>JAGFZM010001368.1:83570-140201 GCA_017657215.1 Limnothrissa miodon | reverse complement strand
CTTTCCTCTTCTTGCCATCCATGATACAGTATTAATCAAGCAAGAACATGCAAATCCGTTAACTATCAAAACGCTACTTTCACTAATACAGGCTAAAGGGCCATGCCATTAGAGGAGGGGCTGCTCATATATCCCCCTAAATTTCTGTGGTAGACTTGACCTAGGAAACGTATTTGCTATTCCCAGGAGGCTTTGCTGTTTTGTACTGAATTCAAGGGAAATAAAAACTTTTTTTTAATTTGTGACCAAAAGAGTTAAAGTTATGAAGAATTAAATCAAGTTCAAAATTCTTAGTAGACAGATGCACTTGAGGGAAAATAAAGGCGGCAGCTCCTACACGTCATGGGCCGGTTCAAGTTCAATATCAGGCCGTCCTGAAACTGACAGAACTGCAGCAGCTCAGCACACATGTCTGGCGTTTATCTGCTTTGTTTGGGGATTTCTTTATTGCTTGATTTGCTTGTGACATCAGTATAAATTTGTATTTTTGCAGCAGCTTTAATCTTGCAGCTTCACAGTTTGCAGCAGCAGATCTAGAGTGCCATGACCAAGCCTACCACCGCGTATCTACACCAACAAAATCTTGAATATTTATTCTGATAATTTACCGTCTGAAATAACCAAGTTTATACAAGGAACTCGGGTGACGCTGTAATTAGTCATGACGCGGACCAATCAAGTTTGCTACCAAATTCTGAGACTTTCCTGTCCGAAATGAGGCTGGTAAACTAAGATAAAATTAATGTTAACATATAACATTAACTGCTATCATGATGTTTGGGAAACTCCTGTACGTGGTGCAGTAGGCCTATGCTCATTCATGTTTGTTCAATTGTCCAACAGTGTAGAATGTATACAGCTCTGATTAGTGAGGTCTTGTGCTGCCTCATAGCGGCTGCAGCTGCACTGACATATCACGTGATTGATTGACTCACGTTTTATGCGAGTGACATGGCCATTACCAACTAGTAACAACTGTAGGCTACGTTATATAGCTGGAAACGGGCCTTAAAAGTTAGGCCCGACCCGGCCGGAGCCCGACAAAATTCGGCCCAAACCCGACAAGTGCATTTTGACAGACAGCTTTTTAAAGCCTGAACCCGTTTACGGCCCCAAATGATTCAAATATGCACAGGCGCACAACTCTTCCTAATTTTGTCAAGAACGAGTCATTAGGGGTGTACATTTTAACATTATTTATTCATTTTTAACACTTCAACGTAAAAACAAAAAACGATATTAGGGTTTTTTCCCTGCCCCTGTTGCTCATTCTTAAGCGCTATGAGACATGCTTTTTGTAAAATGAAAATGAAACAAATGACAAATGAAATTTAATTGAATTAAACATTTTTAACACTTAAAAGACCTTGCTTTCGTGGCTGGCTCTACCAAACTGTTAGGTAAACGCAACACTCTATCCTCCGCTTCACCTCATCAGCATCCATTTTTTCATCTATCGCACTGTCGAAATGCATCGCCTGACCGCTCATTTACCGCAAAAGGCATGCCGCGACTCGGACCCGAGTAAAATGCTAAAAGTTAAGCCCAAACATGTCAGGTTCGGGCAAAGATTTCCAGCTTTACTACACTATGCCCCCAGGATAGCAGTGTAAGGCTAATGAAAGCTTCAGCTAAAAATGGTGTAATGCAGAATGCTGGGGGTGAACGGAGGTGGATATTGGATATATGTTTGTACTCGGTAAGTTAACATCTTAGTAGTATCTTCAGTACAGTCCAGGTCCAAATCACACTGAATATCTCCTTTAAAGGGATAGTTCGGTTTTTAACACATTGAGCCCCTTTCACAGGTTGTCTAAAATGAAATAAAGTGGTTGACACCAAAATCTTGAGGATTGCTCCTGTCTCGGCTATTTGGGAAATATAAAATCGCCTCTGCCTGCCTTTAAAATGGCTAGCAATGGGCATGTGATGTTTCTATCCTTTAAACACTGGTTTTAAAAAAAGTGCTACTCATGGAGTGATTAGTGGCGCTTGCTGATGTTCCAACTCAAGTATCGTAGCAAAATACAGTTTCTGTTAGGGGTGGGCAATATAGATGATATATACCGTATGCAATATGCATTTGGCCAATGATAGAGATTTTGGGTCATATCGGCACACCGTGATAGGCTCATTGCGTCTCCACAACCATGTGAAAAAATGTTGACCTGTAGCTTCACCTTATTGATAGCACCTTTTCATTCTTACAACGAAACTGTGTAAGAGCCTATAAATGAACAGCTACTGCCTGACACAAATGCAGCTTACCAGTTAACTTCTGTGTGAATTTGAGAGTCCAATATAAACACCTCCGAACGATGACTAAACAACTGTTGTACATATTGACTTTATGCTATGGTAACCATTAAGAAACTGTTATGCTGTAAGTTACATGCCAAAGTATACCGTGATGTATATCATCTACCGTCTATGGTTCAAAATATATCGCAATATAAATTTTAGACTATATTGCCCACCCCTAGTTTCTGTCATGTTTTATTTGCCATTTTGTAAGTCCCATAGGGATCTATTTGCTCCTTCATGTAAACAAAGTGCCAAATAAAACATGACGGAAGCTTTAGTTCTTTTTTTGCTTTTTTTGTTTTGGAACATCATTGAGCACCACTAACCACTTGGTGAGTAGCACTTTTTTAAAACCAGTGTTTTAAGGATGGAAACAACACATGCCCATTGCTAGCCATTTTGAAGGCAGGCAGAGGCGATTCTACATTTCCCAAATAGCCGAGACAGAAGCAATCGACAAAATTTCGATGTCAACCACTTTATTGCATTTTAGACAACCTGCGAAAGGGGCTTAATGTGTTAAAAACCGAACTATCCCTTTAAGTCTGTTGCAGGCTCTGTACATGCCCTGATCAACAGAGCAAGACTGTTTGGTTTTGAAATAAACCGACAGTTCCCAAATTGTATTGGTGCATTGGATAGCATGTGTCAGTTTTTTTCCAATTATAAAGGGAGCTTTTAACCCATTTTTTTTCCCGCATCTACTGTACATCCCAATGCTTTTATTTCACTGCCAAACTCATAGCATAGTCAGACCTTTTCAAATACAGTGACAAGCCAACTACTTATGGTCAGCTCCGAGAGTATTCCCAATAATTTCCCATATGTGTTTTTCTTCAGACCATCATTATTGTCATCAAGTGGAGGGGTTCTTTCTTTGAACGCTCAAAAATATCGTGAAAATCGTTCAGCTTGTTGTAGTTAACAGGTGACATCGGCATGGTTTACAGCACATTTTTTTAAACTTTATAGTACTTTTTTTTTACTTTATAGTAGCCTATTATCAATAATATAGTTAGTTGTCGTTGCAGGTGTGAACTTAAGGGTTAATGTTGGCTCTGTTTGGCCGCCTACTAATAAAGCTCCTGTGTTTTATACCATTGTATTATTTTACTATTATTATTGAATATTTGACCCACAGTAACTTGAGCAATCAGCATACTTCTTTACTAACGTTAGGTTAACCTACCTTTTGGCTAGGTCAAACAAAACCTAGCATTAACTATAAGGAACAGACTTTATTAGGAATTAACGTTAATAACAGAAACTCACCACCAGTCGTAGTAGTGCAGCACCAGTCGTAATAGCAGCAGCAGAAATTCACAGTTGTAGCTTTCCTTATAGCCTGCTAAACATTTTCAAAAGGACACAGTATGTAATTCCACAATGCGGGTTCAGTCTATTTAAATTATATGTAGCCTGTCATGGATTATTGGCTCGGAGCTCGATATCAGAGCAGTTAAGCACGTTTACTTTCAAGACCAGGAAGTTGTCCTACGGGGCGGGACAACAGTGGGTCCCGGAAGTGCTTGTCAGTTTGAAATGTGGATTTTTTAATAAGCTTAGCACGCGATGCGACTACATGCGAGCTCCTCCTGATCGCGCCGCTACCTTCTGGGGAGACGCTTTCCGTTAGTAGATGGGCGGGCAGGTAGTAAACACAACCAACGAAGATCAAAATGTTTCCCACTTCGATTTTGAAATTTCACTCACGTCTACAAAATAGTTTGCTAGTTGAGCAGTCATTTAGTCATGATGACAGTGGGAGCAGTTATATTAAAAGCCATAAAAATACGTTACACATCAAATAGCAACTGGAAAGTTGTGGTTGTGGCTGTATGTCATGATAGACCGCCCTACGTTGTTGCTGTGATTGGATATTCGCGTAGCGATAGACGCTTTCATTTGCATAAAGTTGGGCACTGCTCAACTTTTTGTCGCGCCGGACCCAGAGATCGCATCGCATCGTCTACCCAGAATCCTTTGCGGAAGCAGTTAGTCGCGTTCCATAGAGATGAATGGGGTGCAGTGTCGTGTCGTGCCGCATCGCGTGCTAGTGGATCACCGGCGTAAGTTCTATGGGACGTGTAAGGGGAAAGTGGTCATATCGTTTATCTCATTTAAACGTGAAAGTCAAGTAGCACAGTAATATGTGATGTATGGTTTATGTTCTTGCAAAACCGCAACAAAAACACATTTATTTTTTTAGCATGCAATTTCACATAAGTGTTCATACATAAACTAACAAAATTTGGTCAAATATTGAATCCATGAAGGGTGGTGGCACACTGGGCACTTGAAAATACTTAGACACACTTCTGAAAATACACAGTTACAATATCAATGAATACTAATCAGCCAGCTAAGAAAATGACATTTTCACAAGGGAGAGCTGGAGGAGGTAAGAAAAAGACAAGGACCATAACTTCAGATGACGTAAGAGCAACTTATAGTCCTAAACCATGTCCTGACAATGAGACATACATAGATGACAAAGATGTGAATGGTTTATTTCCCAGTGTTTTTATTATTATTATTATTATTATTATTATTATTTGTGTGTGTATTTGTGTGGGGTGATGGTGGCGCAGGTGGAAAAAGCTAGTTTTGAATTATAATACCACAGACTGTGCCACCACAAATGGATATTACTGTACCTTTATTTCTTTATAGTGAAGTAATAAGTAATAGGGAAATCAATGAAATCAACCAATTCTGGACAAAATCGGATCAAGTATGTCAGCATTAAACAAAAAACATATAGTGTTTTATGGGCATTTGAATATTTAGGACCAAGATAGATAGATAGGTTGGTAGATAGATCAATCAGTAGAAAAAAAATCAATGCAGAATTGAATTTTCTGAAAGAATTGCATGAAGAAAAAAAATATACCTCAAGAAATATAGCAGTAAGCCTAGAATTATTATGTTAAAGAAACAGACAGGCTGAAAACTAATTTGTATCCCTAGTCGAATCTCACTTTCTCACTCTGTTGGAGGACTGGCCCTCCTTAGGTGGCAAGTGCATACCACTGGTTGACTTGTGTTTTTATTAGAGCCCTTGCTCTCTACAGGACGCTTTGGCTCATCTCTCTGCATGTCTACTTCCACCTCTTCAAATTCCTGCGTGGCTGGACTTTCGAGCGGTTTGGGTCTCGGATCTTTACCCTCCTTTGCCCCCACAAGTGCTGCAGATGGTGTGCGTAGGTTCTTGGTGGTGGCAGTGGTTGTTTGAGGAGCCCGTTCAGGAAGATCTTTTGAGAGTACCCCATGGTCCATGTATGTCCTGGGGAGGTGTTTTTTGGTGGGTGGATAGAAGGTGTCCAGCTTGCGCTTGTGACTCATAGCAGAGGCACAACACACAATGAAGATGATAACAATGAGGAGAGAGGTCACCACTGTAAATAACAAGAGGTTGTCCTTCAAGACATCCACTACTTGGTTGAAGACAAAGTCCTTTAGGCGAATGATAGTAGTGGTAATAGTGCTAACCTTTTGGGTTGGGGTGACTGGAACAGGTACGTGAGTACTAAGCACTGCAGGGAAAAGCTCTAATTCAGCACCATCACCACTCATTTCCATTGTAATGTTCAGGGGAAAGGCAAATATGGCTCCATTCCAGCAGATCAGTATTGCAACCATACAAGACAGGTTACAAGAGGATAGGGCCATGGCCAAGGAAGCTGTGGAATATAGACAAAAAATCTTTTTTAATAAACATATTCTGACATAAACAATTTCTTACCACACTGAAAATTGTCTATTAATTACAAAAAATAATTGGGAAGTAAGAAAACACAGAATCAATAAAAACCTTACATCTGTCGAGATGTAAGCTGGCTAAAATGCTTCACCAACACATGTTCCTTTTATATTTTTAAACATTGGCAGTCATTACTTAGGCTGGGTGGAGTAAAACATGGTTTGTAATTTCCACCCGAGATGCCTGCCACTCATTGACCACACCAAAGAAAAGAGAAAAAACTACGTTTGACTGCAGCTCTGGAGGCATGGCGCCTATATTTACTCTCAAGTTGTGCCATCGACAGTTTCAATGTTTCTGTCTTCCATGTAGCAGAGATCCAAAGAGCTAATTGTATTATAAACTTTTTTAGGTTATTTTAATTTTTTTATTTTTTTGAATTTTTAATTAAAGGTTTAATTTTCTCTAATAACAATTATCTGTCTTTTGCAGAATTTGAGCAGACAGTTTGTAAACCAAAACTGTGATCAAATCTTCTAAATGAGCTATGGTGGGTCTTTATTTAAACTAAGGAAAGGAGGAGGTAGGTGGAGACAGAAGGTTGTAGAAATATGCTTAACCATCATAAAAGACTTAGTTTTGAGTATAATCCAATGACTCAGCTGTTGTAAAGATATTTTTTCAACCATTAAATGATAAGACGTTTTGCAATACTAGCTACAATATAGCTATTTTAATATCTGAATTCTTTCCAAGACAACTCAAGATTTTATGAACAGAATTTAGTAATTGTCAAGATGAGTATCACAGCATCCAGTTTGTGCGAGTTATCTCTTACATTCCACAATGTATCTGTTTGTCAAAAACACTGAATCGGAAAATGAACTACAGGATTTACCAGCAACCTACAGTGTCTATTTCATTTTAAATTGACTTCACCCAAATTCACCAGATAATTAAATATACAAATAAATAAATACAAATACTCACACTTGGAAAGGGACTTTGATAGATGTTACCAATATGGCACACAACAAAATAGACAACAAAAAGGTCACAGAGAATGCTTCCCAAATCCTCTTTCAGTGAGACCTCAGTAGAAGAGAAGATTAAGAATAAGATGCATCCAAAGCATGACCCCACCCACTCTCTAGCCCTGCCCCTTTTCTTGTCCTTTTACCACTGTTCCCAAAACATCAAGTGGACCTTGAAAAAAAAGCAAATCATGACATCAATACAAAACAGATTTATTTACATAGGTAAGTATTTACATAAATATTTTTCTTTCAATAGTTAAATACAGTAGTTTTGATTCTGTTTCTTTAGTTCAGTTTGAAGTGCAAAGTAATGATAAGGATAACCTGAATAAACTTAAAGTAAAATAAAAGTGAAAAGTGATTTCCACCTTTTAGGTTCGGTAAAACATCTCAAACCTCAGAAGTTCAACTCCTTAAGCTTTCTCATGCATAGGAAGAGTATGTGGTAAAAGAAAGGGCTAATTTTTTCTGCCCTTTCATTAAATATAGGCCACCTCCCTCCCACTCTGCCCTCAGTGTAGGATCCCTGAAATAGAGCATACAGTATGCATAGAGCAGATTATACTGCAAACCTGCATCTCTCAAAAGCTATGGATAAACTTTGAAGAACAGTTATTCCACAGTTCCAAAGACAACGTTGTATCGTTTTCATTATTACTATTGTAGAAAGGAAAAGAAAATCAGGTAGCATACATCGTACAACATTTACCATTCAGAATGGGAGAGCATTCCTATTTCTAAACTTGAGAAACTGGTCTCCACGGTCCCCAGACGTCTGTTGAGTGTTGTAAGAAGAAGGGTGATGCCACACAGTGGTGAAAATGGCCTTGTCCCAACTTTGTTGGGATTTGTTGACACCATGAAATCATGAAATTTTTCTCAGTTGAAACTTTTGTTCCGTGATTTATGTTCTATTCTGAATAAAATATTACAAGTTGGCACCTCCACATCATTGCATTCAGTTTTTATTCATGATTTGTATAGTGTCCCAACTTTTTTGGAATTCGGTTTGTACATTACAATCCATTTATTTGATAGAGTTTGTACAGAAAGTTGATCGGTTACGCAGTCTTCCACCACTGCTCTGTTAGGTGAAAAGGGACTTTTGCAGGGAGAGTTGGCCCTGACTGCAAAACACTCAAACAGTGTTTCACTTCTCTCGTAACAGGTGTTGGCATGTCAAAAAATATTCATGTTAGCTCACTGAACTTAGACTACTGCTGAATAAACAGCGTCTTCTCAGGCACATGGTGTCAGTCCATTGTGATTCACTGGTGACCTCTGTATCCTATATATAAGCAGATATGAAGTTTTTTGTGTATATTAAACACTGTATAGGCTACAGAATGTTGTTAAAACTGTGTCAAGAGATATTAAAGTGCATGTAAACCCAGCATGGACTAACATTGGACTAAATTACTAACAATCAATCACATTAACATTACCATTTGGAAAGCAGATAAATTATCTGCGGCATCTTATCTGGCACATCAACAAATCTCTTTCGAAGCCAGATAATTAAAAATAAAGTCATCTGATTGTATGAGGATGTTCTTATATGACCAGGGTGACCAGTCACTGAATGCTGAAGATAGTCGTTGTCATGTGAGGTCTGCCAACATGAGGATATTGTCATGTCTCAGGGTGGCCTATCAAAGTAGCAAACAAGCAGTCAAAATGCAGTTGACAGCTTTAAGCTTGTATGAACTGTCTAAGCACACATGTACCACAGAGTTGGGTGCCAGCAATGGGGAAACAAAGGTTACTATGTGGATTGACCATCAAATGTATTATGAATCAATTGTGTGACAACAAGTTCACTGCTCTGAGATGTGCATGCCCTTTTGACACTTAGTGTTTTGTCTCATTCTCCCGCACATTCTCCTGTCTCATTTTTGTACTGTCCATCTGTGTATCTGTTGCAGAACATAGTAGTATTTGACAGTTGGTTGCTGGGGTGGAAGTAATGAATGAACAAATACTCAGATTGCTGTAATTAAGTAGACTTTTTGGGTTCTTGTACTTTTACGAGTAATTTTTTTTAGTGTAATTTTACTCATACTTGAGTACAATTTACACCAATCTACTTCACTATTTATGAAATCAAAAGTCGCTACTCAGTAGCCCATGCCCACAATTTGAATTAATAATCAAACTTTGTAGCCAACAAGGACATTCAATCACGACTGCGTAAACTAAAAAGAATAACTCTGCTGCAGCAACAGGCACAGCTCAGGCGTCTGATGGTTGGCTACTACACAGTGGAGAACAAACTAAATTATTAACATTTGGAGACAAAGAAGCCAAAATGGTGACAGAAGACAAAACTGTCAACTGTGAAAACAATGTAAAACAATGATAATGCATAAGACAAGTTACCAGACTTGCCATTGAGAGCTACAAACAAACATGTTCCACAAGCAACAGTTGACATTTTTTTTCTTAGGTTTTAATTTGCAATGGGGCAATTGGGGATGGGGCGTTATACTTTCTGAACAGTTAAAGGGTTCTGTAGTGTAAATAGGTAAATGGTTTAAGTAGTTAAATAGCTGAATAGTTTAAATAGTTAAAAAAGCTTGTGACAGACACCTGGCACAAGATTATAAGGACTCTTAATGGCCCTTAAACTTAAACTTTCACCCTCCACACACACACAATGCATTGCCGCCCACCCCCATGTATGTACAAAACACTGACAGATATCATTTTCACCACTTACTTTATTGTTGTGACAATAAATGTACCTAGACTAATACAATTTCATGAATTTGTAATTCAAATATTACTGAAGGATATCAATGCAAAAACATATGACGAGGTATAAAGCACTATATTTGTTGAAGTTGAAATGACTGAATTTAACTGTAAGAAGTTATCTTAGATTGAAAATAAACAAAAATAAGAAAATCAACACATGGTGTGGTACTGACAAAAAAAGTTAAATTTACAGCATTTTAAGTAAAGTTCACAGCATTATTTTAAGTGATTATGTCACAGACTTCTGGCCAAAATTTGATTCTTGTCCTTGTGTTTTCCGTTCCTGTTTAAGTCCCTAAAAAGTGAAGGACAAGTATGTTTTATGTTAAGAATGTACTATAGTAATGACAATGTTGCATTATCATAACAATATCCTAATTATCTTTTCAGGAACACTCTCCAAAAAATGAGAATATGGTATTTAAATGTTCATATATGACCATATATCAAGGTCATATGAATATGTAATTTCATTAACATTAATTACAAACAAAAGATGCAGTGCAATGATATTGTAAAATTCCTTAGTAGATCTGCCACCCCCTAACATAATCCCATTTTGTTAACGTTAATAAATTTGACTTTGATTTGAAGTTTTGACCTAATTCTAGCATGATTTTTGTAAAATACAAAATTTAAAGAGGCACTCAGTAAGTTTATGCGACCATTTTTGAGGTCATAAAATCGCTTAGAAATAGTTTTTTCTGTTAGACTGGTCTGTTGTGTTGCAAATGGCGATTGAGCGCACTGCTGTACAGCCCTGTATAGTGAATACGGAACTTGCAACTTCTGAGGGAGTGTACACTACAGCAATAAAGCTAACTGTACGGAGCTCCCCCTACAGGTTTGTGGCGTTTAATGCAGGGTTAAAAAACAGACTTACTGAGTGCCTCTTTAAATGACAACGAAATAACATTAACATGACATCAACAGTTTGGAACACTTCTATTGCTTCTATTTGAGGCGAATTACAAAGAGGATACACATTAAAACTACCACCAAACTTATGGCATAAAATTATTCAATATATATCCACACACACACACATTTTAAATCACTTACCTTTTTATTTTATTTTCTCTTACCGTTACCATCATGGAAAACAAAGAAACTAAGAGAGTGGCTCCAAATATGGGTGTACACTCCCATCTTGTGGCCAAAGTATGCTACTACAACTGAGAGGCTGGGATTGTCCTTACCTAGGCAAATGTTTTACGAATATTTAAAATCTTTTTGGATGGATGCTACTAAAACTGACGGAGCCAACTAACTAGGGTCATGAGATTTGAGATTTCTTGTTTCTTGTTGTGTATTAATAAATTTTGTATTTCTTAATTTGTCCCACAGCCTTATTTGATTTTGTTATTTACCTGCTACCTTACTTATGGCTTTGATCAAAGAGTTGTCACAGTTGGACAGGTGGTCGTAAAATTTTGTTCTGTTTAGTTTCCCTTATTTTGGGCCAAGAATAATTATGCTATTTTGTTTGATTAATTTATTTGCTCTATAGTAACTCAGCCTTCCTTGCCTCCTGCTCAACCACTCACAATCAACTTGACTAATTTATAGTAATTAAAGGGGGTTCCGCCATCTCCCGCTGCAGGGGCCTAGTCACCTGTCTTTCACTGGCAATTTATTCATTACTATCCACTAGTTTTTGAACAACAAGTGCGCTGCTGAGCACAATGCTGTCAGAATCGTGACTTAATCTAGATTAATAATAAAAATAAAATAAAAAATCGCATTCGCATTTGAAAATTAAAAGGTAGTGTTTTCGTGAGACGTCAGTAGCTTCTGGTACATTATCACTGGGTAGTAGGCATTCAGACCATCTGCCCTGTGTATTCTGTAGCCTTATAACACATACCATTAAAGAATATTGAAGCACAATTTGAAACACTGGAACCAGCTAATTAATCAATACAGGCAGCAGGTGATTCTTTTACCAATCATCTAATATGCCAAAATGGACAATTTAGGGATTTGGTGGAGCACAACATTTCTTTTAGTTTCAGTGCTCCTGGAACAGAACATGTTTGAGAAACACTGGCATATCTGAAACCACAAGAGCATATATAAAACCACTTGCTAAAAAAATACATTTGTAAAGTCCTTTTACCAGGTAAAACCCTGTGTGGTAGCCACTCATATACCAGGAGATTAGCATAGCTCCTAAGGCTTCATCCTCCTCTAGTATGTCAGAAATCATTGGTGGTGGTGGTGGAGGAGGAATCATCTAGGTAAGGGAAAAATATATTGTAGTGAGTATGGTAAAAACAGCTTTTGACACTTTTACAAAATATCAGGTCATAAACCATAAGCTTAAGCGTTTACAAAATGGTGATCATTGTGTTAGCTCCACCATTTGTAATATAAACATTTTAATTAGAACGTACTTTGACTGCTGGTACTGCACATAATGCTACACAAACAGGTCACACAAAATGTTTAAAAAGTCATCTACAATGCATCTACAAAGTAAAGTCGTCTCCTGGTTTTATCTGCTCCAAGAATCAACTCAAAACACTGACTAAACTTGTTTCCAAATTGAGATGGGTGGCGGGGCACACATACCCAGAAAACAAAGATGAAGTAGAAACCAGCAGCTAACACTAACTGAATGCTGAGCTTATCATGACACTGAGGTAGCGTGAAACATGTGTTTGCTATTTGGTCCATATAGTTTTTTTCTTCTACCTGACAGCAGCACTCAGTTCAGAAGTTCATTAAACAGGGCCATGATTGGAATGATGTCAAGCTATCCTATTTAACATCCAAAGGGATATTCAAAAAAGTAGCTCAACACACAAGGACCATTCAGCACGTATCCCAGAACTGGAAGGTTAAAGAGGAAACAATAGACTTGTACTTCATAGCCATTTCTCTTCCAAATCTTGCTTACTGTGTTGCCCCCTTCTGATAAGACTACAAGGTCACAGTGCTTCCTTGCTTGTCTAAATGTTGTGTGTAAAACCTAAACCGTTTCTTTCTCAGAGTCAATGTGGAAGTAGTGGTGGTGTAATACACTGTGTGTCATTTTCTCTGCAGTCTTCATTAAGCTTTCTGAATGGTCCTTGGCTCTACAGCTACACACCTAATTATTCCTCTGACACCCTGAACAGACAACATGCAAGGAGCTGCTGTAAATGGCCGTTTGATAGTAGACCGATACTCACCTCACATGCAAGTAATGTTACCAAATGTGTAATTCATTTGGTTTTTCTGTTTCTTTTTTCTATATATAGAAAATATAGGGGGGTTGAGGCTTTGGAAACTTAAATTTAAAATTTAGACACTGGTTCAACCCCTAAATATATCTGTGTCTGTAAGGTCATGATCACAAGAAAACAAAGCAAGCAATGTATAAGACTATTGTAGAAAAAAAAAACTTACTGGAACAGCAGCAGGATTAAGTGGGGGGAAGTCGTACCCTGGAAATTTGCTGTGACTGGGCATTCTGCTTTTAGTCTGGAGAATAAAAAAACTGAGGTGTAATTTCAAAATGATACAGTGATATTAAATCAAGGAACATTGCAACCTACCATGAGAGGGATGTATTAGATTGGGTAGCAAATTTCCCTGCACAGATTATATACAGAATATCTTTAGTCTTAACTCAAAACAGTCTAAACAGATCACCT
Source organism: Limnothrissa miodon (assembly GCA_017657215.1). Lineage (NCBI taxonomy): Eukaryota > Metazoa > Chordata > Actinopteri > Clupeiformes > Clupeidae > Limnothrissa > Limnothrissa miodon. The sequence continues at coordinate 126,759 of JAGFZM010001368.1, read as the reverse complement.
AATTATCTTGGACATGTCTAGCAAAAGGTTACACTTACACAAACCAAGACACCAGAATGTCAGTTTGTAGTTTTGCAGTTTTAGCTCTCTACCTCAGGGACTAGTAGAAATATTAACCATAACTATTAACCATAGCAGGCCAAGTTATCTCTGCATCACATACTGTAGGCAACTAAGTACCAGTGAAGCATAAGTCTTAATCCACCTGCACATTCTTTATTGTTACTGTAACGTATCACAGCTCATCACCATAAAGTTGACTGGTGATTAACTATCCCCTGACTCTCTAGAAGTCAAAAATACTCCACCAAAGCCCAAAATGTGTTGCACACCAACCATGCCGTCTCTCAAAACTCCACATTACTAGCACTGACACTTCTACGACTTTTTGTCTGAACTCACAATAATGTTCTGCTGAAACATTGAGAAAAGACCCCTACTTTCTCTGATGCTTCCTCTTTTACAGTGCCAGTGGACAGAAGATCTTTAAGGTACTGCTCCTCTTCGTTTCCATAATCTGTGTAGACAACAATACAGGTGCCTCTTTTGTGATCAATGGAGTTAATTCTGGCTGGATACAACTTCCCATCCTCAGTCCAAAGAGCACAACAAGAGTCTCCAACTTTCCACTGCAAGTAAAAACATTTTTTCAGGGTATGTGTAGGGATCAAAGACAGTTTATTACCTTTTTAAGTATTCCCTCCACAACATTTTGACTACCAACAAAACAAGCAACAAACTGAGGGAGGAAGAGGCCTTACAGAGTTACTGTACAAGCAGTTTGGACAATGATGCCACAATACATAAATGGACACACAAAAGACAACGCAGAAGAGTTTCTTAGGTGTCTTTTCACCTTCAGAGACCATTAATTTCAGTTAGTAGTATACTATACCTCTTTGCAAAAGGAAGCATTACTTCTTTTCCTGCTCCTGCTCTTGACATTGTTTTTGTGTTTCTGCCCAGGTTGTCGTTCACACTTGAGACTCTCCTCTCCTTTTAAAGCATGCTGATGATGATGATAAAAAGGCACACAAGATGTTTAAACGCACAGAAAAATTCAAATATAAATTTGGGAGAAAAGAAATACCGCACAAACCAAGAAAAAGCAGACAACAAAGGCCAAAAATGTATGATAAACTAAAGTAAGTAAGGCAAGTGATGAGTTATAATCCAGGACTCTTAAAGAATTTTTAAAGATATTTCTGTCTCCTATACATAATAATTGTACCCCTACATATCTCTGCCTCTTATCTGTGCATATTAATAGTATGCCTTCATAGCAAGCTATTAATTTTGAGCAAAACCCTATGCAAGTTTAAAGTTTATTTGCCGATTATGGTATTATGTTGGAAAAGTCTTGATCACTCACCTTAAAAGATGCAACCGCTTTATCGTAAGCCTTTATAAGAGCAGTGTCATCCCAGATGTCAGAGTCATCACTCTGGATAAATATAGATTTTAACACCTTTAGTAATGGCAGCAATAAAATTAAGGCTAGGCCTATAATTTAGGACAATTTAAAAGGCATGCCAGGTAAATCTTAAATGTCATTGAATTTACAACAAAATCTGGCATAAATATTTCCAATTTCATTATAAAGTCAACAACCGTAACATGTTTACTATCTCGCAACATGTCTTTTCTAAATAATTGTGCTCACAAGACTTGATTAATGGTCTATAGTAATAAACATTGGTCTATAGTAATAAACATTTGTGTAATTAATTAATCGCAATTTGATTTCCAACGAAAAAGAATAGGTCTAGATAATTGGTTATTCATTGGAATAACCACTGGAATAAAATAACCTTAAAGGTGCTCTAAGCCAGTGGTTCCCAATCTATGGGTCGCCAAAGCTCCACGGAGGGTCGCGAAGCCCTCTTGATTGTAAGGGGTTTCATTTTAATACCATATATATCCCATGTTGAATAAATGTCAAAGTATTTAATTAATACATGCATAGATGCAACAACATTTAAGTGCTACATTAAACATTTATTCTGTTATTGAACAAAGACAAATTGAGGAATAAAATGAAATGAGTTTTCGCAGGAAGCGTATCACTTGACTCCTTCTCCTTCTCAGTGGGGTCACCAAAGCTTACAATGGTACAAATATGGGTCCCTGAAGAAAAAGGTTGGGAACCACTGCTCTAAGCGATGTGACACGTTTTTAGGACTAAAACATGTGTTGTTACATACAGCAAACATCTCCTCATAATCTGCTAGCTGCCTGTCCCCTGAACACACTGTAAAAAAACGCGGTCTCTGTAGACAGCCCTGGCTCCACAAACGGCAACAAAACACAGTGGCCAAACCTAGCATAACAAACGAAAACGAAACATAACAGTGTTCCAGCCAATAAACGACAAGGTTCATGAGTCTTTCGGGAGGCATGGGAGGGAGGGTGAGGAGTGAGCTATAACTTATAACGCTTGAACCCTCTCTGGAGCTATCCTCCGTTTTGTTTGACAATACTTCGAACGTCAACAAGAAGTGGCGTGAAACAGCATCGCTTAGAGCGCCTTTAACAAAAAGAGTGGCTCATGCTTAGGGTCTAATGGCGAGATAGCACAGGAAACAAAGTTGACATTTTCATGAACGCTGTTAGTTCCACAGTGCTATGTCAAATGGGTTCTGATAGCGTTTTCTAAAATATCATTTCTACTTGGCAGAACAGCGGAGAGCCGCTTAAATACAACGTCGGTGGTCAACATTTTAGGCTAACGTTGCTTCTTTCTTTCTGAGATCTTGTAATGTAACGTTACGTCCTGGATATAAGCCAAAGACGAAATACACTTTTGTAACGTTAGCATCATCCAAACAATCTGAGATTTTGAGACTGGGTCTGTTATTATGGGTGGAAAGAAAGTGAAATGTCTTCAAGCTTCATGTCTTCAATAAGTCCAGCTGCCACTAACTGAACACTACCATGACCTGAATGAATGAGACATGCGGGGATTTAGCTATCGTCAACATTAGCTGGTCAGTGAATTCACATTCTAAAATGACCATGAAAATAATCTTGTCAGGACAATCTTGTGTCAATTATTTTGCTATCAAAAAACAGCGACTTACTTGGCCTGCTTCACGGGAAAAAACTACTTCACTGCAAGCGTTGTCCATTGCAGCACCATATAAAACAGGCTACCTGCTTCAAAAAAAAGTTTTAACTGGCTTGTGGCTTTGACCAGCGTGAAGCCAGCAGCAATACGTTTTAGTATGGTTGGCATTTGATATCGTCTTCAAAATAAAAGTTTCTACTAATTTAACTTAAAAAGGTCGATGTAAAGTTTTAAGTACAGTTAAAAATGTTAAAACAATATAAAGGAAATGCAGTAATGCGATATTTTCGGTCCAAAATATTTCTTTGTGCAATACAACGCTGTAATATCAGAGACATTTTAATAGCCTAGAAGGACTTTGGTAATATGCAATAGGCATGTTTGTAGCAGTTTCCAAGGATAGTTTTTCACCTATGTTTTTCACGTCAAAAATATTATTAGGCTATTACTGCAGTAATTCGCCTACTATAGAAACAGCAGTAGCCTAAAATGCAACCCTTTTAATAAGCCAGGTAAATTCCTACTATAGAAACAGCAGTAGCCTAAAATGCAACCCTTTTAATAAGGGCAAATATATAACTGGATTGAATATAATGCTTAAATAACTTTTATTTTGTGCGAATGTTAAAATAAAAAACAAGCAAGTATATTATATGAAAGTAAAAAAAACTAAGAAAACATAGGAAGAATAAAATTAAGAAAAGCATATAATTAAAATCTACCAATGTAAAAACAAAATGTGTAAATATGCTATATACTGTAACGCTGAAATTATAATTAAATACATCACAAACTTAATGCAATGTGCTAACAGCCCAACATTTTGTTTTGTTTGGAAAAATCTGAAATGTTAAGGGACTCTTGGCCAAGAGAAAAAAATGCATTGAGAGGCTTATCTGTTTGCCTTTGAAGATGTTCAAGTTTATGGTAAAAAAACTTGTATAAACAATAAGGTCAGCTGGTTGATGTAATTTATTTCAGATTTGATACTGAAAGTGTACATAAACATGTTCTATTATAAATGAAATTAAGCTAGGGCTGTTTACATAATAATCACTTTACTGTCCATTCAATTGTGAACAAGGGTTAATTACTCTTGCAGTCATGTAACAGGCATGACCATTGTGTGAAATCAATGGGTATTTAAAATGTGCAGGGGCTCTAGAAATGGCTCCTGAGCCCAGTTTTAAAATCCCCACAGTGGCTTCCAGCCAATGGTCCCAACATTGGCAGTTTAAGTGCAAGTCACTGAATAGTTTAGGCCCTGTAACCATCAGGAGCATATTCAGGGGTGAAAGCAGAGTTACAGTCTTAGTGTTGCTATAAAATAGTTTCATCATACATTCATTTATGGGCCTACTGATCCCTTGTTTGAACCCATGGTTCTTTTACGCTAACAATTTAATAAGCCAATGAGTTTGGAGTAGAAAAATAAAAGCCTACCAAGATAAGAAATATCTATCAATGCCTGGTGATACATAAATTTGATTACTCAGAAATGGCTATTTGTATATATGCGTTGTATGAAGTAATCTGTTAATTTGCAATGTGCTAAAAGGCTGCATGAGGTGGTGAGCTGTTGCACTGTTGCTCCTGCAGGAGGCTTGCTGAACGATTTGGCCTCAGCCAGACAAACATGATGACGCCTGTATAAGTCTATATTGAACAAAATCATAAACAAAAAGGATCAAGAGAAGAGGCATTTAGGCATGAGTGGTCTTACATTGAGTAAGATTTTCTTTGTGGTTCTACTGTATGGACCGTCTCTGATTCATTTAGCGCTGCAGAAAACCAGACCCTACTGGCTTACTTTCACCCCTGGATATATAAACAGATTTTAGAGTTTAGAATCTCAATTCCTCAGAAGGCAGCAGCATTTATGTCCCGCATGGAATGTGAAGTAACTTTTAGATGTCAGATCTGACCCAGTTGTAGCCATTTTTACAGATTAAAAACATTTCACTCATTAAATGCAGTAATTGTCACGCATGTTAATTCAAATTTAAATGTTCTACATTTAAGGCCATACAGAAAGAGCTATTTAGAAGAGACGTTTATTACATAAAATAGGTACAAAGACCAAAACAACACCACATCCTGATGATATCTAGCTTTAACTATACATTATCCATCCAGTCCTCACATTCTGAAAACACCAAATTTAGTCTTCTGAATTGGAGAGTTGAGAGCAGCACTTAGACTTAACCCAAGAACAAGCCGGGTGTCAGCAGGATCAATGATTCCATCATCCCAAAGCCTGAGCAACAAAGAAAAATGAATTTAGTGGCTACTTTTCAGAAGAACTTCCAGCATTGAAAATGTGCAGAATGAGTTTTTGTAAGCAGGTTCTGATAGATATATCAATATTAATGCTAGCATTTCTCAATGCTGCCTTTGACATCATTAACCATCCTATTGTACTACACTGACCTGACACATGATTCTGCACTAGTCTGGTTCAAATCAAACCTAAACAGCTGAATAATATTTTACTTCACCAACAAAAACAATTAACTGGCCTTTCACTTTCATTTAACCCAAGAGGAAAAAAATTCTAGGACCTCGCTGTAAGTCATGCAAAATATTTCAAAAACGTCCTTTTCCCTCATTTTAGACAGTTAAAGTTCAGAAGTGTGTAGGTTATCTTTGTAGACTTTGTTGCTACTTCCAGCCATGTCTCCTATGTGACAACTGGGGCCTGCTTTTGCGAATAATTTGGTGGTTCTTTTAGTGTTTCTCACTAGTTCATCATTTCAATGATTTAAAAAAACTATATAATTTCCAAACTACTTCATCAGTGGCTTGCACCATACCTTGCACTAGAGTAGAATGGAGATCCTTCTTCTTCAAACCGTTTTATGATGGGTTCTTTCATTGCAATTTCCTGCTCTGCTGTGAACTTTTAAGAAAGAGAAACTTCAGTTAGAAGCAATTTCCAGTCAGTAATTTTGACACAAGCATTTTGTCACATGGTTTGTGGTAGGGGGTTAAGTTGCCTGAAAGTTGTGGCTTTTAAAATTTTGATGGACATTTATTTTGACATGAATAAATAAATAAAGAATGACAGTTTAGCTGCCTAATAATATACATTCCTACAGTTGGAGTTAGAAACCCGTGTAATTTCTTAGAAAAAACTATCACCACAAAAACACATTTCATGGTCCTCAAATGCCACTTTCTCAAAGACCAAGGAGTTTGTCACATACAATACTTGTTAATGTAAGAGCAGAAGTGTAAGGTAATATATTACATTTTCATTTCATTTCATTATTAGATATGTTACTGTAATTAAGTAGTTTTTTTATGAGTAGTTTGTCAAAGTGGTTTTTGAAATAGGTAGTTTTACTTTCACTCATGTGAATTTTGACCCAAGTGTTATACTTTCTTTAACTCAATAAACTGGGGAGATGTGGTGAGCTGGCCAGGCTAAGGAGACAGATTTCATCATGAGCCTGATATCTAAATCAATGTGTGGTATTCTCTTAATAATCTTCTTAACTGAACAACTATTGATCAGTTTAAGATCAAGGAAAGAGAGGCAGCACACAAGTTTCAGAAATCTGTAATGAAAACAAATACAGACACAATACAAGCCATAGAATACAAAAATGGTAGATTGCTTTAGAATTTGTAACAATATAAAAGAACCACTTTTTACACAGTGTTAGAGAACTAATATTTCTGTTGGAGTTGTGTTATTGATGAAAATGATACAAAAATGTATTTCCTAAATACTGTAGTAAGAAACCTGTGATTCACTCCATTCATAGAGGCCCTTGAAAATTGTAGCACATTGTGGGACCATGCCAAACTTTAAGCTATTGATACATACCTCTTTTCCCTCACGCATCCTTTGGTCTTTTGTGATGGTGGCCAGGACAGTGGCAGCCTGCTCCCCTCCCATTACAGAAATGCGGGCATTAGGCCACATGTACAGGAACCTGGGACTGAGGGAAGAGGTCGAATCATAGGAGAGACAAAACGGGACCTTTAAAGTGCCACAGCTGTCATTGTACTAAAATATATCATTGTATGGATCCAGAGTCAGAAGCATGCTGGCAAATGACAACACCAGCATCTGAAATATGTAGCTCTCTCTTGGGTGATTATAATTTATTCAGATCGACAGTTGAGAGACATCAAATACTAAGAACAAAAACATCATCATACAATATATTTGAAAAGATTCTACATGAAACAACAAATGCATGCAAGTACAGAATTGCAATACCTGTATGCCCGTCCACACATTCCATAGTTTCCAGCTCCATAGGATCCTCCAATTATTACAGTAACTTTTGGCACGTTGGCGCAGGCTACAGCGGTCACCATTTTGGCACCATCCTTTGCAATGCCTCCTGCTTCATATTCCCTGCCCACCATAAAACCTAAAGAAAAGACAACGCACTGTATTCATTCAATTTTTTTGCCACTACATTGAACAAATAATCCCAAGTAATTTTTTTTTTGAAGGGCTAATTTTAGATCATTTTGAAGTTTATATAATTTTGATAATTTTTATAGTTTTGATGGGGCTTTTGTGTTTTGAAATGGAATTTGCACTGACATTGAGAGCAAGACAATAAGTTGTCAAGCAGTTGTGGCCTAATTGTTACTGTAGGGCTTCAGGCTTATAATCAAAGGATTGCATGTTCACTTCCTGATCAGTAGACCATGGTTGAAAAATGCAAGCAAGTCATGTATAGTGTCTCAATAGTGCCAAAAAGCACTTAGCTATAAAACATACAGTTGGGCACATAATATTATTTAACACATGTGAATATTAACTGTGGGAACAATAATTTTCTAACTGCTCCCCCCAAAAAGGAAAAGTCTTGCTAGACAAAACTAGTCAATTGTCAGTACCAGTCAATCAGTACGATAGATCGCATAATACATATTAATATCTTTCAATTCGTGCACAAGAGCAGCCTATGTTGATGATGTTACAATTATGATGATTCACAAGCCAGGCATAGCAAACTGGTGTTGTCTTAACTGATTAAACCAGCAACTACCTTTCTACATTTGTAACTTATTATTTGTTGTTATGTTGACCTCTTATACAGTACACCATATCCCACACTCTGTCTAACTCTGTTAGTAGTAACTTTGACAGCAGAAGTTACAAGTGTTATAACATTCTTAGTGTAACAATTTTCGGTTCGGTCTAAACTCTCTAAATTCATTGTTTTGTTAGAAAATAGGTTCCGCTACTATTTTTTTGTATATCCAATCATTTCTCTGCATTAAAAAAAATTGCAATGTATCAAATTGTAAAGTGAATCTCATCATATTGTGAGTTAAGTGAACGGTTATGTACCAAATTGATCATGCATAATAATATGAAGAAGGAAGTTTTACAATGAATCCTACAATAACTAAACAAACAAACAAAAAAAATTACCGGTGATATTTTGAAGAAATATCAGAGGTATGTTTCTTTGACAACACAGCTCAATGAAATGTGCACCCTGCAAAAGAAAGATGACAATATCTTGACTCGCTTTTGTTATGATGTCTATCCATGTCTCACATAATGTAAAGTACATAATAAATAATCTCTCTTGGCATCATCTAACAGCCCATAGTGGACTGTAAATGTCAGACACAGAGTTGCAATATTAACAGCAGTATACTAATTATCAATTACATCCATTAACAAATCAACAATGTACAATAACAAAGTTGTGACTAAGTAACTCACTTTTTTAGCAGATTCTGAAAACAGAACTCCATTGTTACCGATAATTCCAACAGGGTATCCAAAAATCCTTGAAAAACCTGTAAACAAAATTATTTAACTATTTACGAAGACGCCATGGACCATACAGGATCATAGGGTAATTTTCCCACAACAGTACAAGGTAAACAAAAAAATATTTGGATTCATCCAACACAGACAGTCATTCCTACTCTGTGTCTGGTAGCTCGTATATTGATTCCTGATTTATTATTGCAATCCTGCAAACAAATTAATTTGACTACTTTGAGATTGACATTAATAAGTCCACAAAAAACATTTGTGAGAAAAATGTCTGCTAGTACTAGAATTTGAATCCAATGTCTTGTCTCTCATTGTCTGCATTTGCGATATTCACCTGTGACAAGAGTGTCTCCATAGAAGGCCTTAAACTCATGAAACTTGCTTCCATCAACAATTCTTGCAATTACCTGTAAGTAAGCAAAATCGTTTTTTATTATTATTTTTTAATATGACAGTTGCATTTGTTGCCTCACAATTCAACATGTTTACATTTATTCAGTGCTTTATACAATTGTCTTCTCATGGAGTTTCATAGAAAAAATCACCTATGAGCAACATAAATAAATAAATAGATTTTTTTTTTTACATAAATGCAATTTCATAAGGCTTCAGGTATTTCTGGAAAAAGAGCACAGTTAATTGTTGCAATCTCTCAGGTGCTATCTCATGTCAGCTGTACAGTTTGTAGCGAGTAGCGAACAGTGAACGAGTAGTGAACACCCAATCTCTGATTAGATTGTAGGCAGACAGTGAAACCATAGACACATGATATAAAATAAAATAAATGATTGACCTAAAATAGACCCATTTTCCTTGGGTGTTTTTTCCCATGCAAGGCAGGTTGTACAGACCTCTCTCACATCAAAGTTTCTCTTCAGATTTTCTCCCACAATGCCATATAGCTCTTCAGCAGGAAACAAGGGGGGTTCACTAGGTTCCACTGTCACCTAAGGAGTAGACATAAAAATATTAGCAAACATCATGTCAAAGCAGCAGTTCATTCTTCAAAACGGCAAAAACCTATTTTTTCTAAACCTTCCACGCTCAAAACAGTAAGCACTTAAAATTATCTTTTGAAACACCAAAGCAGTCTTAAAATTACTGGACAGTGCATCCCAAAAAATACACTGTGTTTCAAATCTGTGCAATGAACCTTAGTTACGCTGCTATAGCCTAGCACTGCAACCCAATAAACCAATCAAAAATAAAACCAATAAACCAATCAAAAATAACCTCTCATGCGCCATGGCATACAACTCTATCTCCCTCTCTCTCTTTTCTTACATATTTTCTCACATATATGCTAAGTATACAGGATGATTTAACTAAAAAATTAAACATTATGAATACATTCTAGCTCTTAATTAATCAGTTTATAATGTTTCATGAGTACTGAGTTCATAGAAAGGGATACACCCGACCCAAAGCATAGAAACAATACTGCATAGATAAAATGATACTCACATCAATGTGCTTTTTATAATTTAGATTTCGTACTACTTTTCTTGCCAGATGTAAGGCATGTTCGTCATCCAGTGCATAATGGTCTGTAACACCAGACTTTCTAGAAGAAGAAAACATAATTTTAAAGGCAAGGCTTTTCTCTATAGAAATACAGTGTGTCAATCGAGCCTCAGTCAAACCTGCAATGAAGGTCTGCACCACCAAGGTCCTCTGCAGAAACCTCTTCACCTGTAGCAGCCTTTACCTGATTCACACACCAATAGTCCGCATTTACGTCACCATATTAGCAAGGAAAACATATGAATATCTGCTAACTACTAAAGAAATTCTTCCCCAATATGTTTGTAAAGGTGTGTATAATGCTTTCATTATAATGTATAAAAATGTTGAAATTCTACTAAAGTGGGAAACACTAACAAAAACTGTTATTTTTTATTTAAACTGTTACAAAAAACATTTTTTAAGTATTAAAGTATAAAATCATGAGTTTCACACAGCACACAGTAAAGTCATTGAGGTAGAGCATGGTGCAGACTGTGGGCAGCGTAAGGGGAGCAGTGGCGGAAATGGGTGCCCTGCTCAAGGGCACCTCAACCTTGGTCTAATGGTCAGGGATCAAGTCAAGTCAAAAGCCCTAGCCAGTAGGCCATGACCAAGTAGATATAAACCATCTTGACCTACCAGTGGAGGGCCACCAAGGAATATCGTCCCTTGTTTTCGAACAATGATGCTCTCATCAGCCATAGCCGGGACATAGGCACCTCCTGCAGTGCATGAGCCCATCACCACAGCAATCTGAAGTACAAATAAAGGTGGTTGGCTGGTTAGTTTCAAAGGATGAGGCATAAGCAACTTGCCTGATTTTCATAAAAGACTAGATGGAGGTAGCATGAGCCAAGTGACACATAAAGGTTTGTGCATCTATAATCTGAGGACCCCACTTTTATTTTCAGCTTGCTAAACTTGGGGCTCATTTTGATCATGTTTGTTGCCATGCTGGTCGCCAGGTTGCCATGAAAGGGAGTTCTACACTCTTGCAAAAGTACTTTTTTTTTTTACACTTTGAGGCCCTTCTACGGGTTGTCTAGAATGCAATAAAGAAGTTAACACTGAAATGTTGACGACTGCTCCAATCTTGGCTATAAGGAAAATGTAGAATCGCCTCTGTCTGCTTCAAAATAGTTGTGTCACATAACACTAATTTAAAAGAAAAAGTGCTACTCACCACTGGTTCCAAAACATGTATTGTAGCAAAATTGTAGCTTCTGTCACGTTTTATTTGGCACTTTGTACATCCTAAGACTATTTTTTCAGATACATCACAGCCACACATAAATTTCCGCTTCATATTTAAATCTGAAGCCTTGCACTGCTTTTCTGCTGGCGGCGCGAAGAGTCTTCTAATAGAAACCTATGGAACTTACAAAATGGCAAATAAAACATGACAGAAACTGTATTTCGCTTGACTCCTAAGCTCTTACACCTTTTTTAGACAAGCCTTCTTGCTAAGAAGCTGCTAGTTAGCTTTCTCTGTGCTTGATTAAGAAGAAGAATTATACTCTTTTGATCCCGTGAGGGAAATTGAACTTTAGACTTGATTATGATTTGTGATCTTGATTATGATCTCAACTGTGACCCTAACATAGGGCTGTGTAATTTATTAAAAGTACTTACCTGTGGTATGCCCTCAGATGAGAGTCTGGCCTGATTAAAAAATATTCTTCCAAAGTGGTCTCTGTCAGGGAATACATCAGCCTGTCTGGGCAAATTGGCTCCACCAGAATCAACTGTGAATTAGGATTAAAATGACAACACAAGGAATGATTGTTTGATCAAATTCCATGAAGATTAAAACTGCATCTCTCTACTCATAGTATAAAATAGACAGAACACAGGCAGTTCATATTGGATGCTACACATGCTATACATTTTTGTACAGACGTGCATTTTGTACAAATGTCACATCCAAAATCCTGAATTTGACCATGCACATAATGAACAATCTGCCAAAATTACATTCATGGAGATTAGACAACAAAAATCCTATGGGCACCTACCCAGGTAAATGCATGGCAGGTGGTTCTGCTGTGCAATCTCTTGAGCACGAAGATGCTTTTTCACCGTTACTGGATAATATGTTCCACCTTTGACAGTTGCATCATTTGCTACTATGACACATTCAACCCTGTTATGAAGAGGACATTTATTAACATCATCAGTGTTTAAATTACAATCCTTAATAGAGGTCACAGGAAGAGCAAAAAAGCATTTACCCTGAGACGCGTCCTATACCACTGATGATGCCTCCAGCTGGAACCTCGTCTTTACCATACAATTGGTAAGCCGCAAACTGAGAAAACTCCAGAAAAGGTGACCTACATATTTGAAAATTAGAATTTTGTGACATACATTATCACTCATTTAGAATACAGTACATTACAGCAGAAATAAGCTAGATCATTCAAAAAGACTCTATACAACACCCTCAATAGTGGTTGATAGGTACTGTAGTAGTTGATAGGTAGATCACACAGCATAAAGCACTGGGATATTTACAGAGAGGAGTAGGTATTTAGGCAGACATCAGCAAACTTGTGCTTCCCAAACACGATGTATGCTTTGTCTACTTTGTCAACAGGAACAACTTCATAAGCACTCATCATAAGCTACAATGCACGTACCACCCTCAGACAGTCAAGAGTCTTCAACAGGCAACGTTTCAATTTCCAGCTGTCAAAAAAAAAAAACATTCCAGGCAGTGGCAATCAGTTACAAACCTAAACCTAACACTATGTAGTTACCCTGGATCCAAAAGTCTGTCAATTCGTTCTCGAGGTAGAAGTTTTCCTCGGGATGTGTGTAAATTTCTGGCTCTCTCACCACCTCCTGAAAAACAAGAGGCTTTGTTTATATGCACACCAAATTCTTAATATTATCAACATGTTATCAATTAGCCTAGTAGATATCTTTGTTCAGAGTTGACAAAAAAAAAGTCCAATTTACCTTTTTTTTTTTTTTTTTTTTTCACATCTTGATAACAATCAATAAGTATCTAGTTGGGCTGCACTGAATCAAAATCTTATTAGCTGTCAATAATAACACATCTACTAACCTTGCTACTTGCTACTTAAGTTACTGCTACTTGCTACTCAAGTTACTGCATTCCCAATGAGAATCTTTGACAACATAGCCTTTTTCTTTAACAGGCGTCAACCACCTTTCTTGATGAACATAACTGAAGAGAAACAAAAAAAAATACTTCCCATCTTTTTTTCCTCAGTTATTACAACCTACTGCCACACAAGTTGTTGGAAAACCTGAAACACTGTTTTAGCGGCCATGGTGAATTTCTATTTAACTTTTTGGAGCTTCACTACAAATTTAGCTCCTTATGTTTTCATAGATGTTGCCATTATGATGCAACATAATCACGAGTGAAAACCCTCGAGGTTGAATACGAGGTTGATTATTTATTATTAAATCCTTATTGAGCATTTGAATTTCAAGTGCCTTTGCAGTACCAAATATCCTGTATATTTGAATGACAGGCAATTTGTCTTGAGTTTATGTAACAGTAATACAGAAAAGAAAAAAAATCATGCCCTTTAGTAGGCTAGTTACATGGGATGAAATAGTTGAAGCCCACACAACTACACCATTTCAGAGGTTGTTTTTGTGAATTTGAAACTTGTGTCTGCTGCTCACACTCCTAAACTCTGGTGCAACCCATTAAGTGCTAAAGCATATAATTTGGCTCCTTTAAATCTACAACTGTCTTAGTAAACAAAGTATTACAAAGTCTACAAGAGTGTTTATGTTTGCACTAGTTATCTCATGGAAATAAATGATCTAATTCTCTTACCTAATTTGATTTGTTCAGTCTTTTCCTTTAAGTCATTCACAAGTGCTTGCATTCGTTCAAAGTTTTCCTTAAAGACAAAACCCACCACAAACGTGAGACAGGTTGTAACCTTAGTAAACACCTAGGGTAACAATATAACTCATTCACCCCGACAGGACAAATGGCCGTGCTAGAATGTAATACACTCAAGATTTTTTCAAACAACCTACAGTTTTTAACTACGTTAGAACGTGCAGATGATGAGAGAATATAGGTACTATATTATAAACAACCAATCAATCACAGACATACACGGCAGGTAAACTAACTCGGCGGTTGAGTTGTAGACAGCTAGCTAGTTTGCTAACTTTAAAGGACAAGCTGAACAAACCTACTTGATACACTTCAGACTGTGCGTCTGGTTGAGAGCCCAAAGTTCCCACTTTGTCAGCATAGTAAGGCCTAACAGCAACTGCTGGCGAGCGTCTGAAAAGTAATGAGACAGTTCTCTTACAAATAAGCCCAATCATCCTCAGCTTCGAATTTTCTTACAGCTCCGAACTGTCAGCCAGCTAGCTGCGTGAAGTCAGCGACAGTAGCAACAGTTTTAATATGGTCGCCATTCAATATTTTTTCAAATTAAAAGTGTCTATGCACTCTTATGTTTACTTCTTTCAAAACAATTTAAAGGACAATGGGTATTATATCATACCATATATTCTCACTGAACCATTTGAACTCACATGTTACAAAGTGCTACAGATGTCATGTAACAATGTTCTATGCATGCCTCAACAAACTTTAAGAGTGCTTTGAAAGGCAATTGCATGATTTTGGGGTCAGGTTGGAGTCATGTGCCGGTGTATGTGGATTTGTAAAGCATGCGCGGATAGGTATATGAAGGATAGCCCATAGCCTATAAAGGCCTATCAAGTTCCGTACACAGAAGAGAATGAAGCCCAAAAAAGAAGTTTTGGATATTGAGGGGGTAAATGCAAGAAATAGCCTGCCATTAACTGCATTGCATTGCGCAATGGATTTGACCAGAAAATACTACATTAGGCATAGCCAATGACCTCCTGACCTATCTACATAGCCTAGGCCTATGTTTTTTTTTTCTTCCTCAGGACAATCTACACTATCCAGATTTTACATTGTTTGATGTGATGGCCTACTACTTAAATATGATTTGCATCATTCTAAGATTTGACGAAAAATTTCGACCTTTTACATTTTTCAGATTTGCTGGTGCAAATATTTCCACTTGTATGGGGTTTGTCTGGAATCTGACAATAATCAGTAAGAATCAATTCAATTCAGTTATGGTGTGGTGTGGTAATAGTATGATGAATGGCAACACTACTGCAGGGATGGCCTGTGCCCACCAGCCTTTTACAGGAGGTTCTTATACAAACATAGCCCGGGTACAAATTCTACTTGATAAAACAGCAGAATTAAGAATCAAACTGACCACCCTCTAAAAACATAATAAGACAAGAGGCTCCACATTTCCATCACTATATTTTGCACAATCAGCTTATACGAATCAAAAAGTTTATGAATCTTTTGGGGAAAAAAGTTTATGAATTTTTTTGCACCATAAAATCCAGATTTTTTTCAATGCAAAAAATAATATTAAACCATGCACTCTGTATGCACTATTCTCATTATAAATATGGGTGTGTGTTACCTGGTACGTTTGTGCATGAGCCTGAGGAAGACAATGACACCATTGCAGGTCATTTTTTAGTTTGCTTGTTTAGTTTTTCTTACTTAAGACAATCCCATAAAGGTTAAAGTCAACTTCACAAATTACAACAGCCATTAATCTTAATCAATATGTTTTTTTATTATTTGTGGTAGTAATATTTGAGGAGAATATGATTGAACTGCAGAGATGTGCTCCAACTTGTCCATCAGATTGTCTATGAGACAGAGCTCTTGCTCTACCAAGTGCCTTAATGTCTGAAGCTGTGATGTTGAGCCATAAAGGGTATTGTTCACCTATGGTGAGTTGGAGGCTACATAGATCCTGATCTCATATGGGCTGCCATCTCATATGAACTACAGACATTCTGTAGGATGGGGGGAGAGTGCCACCGAAACTTTCCAGAGCAAGAAAGCCAAGGATTCATTACATTTTCAATCTTAGCCGTTCTGTTTATCATGAACAATCAGAAAACAAGGCCCAAACTTGTCTTTTAGGGATGCAAACTAGCCCATCTTCTTAAATTTGTCAAATACACAAATGTAAGTTTTCACCTGCTGGAGAATGTAGGATGGATGAATGTAGTATTTTACCTTGTTTTCTGTTAAAAATATTTAAATTATCAGAAATAAGTTAAAGTGCAATTTTACAATCCCAAAAACCTTATAGTTAGGCTACTGCTGCTGAGGGTTTTTCTTGCCCTTGGAGATTACCACTGCGTCTTCCCCAACTTGGCCATTAATGAGTAATGATATAGCCCCATCCAACTGTGAAGTGGCAGCCAGGGCAAGAACCGCCTTCTCTGTGGCAAAGCCCATTTTCTCAAGTTGCTGTAGCCTAAGGGGGGTTAAAAATATTATATTTAGTTATAATAGGGTTGAAATTTAAAAAAAAAAAAAAAAAAAAAAAAAATTCTTGACTTACTTCAGGGATGAAACAGAGGATTTTGGCACTTCAAATTTTCTCTCTTCTTGCTCTGTGGTATACTGCAACGATGCTAGAATTCCTGCCCGTAACATTTGATCTTCCAATGCCTGTGTGTCTGTTTTCATTACAACAGTTGGCTCTATGTTTGGAGAATCAAACTCGCAGATGAAGTGGTCTGAAGCGTCCGCTGTGAGAGGTACAATATGGCCATCTGATCTAATGTGGATAAAATAAAACTTTAATTTTGAGGAGAAATACAGGGCGAGTCAAATCATATTCAAGTCAAGCCTTATTGTTTAAGGTCACTGAGTTCTACCTGTAGGAAAGAGAACTAGAAAGTTTGATCCAACATAGACTGAAGAATGATAGAGATAATGTATTTATCCAGAAGGAACTAAAGGTGTACAGTAGCAAATACACATTATTTATAAGACATCAACTTACACATACATATACCATAAAATACAAATGAAGATATGGCAGGTCATAACATATTGAAAGGCTACGCCACAACTATGTGACATCGGCTCACCATCTTCCCCCTAGAAAAGTGAGGAAAGTGTTTAGTAATGAGCCCAGCTTTTGCCCTAATCTGGCAGCGCTCCCACTAGTTAAAACTTGGCATAGTCGATGTAATGTAGTGCTACCAGTTATAAAGTCAATCACAAAAGTGATTAAAGTTATTCAAGAATATTCCAAATATTCCAACAGGTCACAAATATTCTACTTGTGACCTGTTTGTTCACATCAATTACAAATTAAAATGTCACGACTGGATTTCCCATGCCGATTTAAACTTGGGACTATTCCAGCAAAGCACTGTTGCCAAGTTCAAAGACAACACACATTACCTGAACATTCCCTAAACACAATTACTGTGTTAGCTGCGAGTTTGATTTCCGTTGGGGTGACTTCAAACTACAGGACTATAGATTAGTTGATAGACCAGATTTCTCCTTTAACCAATCAGTTCATCATATTTAAAAAATTCATCATATTCATCATATTTCACAAATTGTCACCTTTGCTGAATACTGTGGGTTGGTAATTGCAATCTGGCCCGAACTGATATGAAAGCCCAGAGAGGCAGAAGAGTAGACAGTCTTGAATCCTCAAGTCGCTGAAAAATCCCAATCACTGGAAGTGTGTCTAAACATATTTGTGTTAAAGTAAAAATACCTGAAACTTTTATCTGAATCATTATCAGACAAAACACTAAGCAGTATGTCATACAGTGTTTTGAATATTTAAAAAGATACAATTGTAGCCCAAACAGATTGCACAGAAGTGAAGCATGCCAGGAGCACCAGGGAGCAGGAAAAAGTGCAGTATGAGGACTATCCAGGGCACCAGCCAGAGAGGAACACAGCCCAGGAGTTTTCTTGACTTCAACTGCTGGATCTGTGCAGTCAAGAGTGCCAGTTGGACAGCAGAAAAACCACTAATTCTGCTGGTTTCATCATCTGTGACGAAGAGAGCCAGTGTATACAACACAGGGAGGAGTACTATGGAAAGCAGGGTGAGCATGAGAAAAGCAGTTGTACCCCACATCTTCTCCTGGCATGGCCCAAGCCAAACAAGAAGCAGTGTGTTACAAACAAGCGATGCAGGGTCTTCATGGCTGAACGTGTAGAAAGTCATATCTAAACAGAAGAGTTAATTCAAGGAAAAAAAGTTTAGGCAGCTTAAATGTAACGTTACTTCTGGTAAAAAAAACTATAAGCTTCGAAGAAAACTATTTTACAGAGTGCTGCTATTTTTCAATTTTAGAGTAGCTGTAGGATCACTTGTAAACCTACCTCTCAAGCTAGGAAATTCGCCCCCTGGTCCTAAAGTGAGGCTGATCTGAGTGCCCCACAACCACAGTAATATATTAAAGGATATGAGCAATATTGTCCCAAAATAAAATCCATGATTTGAACGGAACAGATGCAACCTCGAGAACATCTGATGCCGCATTTAAGTATCCGATCTGATGCGAAGGATTCAAAGGTGACACTAGTGTCGATCGCCTGACGTTACACCGCATTATATTATATTATCATGATGCTTCATTTGCATTTTGTCACTGTGATGAACCGAGATGTTAAAATGCCATGTAGTTTAAATAATACATGACTTTTGCAGCTTCAACATTTAGCGTGGATTTACACAAGTGACGTTTACGTGAAAACCGACGTTGCTTTGTTGAAAGTAAAACATGCATCTCGAAATAGGTTAATCTACGATTTACCCATGACTACCGATAATCTAACACGTTTGACTGCTATCCATCATGGAAACAGAAATATGTTTCTCGAGCATTTCTCCCGTCTGATAACTGCCACTCCAATATGGCGCAAGATGATGACGCGAAAAAACTACAAAATAAAAGTCTGTCAATTTAATGAGAACCTGCATTAAGATTCAAATAGATTTAATTATAGCCTACAATGGCAATGAGGAATTGATTTGGGTTTGAAATTTTCTGTACAAAAATCAAAGGATGTGTGAATTATATGTTGCATGTGTAAAGACAATCTTTGCTGTCTGCAATAGTCAATGGAATGAAATAGGCCTAAACAGAGCGACGAGGCCAATGAATGATACATTGGTTGATGGGGGGCATGATGTCACCCAATCCATGTGCTTCTAGGACTATTTGATTAGTGTCCAAAATATTAATGCTAGAAATAATATCAACAAAGAACATAGAACTAAAAAAGCTAATACAAAGTAGCCTGTCTAAAATTTTACTGGGAAAGTAGGCCTACATTATGTTTCTGTGGCCGATGCATTTTGAAAGACTTTTGGTTGATTGAACCAAATATTGGCTCGTATGCACCTACACATTACCACACCGGGACTTTTACAGTCACATGCAATTGGTGGATGCGCTTATGTCTTCCTTTCTTTTGAAAAATAATATTCTTTATATACTTTATGTTCTTCATTTCTTGCAATTTTGACAGGAACTCCACTTGCCTTGCAACTCTGAAGGCTGAATAGGCCTACAATTTTTCGTGGGTGCACAGCAGGTAACGCAGAGCGTCGACGAAGGGTCACAGAAGGACGGCGTAGTGTCAGTGTGAAAATTATGGAGAAGCACAGATGCAGCTTAAGGCCAAGGTATACTTCTGTGTTGATTTGCTGTTGCCTTCGCCATCGTTTTTGGTTTATTTTTCTGCGTTAGGGTCACTGGCACTGCGTGGCAATTCAACACCACAACGGCAGGGGGCGTTGAGTTGTGAAATTGTACTTGGAGCGTTTTTTTTTTTTTGCTTTTCTACTGTTGTCTGTACCAAACCTACGCACATAATTATACAACATTAATTACATCCATCACACATTTAATTACATACATCACACATTTATAACACATACATGTATTAATGCCATGTAATTTATTCATACCAAATCATTATTCCAAACCAAAAAAATGCCTTTTAAGTAAATATTGAGTAAATGTTTTTGAACTCATTAAATGTCATGTTGTGTCATGTCAAAAGGATGGTAAGAAACTCCTGACAAAAAAAACTTTCAGCATTTTTTTTTAAATTGTTTTGCTCTTATCATGTAGGCTAAATGAAAAATACCTGACAGATTTCGGTAAGCTTGTGAATGGTTAATATGTTAATCAATGGTTCTTAAAAAAATATTGCCCACATAGAAACTTTGCATAACAATAAGTTGGCAATTATTAGTCCTTAGTTACAGCTGCTAATGGCAACAAACTGGTGAGCTGGTGTCTAACTTGTTAAAGGAATTATCCGGAGTAAAAAACACTTTAGATGAATTTACGGACGATGGGAGTACATACGTTGAGTTGACAACAAAATCACGTCATTCGGATGTGTTTTGAGAAAGTTATATTTTACTGTTTTGAGCCAAAACTCGTTAGCCTGGAAGTGAACAGGGCATATCATTTCCACTTACGTGGTAGTGAGTGGAGGCTCCCTAAAGCCAAACCGAAGTATCCCGAGGTCTTCATGTGGTTGGATAGAGAGTCCAGAATGAGCCAGTGCCTTTCCGGAAATGTTGCTGCTTTAGCTGCCATCTTTAGGGGAAAGTCCGTAGGAGTCAATTTCCGAGTATAGAGTAACACGCTCTGGAAATTCACAATTTTCGCAGTTAAAAAAAAAAAACAATAGTCCTTCTTTCGAAATTGAAATGAAGTTGTATGCAACAGCAAAGCCTAGCTTAATAACAGGTTGTAATTTTGAAATGTCACGTGACGTGATATCTCGCGTGAGGTAGCCTCCTGTTGACGGAATAGGCTCTGATTGAGCAGCAGAGATGAGCCGGAAATACATATAGGAATTAAAAGAATTGGAAGAGGAGGAAAGAAGGAGAGCAACAGAAATGCAGCAGGCGGAGATCGCTGGAACCCAGCCGCGAGTTGCTAGTCAGCTAGGCTTTGCTGTTGCATACAACTTCATTTGTATTGTGAACTAAATTAAATTAATTAAAGTAAACTATTTGTGAACTAAATTGTGAATTTCCAGAGCGTGTTACTCCACACTCGGAAACCGACTCCTACGGACTTTCCCCTAAAGATGCCAGCTAAAGCAGCAACATTTCCAGAAAGGTACTGGCCCGTTAAAATTCATTCTGGACTCTTTATCCAACCACATGAGGACCTTGGGATACTTCGGTTTGGCTTTAGGGACCCTCTACTCACTACCACGTAAGTGTAATGTTGTTTGGAACTGTAGAAGAGGTATTAAAAATAGTGTTATGTAGCGGCAGAAATGATATGCCCTGGTCACTTCCAGGCTAACGAGTTTTGGCTCAAAACGGTAAAATATAACTTTCTCAAAACACATCCGAATGACATGATTTTGATGTCAACTCAACGTACGTACTCCCAATCATCTGTAAATTGATCTAAAGTGTATTTTACTCTGGATAATTCCTTTAAGTTAGATGGCTGGTAGATACACAAAATATCATCAACAACATATTTTCTGGTTATAAAACTTGTGTTTTCAGATTTAATGGTCAACATTTATCTCTCAATTCTCATTGGCTTCAACAGAAAATTGCAATCCTTTCGTTTGCTCGGCCTAGTTCATTTATAAAATTAGGCCTACTTTTCATGCTTGCCTTAACTTGTATTGTCTCTGATTTGCAACTCAACATTTGCTTAGAACAGATTTTTCTTCTATTCTGGGCCCTCTACCTGGTCACCTGTCACTTGTTGCTGTCAAATGTGCTAACTCACATCAAAAATGAATAGAAATCTGATGCTAACTTCAACCCAAATTGTTACAACAAGAAAAAAAAAAAAAAAAAGAAAACCGGTATTATAGAAATGCAAGTAATTTTTAGAAACAGGTTTTAGAACATTTTTTATAAACCTCTACAACAACAATTTCAACTAAAAACAATGAAGTTCAATTTTTTTCTTGTAGCTTCATAGGCTTGTCCAGTGGGAGATAACCTAAAACAGCAGAGGGTTTTAGAGTGGACTCCACACCATAAAGATTCCACAAATTCCACTCCAATGCTGATTGTAGTTTTGGGTTTGTCCCTTGAGCCATACAGTAGATCTGCCCAAGGTAATTTGTGCTCAAAAAGAAACAATTGTGTACATAACACATTGAAAATCTAACTTAAGCTGGTAATAGAAGGTCCCTCAGCATCCCATCAATTTCATATTGATTTTGTAAACATTTATACCATGTTTGTGCTGACAAAATTATCATGTATGCATGCCTGACTATATTATTACAATAGGAGTCTTCATACCTTCATCAATTAGCATTGGCTGCCAATTCACTATTTGGCAATTGCCTATTGGTTTCAGATTTATTTTTTTTTGTCATCAACACCCATATATAGATGCCCATGGAATTTTTTTTTCACATTTTTTATTTGTCTAGGCAAAAATGTACAAACAATAAAGAAAATGGTCTGCCAACTTGCCAACAATGTAGTTGTTACTGTATATGAACTTATATACTGTGCTCTACACCACAATCTAACTATAAATGTTAAAATCTAGGGCTCATGGTGTTCATATAATTCTGAATTAGAAAACAGAAACTTGAAATATGCTAATCTACATGCAATATAAACATATATTAAGAGCAAGAAACAAGTTTAACATTATTGGAAAGAGTATTTATGGAAAGTGTAAATAAACTGAAAAGCGTTCAGTACAACAGACTTTATCTGTGAATGAGAATATAAACAAGTATTTGCACAAATGTATTTTTAAAAACTTTGGTCTCAGTGTCAGACAGACAGCGGATTACACATTAGTGGCTTACTTCACAAACAGACCATGTTAAAAGATAGATGAAGACCATGTACTTTTTGTCTTGAGGGAAACTGGCAAAACCCAGCTAAACCCATTAAAAATAAATAATAATAATAATGAAAAAATTTGTTATACGTTGTAATAACTCAAGTAAATTGTTAATCGGTAAAGATTATATGATATATGCTTTCAGAAAATATAGTTTTTGCTGCATATAGCTGTATTTCCCTGAAGGATATAAGGCAAAAATGCATCATCATCTGTCCACACAGGGTTTTGTGAATCGAGAATGAACCAAAGGTAGGTGGGGCTAAGTAATTCATATTTAAAGTAAGAAAAATATTTTAAATGGTTAACTGCAGTTTGTAAAAAGTGAAACTGTAGAAATATGAAATAGGCCTATGTCAAAAAAAATCAAATTGTTGCCACATTGAATGTTGATATTTATAAACTGTGTCAAGGACTTCCTGCACTGATTGTGAGTGTCAATTTTCAAAGGCCGGTAAACTCTCATCTTTCATTTAAAAAAAAACACTTGTTTTTCAGAGAACTAACTAGTAACTAGAATCAGTTAGGTAACCGATAAAACCCATAATAAGCAGCATTAAAAGTTCATGTATGGACAAAGTGAAATGATAAAACCAAAATGCACATTTATGATATTCAAGTATTTTAATTGAGTGCATAAATTACCTGCAAAAGTTTATTAAGTATTCTGCTACAAAGTATTATTTAGAAGGAAAAAAACATAGGCCTACTTTCTATGGCATTGCTTCCTTACTGTCTGTAGCACCTGAGAAGTAGTCTCTGACTATTTATAAGTCAAGTCATATTCAATTTTTATTAATTTGTTGATGAAAGAATTACTCAGAACTATAACTAACTTGTCAGTAACCTTATGTCATCTAGGTGAGAAAGTATATGCTTATAGCCACATAGTATGATGGTGCATAATATTGTTTTGTATTGGCCCTGTGTTTTTTTTTTTTCAGATTTTTACGGAAGCAAAGAAGATTGAAGTAAAAGCTACAGAGATACTCATCCCATAATGTTGCACTTCCTGCCTCGATAGGTTGGTGGGTTCTGTCCCCTCATTACACAGACAAATACAGTACTCGTAGATAGGTATTCACCTCATTTACGGTTTGTCACCGGTACACATACTCACATTGAAAACTGGAGGCATTAAAACAGCTGAGGTTATGTATTGTGTATGGATGTCTGCACAGGCATGCACACTGCACTACTGCTTATTGCCTAGTTGTGCTATGAAGACATGGTTTGATGACAGAATATTTTGCTCACTGGTGCTGCCTATTTAATTTTAGATCCTGATACGTTTGTGTTTAATTTAACATAACATAAAAGTTTTGTGAAATACCCACTGGTTTTATTGGGTTATCCTGGATGAATTTAGCCTTGAGTTTCACTGAATACATTGCATTAAAAAGTTACTCTTGAATAAAACCTGACTCCTCCTACTGTTTTATAAAATGTATTGTGTTACCATAGGCCTCTTTAAGTGAGGTTAACATCAGCTATTACACGTTATTTCTATATCTATTTTTTTTTTATATACAACCATAAATTTTATACATTACAGGGCATACTAGGTTATTTAATAGATTCCAATGTGATTGAATGATCAAATTTTAAAAACTAAATTATTATTCATCTATTTTTTTCAAATGAGTTTTTAGTAGCCTATGAACAGTGAGTTCAATGTATCCTATGTACTTGACATTGGTTGGTGTATTTTTAAAATAAACTTTGAATGTTTCAGCAAATTAACAATCAGAATCTTATTCAAAACATTACTGATGTTTAGGTAAAGAACAAATTGGGACCCAAAGTTTTCTGGTAAAACAAATAGGTTGATTACCTGCCAAGATTACCTTAACCATGCCCCTTGAAGATAGGATGCCCACATTATCATCCACAAATGTAAACTAGAGGTCCTGAGGAAGGCAAAAATGTAGAAATCTCAAATATATTTTTTAAGTGGTTCAGTTGGATTTTGGCATTTTCCCCGACTATTTCAGCATTATTTCAAAATCCCTTTCTTAGTTTTCTGTATTGTTTTTATGCTGGCAACTTTATTTCTGGGAGTTTCTGGGATGAAGTAGACAAGTACATTGTACAGTTGGAGAATGTGCAAGAGTTTTCCAGGAAGTCAGTCCCACTGCATCTACCCATCTTCCCTGAGTTTTTTTTTTTTGTTCCATCAAAACTATATTGCAGGGAGACATCATTGAGTACAAAACCAATTAAATGAGAGGTTATGAATGAATTGTGATGTTGTCTCTTAAAGAGACAGTCAACATCTTTATCACTTTTTTGTCATAAAGATTAGTTCCCAGGAGACTTCTGATTTGTAGTTAGAAGAGATGATAGGACGTGGAGTGGTAAGGAGCTTGTCCTCTTATTCTGGGAGATTTCAGTTGTTGAGGCACTAAACGGTCCATCTCCTGATCCAATATCTGGCTCTGTTGGAAGACAGATAATTGTTTCCTGCTGTTTAGAATTATGGCAAAAGGTAATAAATAACTTATGTTACTTTTTGCTACATTCAAAATGAAGGTTTTGTCGACCTCTGCAAAACAGACATTTATATGCCTGCATCAGGAGGTCAGGATTTGGCTGGTTAGCTTCAGCCAATTAGCATGCCACTTCCTCGTTGCCATCTTTCATAAATGACATTGTATCCAGTACCATTTCCTTAAACGAGCTTGCGATGGAGAAAAGGTAAATTCAGCCAACCAATCACATTAACAAACACATTTGGGGTGGGCATGAAGTTCATGGGAGCGGGTCACAAGAATGTCAAAAGCCTAAAACTCTGAAGAACTATTCATAAGAGAGATCGCAGAGCACATGGTGTTGGGAGGTATACAACTCTACTAGACGTTTAATTTCCATTTGAAAAACTAGTGTGATTAAGGTATGTCATTATCTTTGCATACAGACAATATTATTATCTGATTATCTGTAGCCATTGAAAATTTATAAAACTGAGGTGTCACCTTATGTGTATGATTTCTTTTAAGAAACTTTAAACAGTCAGGTCAGCTCCTGTTAAGATACTTTACACAATTTAAGGTCAGCTGCATTAACGGTTCAAATAAGCAAAACTTAGTTTAAACTTAAGTTATAGAGAAAGATTACTTATTGAGGTAGGACCTAACTCAAACTTCTCGGTAACATGGAGCCTTTAAACCAAACAAGGGAACATTTTCATGAATTCATTGAAAAAGAAAGAAGATATAACTTAACTTTTAAGTACTAATCGTTATTGTATATTATAAAAACTGGAAGAACATTACCTGGCCAGATGATTGCCTCCAGCAGTTGCACCCTGCGAGCGAGAAGCTCTAGCTCTGTTTGCAGGTCACGGTACATCTGCAAATTAATGTCCTATCGGAAATAGTAGGAACAAGAGACTAATGGGAGATTGCGAAGTGGAGACACTGCCCCTCAAGTTCACGCAAGGTCCTCATTCCGCCCTTCACTCAAGGGGAAAAGAGGGAGGTGACAGGAGGACCTAACCACTGACCTATGGTCTGTTTCTGAACCTGCCTCATGCCACCTACTCACCATGGATACCAATCATTGTTTCGAGGATTAAAACCCTCTCGGCTAAGATCTTCAGTGCTTCACGGATTTGGTGAATTCCATCCCCCTGTGAACATAGATACAGCTGTCAAGGTATTGAGCAAAGCCAATCAAAGCCATTGCGAAGATGCATGTTTCCATGCACAATACTGTTGTGAAGGGATCAATGTTTTTACAGTTAGAAGTGTTAAGGCATTTCCAAAAATTCTTCTAGTGATTTATCAAGGTTGTCTTTGGTCATGCCGCGAGATCATGCAAAAATCTTCATGCATTTTTTAAGCCAATTCTTAGGAACTTAACACTGAGAAATCATAAGAAGGAGTGCTGTAAAGGAATGAAAAACTTTAATGTGTTACTTGTCTGGTCAGGGACAGATTATCACATTCTTATCTTGCAATTAATATTTAATGTAATAAGAGACCATACAGTGAACAGGAATCAAAACAAGCTGCACCAATACAAGCCATCTCTCTGCTCAAAGGATTCTAAAAACACTCCCACAAATGGCTGGTTGTGCTAAAAGCACTTTTTAGTGTAAGACTAAGGTGAAACAAAGTTTTTTTATTCCTCTTTTCATTAGTCTGTCCTATCTATGTCAAGTTTAGAAGAAGGTTTAGAGGGATAGCCAGCTTTACTTTGCCGAGTAAAGTAAAATTATATTTGTAATTCCATGTGGGATGTATTTCATATACAACATTAGTATAGAATGAGTTCTTGTACCTTTACATTGCAAGCATGAGATGGTCGGGGAAAGAGAAATTATTGCATTAATAAGCACAAAAAAAATCCTGTTTTCTAATAGTGAAAATTATTACAGTGATATTTCTGACCTTTTGAAATCTGATTGAATCAGTAAAACCTTTAAAAGCTTCTTCCATGTCAAGAGGCATCTTATATATATATATATATATATATATATATTAAACTTGTATTATGTGATTTGGCAATTATTAGTGATTAACCTAGCCTGGCTTCCGGTTCCGCAACAAATAAGCTCATAGGAGCTTAGTCTGGCGAACCTACCATAATACCTGCCTTCTGAGAGGCGGATTTAACCTGCATCTATCAGATGCCTCACTGGCGCTGGGGTATAATGAATGAGGAAATCATAACTTGATGATAATGTTAAAAAGCATCTTGATAGCTCGTTTCTATAAATGAGAACGAGTTTTTAGCTATAGTTGCAGTGTGATGTATTATGCTGTGTGCATCAGAGAGATGTACAGCACCCTCCATGTTTATTGGCACCCCCGGTTCAAGTTGGCTAAAAATACATGCAAAACCCATTGTAATATGGCATCTTGGCCTTCTGTACATTGTACTGCAACCCTTTGGAAATTACCCTGGAGAACACAATGGATGAAATGGAGACCCTCCCTTGGCTATTTGGCTAATTAAACATTATTTTTTTAAATTCAACAAGTGCTTAGTAGTTTAGCAAAATACCCTTGTTTCATTCGTTTTTGTAACCTTACACCTGCATACGAACCTGACAATAAAGGTGACAATGTTCCTTTTCTTTGGACATGTATTTCAACAAGCATTATAACTTCCAAAAGCCAGAGCTGTGACTTGCTCGTCTAACCAGCATGTACTGCCTTTTATGCAAAATACTTCTTTGGTTGCAGCTGGCCCATGTTGAAAGTGCCTACAGCAACATACACACTACAGAACCTGCTCTGTCCACAAAGGCAAAATCATCTGTCCATTCCTGCTTACGATTTTCTTTGATAAATAGGTTTCAGCAATTAACTAGCTGACAACTTCATTAAAAGGAGGTTAGTTTTCTTCCCGACCTCACAACGAGCTGTGTAGGCTGTTACGCATTATCCAATATCCATTATCCATTATCCAATTGTCATGGAGGACAGCTATTGGCTCCAGCCAACTGCAACCATGAACAGGAGCGGTAGGAAATGAATGGACTGAAATACATGAGAATGTTTTACATTTTTAACATTATTTTTTCTTATATTTCTGAGCATGCCCAATGTAGCCATCAAAAGAGCCTCATCTGGCTTGCGAGCCATAGGTTTCTGACCCCCGGTATAGGGCAACAGGAAAGGAAAGGACTGGGAAAGGGTTAAATATGGGACTACGTCTTTAAGAAAAAGGTGTGATTTATGTAAAATTGAAAATCAGAATTCAGTTACACATAAACTAGGTCAATTCACAAGGAGAAAATAAAATTATTTTCCATACTTCATAGTCGTCTTTACCAAGGGTGCCAATAATAGTGGAAGACACTGTATATTTCAGAGGCCGAGGAAAATATCAGGCAAAAGCCAAACTGACAAGCACTGAAAGCATATCATGCGCATACTGAAAGATGGTGAAGCTGTATCCATTCACCTACTTTATCCCACCCCCTATTTTACTACCATATTTCTGGCATACACAATAGATACCACACATTAACTTATTAAAAAAGAATTTTGATATTTTGACATACCTTGATAAGACACTGGATAAATTACACCATACTGTATATGAAGAGTACACTGAAAACTAATGTTTGAAAAAATAAAACCTCATTGTAAAAAGGAAAAAAAAACTAGGCCTAACAGGCTTGCCTTAAATGCCTGGTCTGTTTAGTACGGAAAGTGCAATAGTTGAATGTGAATGTCAAAAAGGAGTCTGAGAGGTAGCCATGGGCAGTAGGAGAGTGGACAGTGAGTGACAATGTTCAGAATGCTACATGTAATTATTGACTCTCAAGGAGATAAACTGAATTGTAACATTAATGCATTATCTAATAATATAAAAAATATTAATCACATCACAAAATTATTATACTCAGCACATGTACATCCAAAACACTTGAGTTACAAATAGTCGAATTGAGACTTCAATTGCAATATTCTCTTAGTTCAAATACATGCCTTGACCAAGTCCAGTACAAGTATGGAAAGAAAGTGAAATTACAGTGCATGAATATATTATAAAACTGAAAATCCACATACTTTTCCACTTAAAAAACATGATTTGCCCCAAGCCACAATAACTTCTGCTTCAACCTACATTTCAGACATGGAGGCATTTGAAGGCAACTTTGTGTTAGAATTCAGTATTAGTGGATAATGCAAAGGCAGACCAGCTTGCACATCAAGAAGAGTTAAATTTTCAAGTCATACTTATCAGTCTTGAAGTACAAACTATGAAGATAAAGATGTTCAATGTGATTTCTAAAACCCAGTGGCAGCTCTGGGGGGGCAAGTTTTCTGATAATGACTAAGCTGACCCATTCAATGGGTACATAAAACAAGACTATATTAATTTGTTGCTAGGTAGGTGATTAACTCATACAGTGATACCTCATGTCCACTAGATGGCAACACACAACAGAAAGCTTTCCCTCTAGCTACATAAGTTACAAGTAGAAAGCGAAAGTAGTAAAACCACTGTAATGTGATGTTACAGGAATAAAGGTTATATCTATGAATTTTTAGGGCAAATATTATTTGAGTTTGAGGTAGTAGTATACTTGAGGTATTTTCTAGGAAGTTGCCAAGATAATTATGTTGGTTACTATGTTGTTCCTAGTGTGTCTATGATTGCTACTATTAGAATTAAAGGAGGTACTATAAATTGAACAAGCTTTAGTGACAATTGTAAGATTTACACAATGCAGTTCGAATTAAGTTTAAACCTGAGTAAAATTTGAATGGGGTAAATCTATATTAAGATGACTTTAAACTACTACATCTAAAAAAGCTGGTTAACAATTTGCCCCCAAAATGGCAACAACATTACAGAATAGGCCTACTGTACATATGGATTTTGATTGATTGTGACAATTCCTGCAGTATCAGGTCAAATTCTTTGAATGTGTACATCTTTCTGTTATAATATGGTAACTAGTTGGTATACTAGTTAGTTTACATAAAGGAGAAATGACTGATTAATCTAGCCTGTAGGTTACCAAGCGTGGTCTATTGGAAAAAAAAAAAAAAACAAGAAAATTTAATACAATTAGACCGAAGAGCAAACTATCAACTAACATTAACTGAGTGTTTCATTTGAAATTTGAAGTAGTTATACAGTAGGCGGATGCCAAATTAGAAGCACTGGAGAATTCCTGTGAGTAAAATTACAAACCTTTTTTTAGCATCCATGTAGGCCTATTCAGTAATCTACAACAAAAGAGCTGTAGCCTTTAGCTGAGAAAAAGCTGATAATGATTTCAATGCCCCCCTGAAGTCACCAACAATCACAAAATGCCTCCAAGTCTGAAATGAACTATTTGAATGTGTTATGGGAAGATTCTATTTTAATCTATTCTCAATTGCACAATTATTCTGTTAGCTGCCTATCAAATCAGACGGACACAATATATTTACACATCTATAAGAAATAAAAAAACATGGTTAATGATTGACTACCTGAGGTATTGATATTTGTATATCTTATATTATTACTGAAAATAATCTTTGAAATAAATGTGAATGAATTGTGAATGAATATCTCAGGTAAGCACATAGACTTGTCAGACAGTAATTACCAAAATCTTTTAAAATTCTTACTGGAAGGCCTTTCTCTCCGGGCTCGCCTTTGGCTCCTGGTTCTCCCTGTTAACAATAGTTAGCCAAATTGGGACAATCTGATATTAATGTAAAATGTGCATTCAGTCAAATGTAGTTCCATCTCATTACATAATACATTGTTATGCAATCATTTTCTAACATCTATTTTAAGTGGCTTTCTAACCCACAAAAGCAAGTGGAATGGCAAACAAGACAATAGACCACATGCACAAGATCTCAAGTGATATTTCTTTTTTCATTTTTGGCATTAACGAAAACCTAAA
Organism: Limnothrissa miodon; assembly: GCA_017657215.1. Taxonomy (NCBI): domain Eukaryota; kingdom Metazoa; phylum Chordata; class Actinopteri; order Clupeiformes; family Clupeidae; genus Limnothrissa; species Limnothrissa miodon. The sequence goes on along the minus strand of JAGFZM010001368.1, from coordinate 95,322 downwards.
ATCTTTCCCTACATCCAGTGTTCTAATTGATTATCTAATGAAGGCTGCATGGGACATTGGTATAGTTGAATCAGCAGTCTGCAAAATATCTTGATTTTACATTAAAAAAACATTCTTACTGTGACATACTGTCACTATCATTAGTAGTTATTAGCATCATTTATTATATACTTTGGATAAATCGTCTGCACAAAAAACTATTAACATAAACCCAAGTATGGAGCTGCTGCACCCAAAGTAAATATTTAGAAATATTCCAAAATTTGTAAAAACTATATTTACGTAGTGGTCATTTAAACCACTCACATTATGTCTGTTTTTGCTTCTGTTTTCTTGTATTTCCACACTTTCTGCGCTATTGCTGCTGACAAAAAAAATTATGTGACACTGGATATGGAAGTCAGAGGACATCCTGGGGAAAAAATGTTGTGCATAGGGGGCTTTTGCCCAGAAGTGCCACTATACATCATGTTTCCAAAGCACCAATCGACTTGCAGAGGTCAAGGTTACTGTATTATGTGTATTACTATCGATGATGAACCTACATTTACCTCTATACATTCTATATGTAAGGGATAATGTATAGAACGCCGGTCATTATTGGGAAATAGGTCCCGACAGGGCGAACCGGACCCCGACGCGCAGCGGAGCCGTTGCCATTGACAGCGGTCATTTTTTTTTCCACAGGTCCTCCATCAAGAAATAATGACCGGTAGAACGTTGGGAAATCCCATTCCCCAAGTCAATGGGGCATTCTACTTGCATTGTGAAGAGCCGTATAATAAGAGTTTTAAAAACTGTCATGACAATTGTTTTTCATCTTACCGGATCTCCTTTGAACCCTCTTTCACCTGGATATCCCGAAGGTCCCTAGAAAAGAGATGGAAGAAATGTAATAAAATTACATAAGTTTGCTGGACAAGTGTTTGTAAAGGAACATTTTTTATATTTTGAGGAATTGATCATGATCAAGTTTTTTATAAAAATTCGGTAGGTCATTTCTCAGACAGGTGGACAAGAGCAAAACGCTGCCAACTTATTCCAGTCTTGGTATGGATAGCAACATACTGTAGTTAGTGCTTGCCATTTAGATACAGTGTGTTACACCCGGTGTTACAGATTAGTTGGTGCTTACGTTGACTGGTGACATATTTAAAAGGACCTGACCTAAAGAGTCTATGGCCCTGCCTCTTGAGATCTAAATGGGCGTGTGTTTGATTTCTCATATTCGTTAAATAAGCGTTCGCTGGAGAACAACAAAATAAAAATCACCTCAAAACTAATATGTCCAGTTATAATGTGGTAGCACAGCACAGTATGCAAGAGTATTTTGATAAACAAATATCCTTCCCTCTGTTCAAAAATAACACTGTGCACCCAACATAGTTGTCAAAAAAGCTTGCATTTACGTTTGCGTTTTTTTAGAAAGAATTGTTTTAGAGGCAAAAATTCCATTTGTGTGTAAATAAAAGGCACAACAAAGGTAAAAGTCTTTATTTAATACCTGTGTATGTACAGGTAGGGGTCCTGATTTATTGTTATGTTGTGAAAAAAAGTAATTTTAGTTGATGAAAAATTTGGTGTCACAGCAGTATCGTTCGAAGTCACCATGTGCTGTTTGTATAGGAAAAAAAATAGAAAATTTGATTCAACATAAACTAGTCAAACCAGCTTCTAGAAGAATTAAGTTAGTGTGCCCCATTTAGTGGTAATAGTATTGCGTTAACTTTCACCTCAGTCTTACTGGGTTTGCTTCAACATGCACAGCATAGCATTAGACAACGAAGCCATTTCAAACAGCATACTTTGGACTTAACCATTTTACCATCAAACAAAAGGCTGTGTAATGACATCAGAAACAGCGACATCCGTGGGTGTTGGGCTCTAATGGTCAAACTGTGAAGAAAAGTTAAATGAGAAGTGATACTCACTCTTTCTCCCCGTTTACCCTCTGGCCCAGCTGGGCCCTGAACACCAGGAGCTCCTGGTTTTCCCTGAAAGAACAAAGGAATATTGTTATATCATAGAAAAATATAATACAAATCAAAGTGGGGTTGTTAGCAGATATTCCCATGGGTGTGGTTTGGCTATTCAATTTGCTCATCAGCACTGATCATCTGTCTACATGTGCTAGTCTTTAGGGGCCTCATTTATAAATCTTTGCACAGGATTTATGCCAGAAATTGGTGTACGCATGAAAAACTCAGAATGTGTGTGCACACAAAAATATTCTGATTTAAAAAAACCTTACGCATGCACATTCCACACCGCTTACCCTTTGTAACTCACAACCTACTCTAAAGTTGTGGCACCTGTGCGTACTTCAAGCTAGAACGACAATTGCTTAGAAAAATGTATTTATTGCCAGCCAAAAGCCAATAAAAAAACGCATAAAGCACAATGTTACAGATTTTGAAGTGGAAGTTTACCGTTCACCATTTCAGTGGATACCAACTGTCATCTGCTACATTACTGAATGGATTAAAGCTTGACAGTTTAGAAATGGTAAACAAATGGTTAAAAATACTTTCATAATTTATGCATTAACAATCCACACCAAGAAGCCAACCATTGTACACAGCTCCAACATTCAGTCTGATCCCAACGCTGCCATGTCTCAATATAATTAAGTCATGGGTTGAACTAGGCCACTGCGCGAGCACAATCTCCATGTAACATATAACTTGGACATTGAGGGCATGAAAATTCTTCCTGTTAACAATCCAAATTCATTTTTACTCTGTGTCCTTAGAGCAATATGATTGTAGTTAATAGGTACCACCAATCACATTTTGGATATCAGACTTCTGCTGGCAAATTGCATAGTTTTATTTGCTGTTCACCCACTTTGGGATAATCAATGTTGAAAAAAAGATACAAAATGCATGAAAGCATAATTAGGCTTAGCCTACTGCTTACGTTGCAAAAGCATTCAAGAAATGGCCTATTACTTTGTCTTTATTACCTCAAATAAGACGATATTTTTGATGAGTGCACCAAATAAACAGGATTCTTTGTTATGTCTTCGCACCCTAATTTCCTCTTGAAGCCGCACGTTATCCTTTTTCTTTTTTTGTGTGTATATGGGTCAGAGCTTGTGTGGAGGTACGCACATTTTACCATCAAGTTCACTTTTCATAAATACCGAAAGTTGTGTAGAACGTGGTGCATGCATTCTTTTGTGCGTACGCATAGTTTATAAATGAGCCCCCGGGTCTCACTAGAAACGTCCCTCAGCATTTAAGGACAATTTTAGTTAATGGCTTGTGCATGCTGCAGGGTGATGGTGGCACAAGTGGTAGAGGTGCTTTTTGGCAGCCAGAGAGTTGCAGGTTCAAACACCACTCCACCTGAACCCATCAAAGTGTTTATGGGAAAGATATTGAACCCAGGTCGACACATTGCATTGCATTCCATTTACGCCTAGCCCAGAATTAACAAGAATAAGGTGAAAAATGTAGTCCTTAATTGAAGTTTGTCAGTTATGGTAACTATCGACTCTGCATTTAGTTTGCCCCTTGAGGCATGGATCTGCTTAATTGCATGATTACACCGAGAGACATGTAAGCGGTAAGAGTGATGGGAATCATTAATCTTCAATTGGGACAGCATGATCGTGTTGATAACGTTTTGGGCTTTAGTGGAGTGCTTTGGGCGTCTAGAGCATCAAAAAAGAAGTTGACTGCAGTTAACTTAATATTAATTAGCTATGACACAGTTCAATGGCAACTACAGGAGTTAATTCCGTTGAAACGGAGAGTACATTGTCTGATTTAAAATTGTTTGCAAACTGTAGAAAATGGGGTGTTGTCTTGTATTTGCACTCTAGACCACAACAAAATGAAAGACCTTTTCAGAACTACCGTCTTAAAAACTAGTAGTCCAAAAAACTACTGCCTTTTAGGACAGTTTCTGTCCCTAATCCTGTGCCAATTTTTTGTTAGATTTAACTATTTACACTATCCACAACTATCCACAAACTGGAAAAAGGAAGGTTTTATACCAATCCCACATTTTGTGTAGCTTGTGTAGCAACGGAATGACAAAATAGTCCAATAGATCAAAGAGAGGTTGACCCACTCTCATTTACTTTTGGGTTTTTGCATTTACATTTTAATCGTATTAATCCTACTGTATAATTCTGGGATTTATTTGAGAAAAGACTTAAACCCACTATGTGTAAGTTTTATTTTTTTCATATGAGAATTTCTCCCATCTATCGGCGAAGTGGTATACAGCACACGTTTGAATAAAATGTATTAGCCCTCCCCACGGTCCTCATTTTGAAAATGGCGGCGCAAAATGGATATTCTCATTTGGTACCCAACCACATCTACATAGAAATGGAAATTACCAAGTTTACGGGAACACTACAATTTATTCATGGAGGTAATTACCATCGTTTAACATTATATTTTTAATAAAAGACAAAGATAAATAGAAGATAAATCCTACACATAGTGGCTTTAACTAGTTTAAATTTACTTACACTCTGCCCCATTTTTCCTGGTGGTCCCATTGGGCCAACTGGTCCTGGAGGACCTAAGGTAGTCAAAAGGCAGAGCCAATCAATCATAACAGTAAGAGAAACACAATATGCTCTTCAAGAAAGCAAGAAACTAAGGCAGTCAATGTAGAAATTTCAATCAATTTTATAGTTCTTGTTTTGATATGAACCAGATTGATTGATTATTGTCTACAGAAGCAGATTTTAAACATCTACAGCACTGTCCAATTTGCAGACTCTACAGAGTAACCACACCCTGAAACTCAACCCACTATGTTTCTGAAAAAGTAAAAAATGGGTGGGGAAGCTCTATTTGAGAGTTTACTGAGCAGTGCACCAAGTAATTCCAACTGTTGGGTGCGGCAATTAACATTTTAATTGGCTTTTCAACAATAGGCTTCAGTATATTGTACTGTATTTGTGGAGAGAATTGTGTGGGCTCCTTCATCTACTAACTTTCTCAAGTACGACCCTGCAGGCAGCCCACATGGGTAGCTTCCCTATACTAAACAAAGTTGTTGATAAAGTTGTTTACTGCAGTAGTAATACCCTCTGCTGTTTGCCCTAACAGTACTCTCAGCCAACTCATCTGACAACACTGTTGAGCACAGATGGTGAATAGCTCTAGTGATCCCTCTAAATTTCTTTATGAAGATACTTATACTGAAGACATCAAAGAATCCTAAAAACTACAACCTCTGTATACAGTATACACCAATGATCACCCCCACATCTACTACAGTTGAAGATGCTGTTCTGTCTCTATTCCAAAACTGCTGCTACCCTAATTGAATCCCTGCCCCCATTTATGAGCACGACTTGTGATTAGAAGAGGGATGAAGCCATTGCCACTGTATCCAAAGCATCTTTCTAATGCCCACAGTTTATTATCTAATATCTAATACAGCAGATTAAAACAAAATAAACAGAGCTTGTTGGGTGGGTGGAATATGACTATGTACACTCTGGAGGTTTTTTCACTTTTCAACCACTGAAATTGTTATTCTTTGATTATTCTCAACAAAGGTCTCTACCGGCAACGATCAATCATTTCACTTTACACTATTGTTTGTGCTCACATTTGTTGGTGCGGTTTCTTGATCATCTAATGATTCATTTTAATGATTTAGTTAAGGTAAAATCCAAGTTTTCAGCGGCAATGCTTAGCAACTTAGTAAACCCAGTTGTGGTGCTAAGAAAATAAATATTTTTAAAAAGAACATCTAAAGGCTGAACATTAGATGTGTAGTGGATACATTTTTTAAAATAGCCTTGTCCAGATTAGGTACTTGCTATTAGGCTAAAAGTGTCAACAATAGCAACATCAATAAGTATGCGTTTGGCTAATGAGGTTCTGGTTAAATGTGGCAGGAGTATGCCAAGGTAACGGTAAATTATTACCCTTTTGTATTACAATGAATTGCACTAACCTAATCAGTGTGTTAACAGCTAATCGTTCTTAGGCACTGACTTATCAGTGCGTCATGTGAGTCCAAACTACTCTAAATTCCTTATGGGCCCTCCAGAGGGGCCCTCTTTTTCACCTGTTTCAACTTCATTAATTACAGAAACCTGGATCCCGCAATCCTAGGGCAGTGGGTCAATGCCATCTTTTCACTCCTCTTTTCAAGATCGATATGGCTTAGGATGTCTGCTGCTTGATCCCAGGATGTGCTGACTGAGTCATGGCAAAAACTCCTCGTCACCTGCCGCGGGGATGTTAGTACTTCTGCCATTTTCAAGACGATGGTCCATGGTCACAACTCATAGTCAACTATGTCACCGACCTCACTCCATCAAATGACAAGACTTGCATCCTCGTTATTTTTTAATTTTTGGATCCCAGAAGATATGGTGTCTGACAGGGGGCTGCAGTTCATCTCATGCTTCTGGCAAGCCTTCTTTTATCTGAAGGAAGTAACCTTGAGTTTCACATCAGGCTATTATCCACAAACAAATGGGCAGACTAAATTTAATATCGCCTCCAACTCCCTAACTACAGAATTCATCCCGTCTAGTCTCTCTAAGCCTGTTCACATTAGTCATTAGAATGTGTCTTGGGTAAATCTGATTGCAAGTGTCTCATAAGCATGACGCTTGTATCTATATATGTTCTGTAATGTGAACGCTCGATCCGTCTTTATGCGTCTTGACCATGACGTGATAGACCAATAGAATGATACATTTACCACGTGAACAAGTTGCAGTTCTCTCAACAAACACCAAAAGCGAACAACCTTTCTCTTCAATTGCAGGCATTCACAATGGATAGCTTTACTCCTCCGGGTTTGCAATTGTGAGTCTTAAATTATTTTAACCCGAATATCTTAGAAGTTGAAATAGCGCAAAACGTTAATTTCAGCGATAACATTGTGCCATATGGTAGGTGTTTTCACCGTAACTTATGTGTGATAATAGATGAACATTCTTAAGGTACATTCTACAGGTAATTTTGATTCCAAGTGATCATCTGAGACGCATAATAGAATGCTGGTGTGAACGAAATGTGTCTTGGCTAACCAGTTGCAATCAGATTTGCCAAAGACACATTCTAATGGCTAATGTGAACAGGCTCTCTACTAAAACTTTTATAACACACTTCCTCTACAGAGCTATGCACTAAGGTAGACTATTTCTGGACAACTTTATCTATGCCATCAATGACTTCCTTGATTCACAGCATTGCAGAGACTAGCAGAGTACCTGGTGAACTGGGAGGTCTATGGTCCAGAAGACTGCTCCTTGTTAGATTGCAACAACATTCTGGACCCCTCCCTCCTGGGGGAATTCCATCATGCACATCCATGTCAACCAGCCTGAGCATGACCACAATGCTGTAGACCCTCGTCCTTGGAAGTAGGTATTCTCACAGCCAAACCAGGTCCTTCACCAGCCACACTCATACCATCTCATGTCTTAGGCAGAACATACCTGTCAGGAGCCACGCCCACTCATTATTCTGTGGCTCCTCCTACCATCTAATCTTAATCTCCTGTCTACTAATTACTTAGAACCTGGTTTTCATTACCCTCTCCATTTCTAAACCTATCTAAAAGTTGGTTGCGTTAAATAAATACATGTTGTGGTCTTCAAATCAATTATTTAATAAATGTTTTGCTTCTCAAAATAACAACCTGTAGCATTTGTTATGTCACCTAAAAAACACTAAAGGGAGTGAATTTGCATTAATCCTTTAAGCATTTATTGAATATATATTTTGACGCCTAAGTGCTTCTTTACCTATGTTTGGTTTTAGGACTGAAGGGGCTGGAGGCCCAGGAGGACCAGGCACACCTCTCTCCCCTTTGAGACCTTGAGGTCCACGAGGGCCTACAGAGAAAAGAAAAAAACATAATGAGAAAATTACAAGCTATTCAAGGACAGGTAAGGAAACCTTAACAGGCATACTTTTTTTCACATCATTACCAATTTTTGTGCAATTTGTTGTACTCGTCTTTGCAGTCATGGCAAGCTACATGACAAGTAGTATATTTACAGGTTTAGGGTCATTATCTTTGGATGAAACGTGCAGCAATCATGTTAAAATGTGTTTTGTCTAGGACTCATTAAATATATACAGTATGCAACTAAATTCTGGATTTCCTCACCTACCGACCTCAGCATACCGTACATATATTGGACACAAAACTTTGATCTTCAACGCATGTGTTCTCAGCCTACTGCTGTACTCCTTGTTCACACAATACTGTGTAGCCAGACACCCCATCAATACCATCAGGAAAATTACTGCACCACTACTGTTAGTGTGATCAGCAAAAACGATGCAGACTTGTGCCAGGAAAACAACCCTGCTCTAAATGTGTGCAACATGGAGATGTGTTTAGAGGTTGGGGACCTGTAGAGGTAAAGATGGGTGTTGGGTTCTGCCTCTACCCTGTTCACACAAATGGAAATGTGGAAAGAGACAGCACCCTAAGTGATGTCCTCAATCGGGCAGACCATGCAAATGCTACCACAAAAAAGGCCCAAAAAACTCCTTCACTTCCTCAGGTACCTACGGAGAGCCCGAATGCCCACTATAGTCCTCAGCAGTCTGCCCTCTGGTGTCTATTTTAACAGGGTGTATGACATTCTGGTATGGTAGCTGCCTTGAAAAAAGCAAAACTGGACAAAAAAACCCCAGCTCCCTGTAGTAAAACACATCTATGTTACATGCACTGTAAGGCTTTGGCAGTTTCAATCCCTATGCTATGAGACACTTTATCACCTAATAGACTAATTAACCACCACTGATTGCTATTTTTAAAATTATCAGATTTTATCATAAGTATATAGATATACTGAAAAAAATCATTTACCTGGAGGTCCAGGAGTTCCTTTTGCTCCAGCAGGACCTCTCACTCCTGCTTCACCCTTTGGGCCTGGAAGTCCCGGAGACCCTGATTTTCCTTTTGAGAAATTAAGTTTTGAGAAATTGAGTTTTGAAAATTGAAATTCTTTTTGAGAAATCAAATTTATTTATTATTACACACATTCTATATATTAGTCTGAATGTTCCTTGAACCACACTCCTGAATTTGGCCTGTTGGTAGCACTCGAGGTACTAAGTTTCAAGTTTGTGAGTTCATATTGCATTCAGGGAGAGTTTTTTTGATATATCAACCTGTTAATGTCTTTTACAAGTAAGGCTGGGCCATGTCATACCGTTCACAGTAACACCGTTACAATGTTAGGCAATAAAATGAAAATGAGATACCGCAATATCTCAGAATATGGGTAAAACGAACACACGCAGTGCCTTTGTTTTGATAGGATCATACGTCGGAATATGTCAGAAAAAGCATGGCGGCGACAGAAAATAAAAAGGGCGAAATAAATGAAACAAAATGGTGCAACTTCAGTAATGTGGAACTTGTTTGGTTTTCGCCAGTCAGACACCTGACAAAGCATAATTTGTTTTGTAGAACATGTAAGCGGGCCATTGTGGTGAAGGGAGGAAACACCACAAACCTATTTCATCATTTGAAGCAGAAGCCCTTGTTGGAATACAACAAAGCTGTAAAAACACGTGAAGAGGCGTCCACATCAACTAGCGTGAGGGTTGTAGCCTAAATAGAGCTGGCAAGGACTAATTTGATGCAAAATATGCATACCGATGTGTCGGAAAAAAGAAATCTATAAAGAATTTACATAGGCCTTCTGAAACATTAACATTGGTTCAGTATTTGTGACGCTGTAATCTCACCTTTGGGACTTAATATTGTCACACATACCTTTGAAGTACATATCTGACCACAAATTAACGTAATTTAAAAGCAAAGCAAAATCGTTTGAGCGGTTTATTAAGAAGATAATAGTTTGAGGGAGCGTCTAATATATGCATTACGTTTTATGACCACAAGATCATTACCCTCTATATTGTAAGGGGGTGGTGATTGGTTGATTGAAGGTGGGGGAACAAAGGATTGTCCCCGGTTATGGAGGAAAGTCTGGCTCAGTTAAGTTTGTTCAAGGTGATACACACTTCGGAAATCATTAAGATCTCAGTGCCTGTGGATGAAACCTTACGTGGCTTGGAACTGAAGAATGCCGCTGGGGGTGAAACAGTCACATGACTGCCTGCCTGACAAACTGCTCTGTTGGATGGCTAAGGGTAAGAATCGTCCACCCCTCCTTAAGTACTTCATCCATTCTGCTCTTTGTGCTACTTGGGTGGCATGGAAGGTAAATAAGTTGATAAGTAACCTCTTTACCCTCTTTTTTTTTTGGCCCAAAGCTGACTTACTGCTTCCCATCTAGCCCAGCCATCGTGTGTTAGACTTGAGTGTGTGAATCTCCTATCTTGTGACTGCAGTGGAAAGTCACTTGTATTATTAGAACTGGTAAAAGGGTGTGTTGTGAGTGTGTACACACGTTTGTTGCGCAACTGGCACAGACAAGGGGGACTTGGCAGCATGTGTCAATTCTTAGTCCTTGTACCATCATACACAATCTGCGGCCTTGGTTTGGGCCCTAGCGCCAGGAAACCACTACACCACATCCCTTGTGGCATGACTACATAGCTGGTGTTGTAGAGTAATGCCTATGACCCAGATGTTGCTGGACTGGGTTTCTGTTGGGGGAAATACTATGTACATCCAGCAGTAGATTTGCCTACCACGGACACATTTGATTGACTGCCTCTTTAAATCTGTGTTTTTAATAAAATTTAACATTTCTAAAACCTACCACAAGTCTCTAGCTATATTGAGGTTTACAATATGCTCCTCAGTGAGAGCGCGGTTCAAGCAGTCCCCCAATTTGCCAGGTAGAAAATGTGGGGATGTGTTTTTTTAAAGAGGGGGGCAGGTGACTCCTGACCAAGCATATGGACTACAAGGACTGGTGAATAATCTGGGTAAAGGTATTACAAACCACATTTTTCCACATGAATAATTTGCACAAAAGTTCTATTTTTATAACACTGTATTTATTTTAGGGACTGAACGCAAATTTAAGCAGTGACAAAGCGACACATTATTTTTTTTCACACAGAGGACGATTTTCCGAACATGGTGAAATGTTGCAACCAATCACAGAAAATAAAGTGGAGTCAAATCAGGAAATTCCAAATGTCATCTGATCTCTGACTATGGCTCAAATATTAATTAGTGTATTACATTGTAACACTTAAACTTTTTTAAAAGGTTTGTAAAATTTTTGAGAAAGTGTTGCTGTTACAGTGCATCTATCTAATTAGCAGGGATGGGCAAGTTACTCTGGAAAAGTAATATGATTACTGATTACTCAGTTCAAAAGTATTGTAATTACTGATTTCTGATTACTTCCACAAAAAAGTAATCCAATGGATTACTTACTTAATGTGATGACCATGTATTTCCACAATACACTTGATATAATATCACCAATAAGTTCTTAAAAGTTAATAAGCAGGGCCATAGAGAGTTACGACACGCTTTGATGTCACCGCAACAACGGACACGTGGTTCGTGTAAGCCTCAATAGATCCAAACAATTCACGAACTGTCATTGATTTCTAAAGGAGCAAGTGTGCTGATGCATGGGAAACATCAACTACACTTCATAATTGAATTGGAATAGGACTTTATTTCATAACATAACAATTTACTTGACTTAAGTGAATGAATCATGTTAATAACGTCTTGTTAGCCTATAGCATCACCAAGCTTTCAGTTCTGTCCCTGAAACTATTACATTTTTTAACATCAACATTTCACAAAAACCGAATGCAAACCTGCCAAGATTGAAGACTTTACTTATGAT
>JAGFZM010001368.1:43980-83560 GCA_017657215.1 Limnothrissa miodon | reverse complement strand
GCTGATGACCAAAAGTGTAAAAACGTTTGAAATGCTGTTATGTTAGCAACTTATTTGTGACTGTTCTTTGCCATAGAGATCAATGGTGCTCCGTCAATCAATAGAGATCAATGGTGCTCCGTCAAACCATAGAGATCAATGGTGCTCCGTCATTTGTTTGGAGCTATAGGCGTCTCCATAACCCAGAAATCAGACCATATTTCGTCCGCCATTTTTTACAACGCGAGTCTATGGAAGTGTCGTTACTCTTTTTACTACACCACTTTGTTAAGTTCTTAAAGGAACTACAATCACAGAGGTTAATATTAGTGATGTTAAACTGTGATCGTTTGATAGGTCGTTGACCGTATCAATGTTGAATGACCAAAATTGACCAAAAATATTCTTTAGTTGGTTAAAGAATTGACCAGTGTGGAGTGTGTGGGTTTGTTTGTGTGTGTGTGTGTGTGTGCCTGCATGTGCCAAGAGTAACAGGGGCAAGGAAAAACTGAGATGGTTGTGGCATGTAAGTAATACATTTTATGTATATGTGTAACAGAGGTCCTTTTGCGCTAGTCCAGCCCAAAGCTCAAACTCGCAACCTTACAACAACACAGCAACCACATATCATGAGGCGAACCTAACCTAACCAGTTGACAGAAAAGCCCAGGGTCCCAGTCAACTGACTAGGATGCTCTTTGAAGTGTCAGGAGGGATGTTCTACTCACACAGCTAAGCTAGCTGGCATCTGTTACATATGTACATAAGATGCATGACACATGAAAGGTTTTAAGGCAGGACTAGGACACAGCAGCATTAATATGGTGTAGTTCTGCAACACTACTGCAAGGATAGCCGGTGGCCACTTATACCAGGTTAGATCTTCTGTGATGTTGACATCAGGGAACTTGATGATGCTGACCACTTTATAACATCGATAGGAGTTCCAACTGAGCCGCTTCCTTCTTAAGTCCACAATCAGTTATTTGGCCTTTGCAACATTGAAAGATGGATGATTCTTCTGACACCACACTGTTAAATTGTTGGTTTCTCATTACTGATGGTAGGTAATCAGATTGGTGCCAATGAAAAATTGTGAGGGTGTGAGGGTGACACTGTATCTGATGTTGCTGAATTAGCTCACACTCAGAGTTGCCAACTGGATCATGTGCATTCACTATGTTTCACAGATCTAACAAATGTTCCAAATAAAAAGTGTGGAGATATGCAATCTTCTGCATACTCAAGTTATTTCTAGGCTATTGCAATGCAGTTGGAGGAGGCCTACTTTTTGTGGTGCAGTGACTTAATATATTAACTGCCATAATTTTTAATTATGTCCTCCACCAAGAAAGTTTTGTCAGTGTTGGTCTGTTTTTCTGTCTGTCTGCGTGCACAATAACTCACAAATTTTGATTAATATATGCACGGAACTGCACAGATTTTGATTAATATCTCAAGACAATGTGGGTACTGGGATTAGGAACAGATGATTCAGTTTTTGTAGAGATCTGGAACACCATCTGGAATCTGAATTGCTTTAGTGACCCCATATCCTAGGTGGGGGTGTGTGCTCTCTAATGGCTTTTCTTGTTGTTTTTGTTATTGGATTAAAACATTTCTTCTAAATATTGTTAAACAAAACTGCAGAATCTTTCATCCAGTGTCAGCAAATCTGTCAAAAATCAGAAAAACATACCTACAGAGCTCTGTGAAGCAGAAGACCCTTTGCCTTCAGCTGTATCTATTACAGTGGATTTATTGCTGAATTGAATGTGGCGATGGGGGGTCATAGGGTCCAGGAACTGAACCTAAAGATGGAACACATAGAATAAACACATTCAAGCTAAAAAAAATACCAAAATGAATACACACATGTTGTTAGACAATAGTCACAAAATATCAGAGAAAACTAAATAATATTTTTGCTGTGTAGAGATGCACACTGCAGTTAATGAAGTGCTTCATTAATGTAAAACCACAGAAATAATTAGAAAGTGAGATACACCATGACAACTTTACAAAGTAAACCATAAATAATATTACCCTTGTCTCGAGAGTCTTTAGACGTTCAGACAGGACAGTTATTTGACTACAATTCAGGCAGTCTACAACAGACCAAGGATAACAAGAAGAATTAGCATTATTGACAACGCTACTATGTTCATAAAAATAAGAAGAGCAACATTGTCAAGTCTAGAGTTGAGCAAGTTGCACTTACTTTGTGTCTTTTCTGTCCATGTAGGAGCTTTGTTAAATGAGTCCTGTTTCTGCACAACTTCCTGGCTCAGTAGCTGATTATCTGATGCTATAGGAGATAAAGACAAATTATATCTGCATGACTATTAAAATGACTATGGAAATATACCACCATTCTTAAATATGCCACTTCACTCTGAGTCTGACTCAGAGATTAATAACACTTGGACAGTAGCACCTAACAAACAACATTGAACCAGATAAGATCATTAGCCTCTTCTCTGTTAGGATCTTGTCAGGGGTTTGACTCATGGTGTATGGTGTAAGTCAAAGAGAAAAGGCAATGTTATGGTAAAACAAGCAGTGTTGAGTGGCCTTTCATTTGAAGATTGCAATGTTTCAACTTCTTTCAACTACTTATCCAAAAGAGTTTTTTGTCCTTCAACTGCAGCTTTATACTTATATTTTAAATGTGAGAACTGACAGACTGACTTTGCTGTGTTTAGGATATATAAATAAAATGGAATTGTGGCTTTGTTGAGTTTACAGTAGGAGTTACTAATCTGTAGTTATATTATCTCTCTTTTTAACAATAGCATAACAAAATCCAAATTTTTAGACATTCTGTCAATTGATGCAAGAGTATTATTGCACAGTATCCTGTTTTCTTCTGTTTCACACTCTTACTCTTGATTTTTTCCTTACATGTCAACAACTAAACCAATATAATACTTGTCTTTTATAAACTGTGCTTTAGTCAGCAGTAGCAATTCTGCCCTATCCTTTTGTTATACTGATCTAAAAGAATATGCTTTTGAGACCTATGCTTTGTTGCCTGATGCTCATTTATGACATCAATGTGTCTATGTTACGCACCCAGCCCTTTCAATTCTAAACCCACATGTTAAAAGAGTTGGTTACCATAGAGCTGATTAAACTGTGTCTGGGGTAAACTTGTAAAAGAAAAAGTTTTCTTTATGACAAGGATGGCTATAAAAGACACATAAATCTTTTTCCAAACCTTGCAATCAGCTGCACTGTTTTAAATAAAGCATTCACACCCCATGATGCTAACCATGCATCACAATGCTATGCTTTTTAAACAGAGATGACATCATATGACGAGTCCTTAAATTATAGAAAGCTTAAGACAGCAAATTTCAGTTTGCAGTGTTCTTTTACAGGGTAATTAGGCAAATGTGTAACCATTTAGATGCTTGCGTCCTACACACACACACACACACAAACACACACAAGAAAATGAAGTTGAATTCAAAAACGTGCCCTTTGTGTGAGGAAACTTAGAAGGCCAAACCCCAACAGTATACATAGATGTCTACAAGGACTTCTTCTGGTCAGGGTATGACAAAATAAATAGCTATTCTCCTCATCAACAAACATGCATTATCTTTAATGATCACTGACTGTCCCTGACTGTACTTTTGATGAAGATATATACACTTTTTTTTAACATACTACAAATACATGTAAATGCGCATAAATGTCACTTATAGTTAAGTCAAGCAGAAAGGGAGTCACGCCTTTGGGTAACCACAACATATATTATTAGTTTCTGCCTGGCTTGGATAGTTATATCTGTTCTGGCCACAAGACATGTCTGCAAACTACAATTACTCCATCCCCTCTCTAAGACCACAGGGTGCGTAAAAATAAATCAGACACACCAGAAGGAAAACAAACTACAAGAATAAAGAAATTCCTGGGACAGACAACTCAAGCTGTCTGCTCTAAGCAGAGATTTCAAAACATGACTGGGTTTGCAGTTTACAAAGGGAAAATGAAGGATTTGAAATTTGTTCAGGATTACACAGAAATTTCAACAGCAGAACACAACCTAAAACAGTAACATTATCAGAAGGAACAGACTTATAGTAGGGCTTAAGTTCATGCTATAGTTACGCAAGGGAAATATCTGGAGTAATATTTTTGAAAATATGTCAATATTGTTTAAAACTAAGATTTTTGCCAATAAATGACATCAGTCACCCCATTTACACTAGTCACCTATTTACACTAGTGACCCAATATTACTTTCAAGCATTACAAACCATTGCAAATTAAAAAAAAAAGTGGCAGCCAGTGTCGGTAAGTGAAGAAATGTTCCATGGAACACTGTGTGACTCGTGTTTGACTGTCTGAGTCTTGTGGGTAATTGTTGTTTAGGATGAATGGGCAGTGGTCTGGCACTAATCCTGAGTTTCTCCATGTTAACTGACAGCTGGTATGTGCATTATTTACTTAAACTCCTGTTAGAATGCATTGTTTGACTAGCCTGGCTAACACGACTGAAAAGCTTTTACAAGCTTAGTCTGGCCATGCTACATTGCTAAATGAATTCTGGGAGGCGGGCTTAACCTGCGTTCATAAGATGCCTCTGTATACAACTTGACGAATCTACAACCAGTCAGACCAATCATTCCGATTACGTAGGCGTAAGCTCGTTTCTCATTGGTGCCCACAGTTTTGGTAAAGACAATTCCTCTAAATCTGCTGCCTGGCCAGACTGACTTGCTCGCGAAATTGAATGTAGCGTCACAGGAAGTATGGACGGGCCCAGGCTATTGTTTGACAACATTTCACATGAATAATTTTGATGGTTTCTTAAGGGCCCCGAAGATCAACTGAGTACCATTCCATAGCAAATAACCACAATGACTTTAGCCAAGACCCCAATGAACAATCCTGCACAGAATGTTGGATATTGGTTGTAATTATTGTAATTAATTAATTAACCTGACACAAAAGGGCACCCCATAGAATAATGGTGAGTAAGATATCTATCATCATCTCACTATGCCCAATTCAGTTCACATTAGTTATTGGTTAATTGTTTAGTCTCTGTTAACATCATATTATCTGCTTGATTGTTTTTTGTCTTCAGACTGTGACATTGAACTATAGATTAATTCACATTAGATTCCTCCTGGCCACAGTAGCTCCCTATGCCCACATTATTCTGGCTTCAAGAGGCCAAAAACTCTCATTCATGTTGTCTAGATCCCAGACACAAAAAGATGTTCCTCTTTTGACCTTTTCTTCTTACTATGTAATAGTATTGCCTCTCTCTTCTTATCCTCAGTGGTCTATGTAACAATTTATTATAACTTAATTTAAGGCCACACCAATAAAATTAGTTGAGTTGCAGGAAAAATATGGAGCAAGTGTGCGGAAAAAAAAAATGCTCTGAAGGTAAATTAGCACAGTGAGTAGGCTACAACTGCGCAAAGTTCTCATCCTCTTTAATTTCAATGCACCTGTCAAATATTTTTCTCTTCTGAACAAATATTCTAATAATTGCAAACACTGGCCTAGCAGGATCCCCTTCCACCGGCGTCTTTCCTCATATCATGTCTCTTGTCTCTTGCGCTCTCTGAAGTGAAAGGCGTGATTTGATTGGTTTTCAAAGTCAAGTGAACGCAGCATGCTGTTTTCAGTATTATAGCCATCAGCCACTGTGTTTTTTATGTTCGTGTGAGTTCAAATTCAATTTTATTTTTTTCAAGTGGAATCCAGACTTAATGCAGACTTAAGAATGCCATTGTTTGCGCTGCACAGCAGACATGTCATTAGACCCATTTGCTTTTTCAGTTGTGTGCACACACGCAGGCCAACCGTGTCTCATAGCAACTTTTGCACATGTTTTGTCATACATGTTTAGCCTACAGTAATCTTTTAATGGCCAACTAGAATCCAGAAATATAAGCTGCCCCGAACGGGATGGATCACAATCACGTTTCGGGATGTCCCAGACAATTCAGAACAGTAGACAACCCTACATGCAACCTATATTATGTGCAACTGCAAATACTACATTTGCTGTTTTAAATGAAACCCAAATAACTAACAATAATTACTTAAGTTCAGAGATCACTCGGATGAGTGTGCTGTGCCTGTCTGGTCCCATGCAGAACATGATAACAGTTATCAAAAAAAGGGCAAGATTCAAAACACTGCTGTACTGCACAGCCTTGGAATGTGACAAAACCCCACTTTGGTCTTTCATTTCCACTGTGTCTACCCCACAGCTATGCTCTCCTTTTAGCTATACGGTCCCCACAGAACGCTCTTTACTCTCTCACGCCAAAGAAAGTAATCCACCCACATACAAAAAGCAAATGTTTTAAAATATATTCTCCCATCCATGGTGTTACAGCCATGGACATAATCCACTAACGCAATCCAATATTGCCTATATTAAATTGTATGTTTTCCCTGACCTCTGTGACTATGTGACTATGCTTTTGTTTTTATCTCCATTTGCGGCATTGCCAAACCAACAGATGATGCATTATGAAAACACTCAAAAGAAATAAAAGGCAAGAAGTAAACTGACATGTCTATCTATCAGCCCATAAGAGGCCGCATAAGGTCCTTATTCAGTGCTTTCTCAAAAAGACTGTGCGTTTCCATGACAACTTGTTTAACAGCGTTCAACAGCTGTAGTTACCTTGCTAATATATATATTTATGTGTATATATATATATATATATATATATTTGTATGTATATTTATGACTTTGATAACATTTATGAATGATTTATCACCATATTTTGATAATTGCACACAGAAATTCTGGAAGGTTTCTATTGAAGCAATTAAAACAATAGTAAGAACACAATACTAAAGAAAGCAGACAAACTGCAGTGGTATATTTTAATAACAGACCCCTTAAAGATTAGGAGTAGGAAAAATGTGTGATATATTTCTATTGACATACTTTTCTAAACAATCTGATTCACTCACGGCTACCAAAATGTAAACAGCTCTGGTCATGTAACAAATTACACTACAGGTGGTGTAGGTTGGTGTCTGGAAGGTTTGGGGCCTTTAATGTATGGTCTGCGGTTTACTCTGAACTGCTGATCACTGTCCTGGGACTCTGTGTTCTTGTATCCCCCTGCTGGCTGGACTGTGTGTTTTTCTCATGAATGTTTTGGGTTTTGACCCACCATGTGCTTGTGCTCCACCCCCACTTCCTGTCTTTGTTCAATTTCCTGCCAGTTTTTGCCCTTTATCTGTCCCCTATTCACTCTCATTACCTGCCCTATTTATACCCCTGTCCTGTGCTTCAATCCCAGATTGTCTCGTGCCGTGTGTGACAATGCTTCTGCTGTTCGGCTGTTCTCTGGAAAGGCTGCTAAACTTGAGTGACCAATTAAAAAAACTGACTGAGTAAACGGATCTCCCTGCACTTGGGTCCAGTCATAACCACAAAAAAACAGAAACAGGGTGCAGGTGGATTGCAAAAAAAATGCTTTAGCTGCAGCCAAGCTCTAGCAGGTAGGCAGGGGATGACTTCCATAGGAGAAAGTCACATTACTCCTGAACGTTGGACTTCCTAATGGGCCCTTAAATACCTCGTCATAGTTGTCCTTAAGGCACTTGTAACTAATTTTAAAGTATTCTTGGGCGATTGACTATTGACAAGACTCATTTGCACCCAAGTGAACTTTTCTGTTTAACTTCTTGCTTGATGTCTGAAATGCTATTTGGGGGGTTTAACATTCATAATTCTTTATGTTGTTTATGTATATTTCTTAGGTAAAAAAAACTGTTTATGTGTACAGATACTGTGCCAACTATCATAATTACCTATTACTTATTACATATTACTTAATACAGTTTTGGAGAAAAGTCTGACCTACATGCAGTATTGCTTACGGACAGCTTACCATCTTCACAGTTATCACCAGTAAAGCCTGAACAGCATTTCCATTCAAGACTCGTAACCGTGCGGTACACCACTTTATAGGATGGTCGCACCACAGTGCGATAGCTGGAAGGCACAAGAACAAAGACAAAATAAGTAATAAAAAAAAACCTGGACCACCAAATCAACTACAATGAGGCTGCTTTTCTGAACAAGGTAGAGAAGCCGATTAACTAAAAAAAAAAAGATAAGGTGACCAGACATTTGAGGTGAAGGTTTCTCATACTGCAGCTGGCTAGTGTGGCTGCAAAGTGATTTGCTAGCAAATTTTTGTGTATAGTGCTGAATACATGTGTATAGTGCTGAAGAATGTAGACTATGTTTACATTCTATGATTTAAGAGTATCTGGTGTGTTTAGCAGGAGCTGGGCTATTTCCATCAGCAAGAAAATGCCAAAAGACAGAGTCTATACTCTATACCAAAAGCCCCAAATGCTTACATTTAGAGGCAACTAATTAAAATAACTATATTAACTAATTTTATAAATGAAGGTGATGTTAGATAGTATAAAATTAATCAATGCACAATATTGTCCTACTGCTTCCTCATAAAAGAGAAACAACTCCCGAACACTGAAGTAGACCCAAACAAGGCCATCTCAGTGTGCACAGGCAATCTTGCACACGCCTAACCAGCAAGGCTTTTATATTCGGTATCACTTAATAACTACTCCCTATAAAGCATTTATTAAACATTATTTAACACATTTGTTAATCATTAGTAAACCATTACCTCTTAAATATTTATGTTAATCATCAGTTAATCATTTAGGTCCTGCACCAAGCATATCGGTATTCAATGCAATGCCATTGTGCAAAATGCTAGATGCATACAATGAGATGGTGAAAAACTCTTCACCATAGAAAGAGCATCAAATTAGACATCTATAAATGATTAACTGATGAAAAATAAGTTGGCTGCTTACTGGTGATTAACAAGTGTCATAAGTACAAGTTAAATAACCATTAAGCATTAAGATAATATTTAGAAATGATTAACTGATGAGAATTAACTATGTGTTAATCACTTACTAATGATATACAAGTGTTAAATCATTAGGCTATCAGTAAATGCTTTATAGAGAGTAGTTATTCTAAAGTCTTACCTTACATTCTTTATAAAATAAATAGTTTACCAATGATCTTTTTTCACACACGAAAATGACTTTTTGCTATTAACTGAAACCTGGCTGGATCAGTCAAAGAATGCTACTACCCTCACTGAATCTCCTCATTACAATTACAAATATCTTTCCTTTTTAAGCACCCTGTGTATGGAATTAAATCAATGGCAGAAAGATTTTGTCATTTGTAATAGAATTTTGTAGTTATATAAAACAATCTGTGGCTTGTGTAAGTAAATTTTGTACTTGTAGAAAAATGTGTCTGCGTGAAAAAGATTTGTCTTCGTGGATATGTTTTGCACATGTGTACAGTAGAGTAGTTTGTGTTTGTTGTTAATTTGTGTGCATGCAAAAAAATAGCCCTCACACACAGAAATATTTGAAACACATATTGCACATGTAATTCGAAAGGAATTCTAAGAAGTGCGCCATCAACCGTTCATGTGCAACCTACATTAATGAGTTAAAAAAACTTTTTAAAACTATGAATTTTACTGAATGGCTATTATAACTCCTGATCTGCAACAAACTGTAAAACAACAAAAACCATGAGAAATGCATAATGAATGTGTGCTACATTTAACTAATTTAACAGTTTTTTTTTATGTCTTAAATGTATAGTAGCACCACTTGATCAATGGTGAAACACTGTTTCGTCTCACTATACAGTATATAGTGTGTGGTAAGATGACAATAAAACCCACTTGACTAATGTCAAGTTAGTTACTCTCCTTGCTTCACAAATACATATGCATAATTTTCAATTTCAGTTGCCATCAACCTGGATTTGTACTTAAGACTATTTCCTAGTCTAGAGCGGCTGCTGGAACTTTATGTGAAACATGCTGTCTCTCCCTTGATGTGCATCATTGTAAATAAAACTCTTCCTGATTTATCCTGTCTGAGTTGGTTTCCTGTTCTACTGATGTAACCTAAAAATGGACCATCACATTCAATGGTAGATTATTTTACAATGAAAGAGATGTAGAAGAGTAACAGCAGCATATATTATTTCAAAATCCACTCAGCATGACCTGCTTAGATTCATGTATGAACTCACCTTCCCCCGGTGCAGCCTTGCGGCCAGCGGCAGGTCTGGTACACACGCTGAAGAATCGTTCCATTGTGCACATTGCAAGACACTGTTTTTGTCACAGTGTGGGGGCACCAGTTTCTGTGGTGAAAAATGCATAGTGTTCAGTTAAGGCAACTGGACTTCTTTTTGTGCTTGAAAAAAGTCCAAAAAGAAGCTCAAAAAGAAGTCCAGCTGCACAACTGGATGAATGTGAATCTTCACAAACAGAGTCTCAATGTAGTCTTAATTCTCTTTTTTACTAGTTTTTTTGTATTTTATAATCAAACATTAACATAACAAAATTGTACTGGCCTAGAAACGTAAAGGTTTCTCAGTTGGTATGTCTAGCTACACACCATTGGCCAAGCATAGCTAGGTTCTAAAGGATCGAATATAATGCTCTATTTTTGAAGAGTGCCATTGGTCGGGTTTAGCACAATGGACTGCCGTGTGGTGCAAAATTCCAAGTGTTAAAATCGTCATTTGAAATGCCTCTGGCACCAACTTTGAAAAAAAAAAATAGACTTAGGCTTTCCTTGGAAAGGAGCGTAGAAAAAGACTGATTATTGTCCTATTGCATGCAGAGGCAGTTTAAAGACAGTCTATTAGTCATGGAGCTCTCACCATACATAATGTTATAGTCCGGTGTGTGCCCAATCAAACAATGACCAAGCTGTAACTTTAACTGAAATTACTCCAGTCAATTATCATGGGGCATCTGAGCACAATGACCTGTTGTCACAGACAGCTGAACTGAAGAAACCGAGGTAACCAAGAGAAGTTTCAGAATCAGAATCTGCTCATGGTTTCAAAGTTTGTCTGATGCCTTGTCAATGTTTCTGTGACGTCCAGTTGGCCACTACCCAGTCTATATTCAATTTGCTTAGTTCTTCTCTAAAATATTCAAAAGCCTATTGTTATATACCCATATTTTTGGTGAATGCATTCTCTCTATGTTATTTATAGGCAAGTGTCTAAAATAGACTTATTGGATTGGGTTATTGTTGGAAAAATTGCCTATAATGAACTGTGGTAGGCTGCAGTTTATATCACAATCAGGTTGTTTTTCTTTCTGTACTAAACTGTTCAAGAAGTGTTGGGGAAGATTGGCTTTCGATCACTGAGTTAAATAGGCTACATCAGAATTATGTCTTGACGGGCTAGAAGCTACACTTCTGAATTATAAATATCTGAATATCTGAGGTTGACTGAAACCATAACTACTATACTTGAGTAGTTGCTACAAAATTCTGGTGTATACCAGACTTCCTGTGCTCCCACACCATTCCAGACTGCTGCCGACCTAAGAGACACGCGTCTGTGGTCAGAACTTTGCATCTGAAGATTCTATCCGTGTCCACCACATTTTTTTAATCCTACTCAGTAAACTGTGAGTGGAGATAGGATAAACATTAATTGGCTCCATACCGTATCAGCTACATATTTAACTTATTGTTAATCACATGTCCAGTAGGCTACACTGAGATATGTGTCGCATTTTCATAATTTTGAATTCTGAATTTGGATCGGGGTGATCCAATTAAAAAAACACAAAGGAAAATGAATTACCTGATCCTGGGAAGCAAAACAAGGAATTTCCAAATCCGGATAACTATAATTCAAATTAAAATTGTCTAAAACAACTTGGCTAAGGATTACAAAATCCTTTTTAACCACTGCTTCTAAATGAAACTACATATCTCTGTTGTTTGTCACATGCTCTGTGGGTTACACAAAGTCAAATGGCTGATAATATAGCCACTTCAAATATTTGTCTGAAGACAATGACAACAGCACAATGAAACAAAAAAAAAACATCAGTTCTGACCATCTGACCATCAGTTCCATAAACACTGAGACTGTTAAAAATGCATCCAAATCAAATACAAGATGTGATCATTTGATCTAATCACATTTCAGGATCCTATCTTTTGCTGCGAAAAATCTATTTTCGAGATTTTAACCATCCAACTGGGCCAGGAACACCTACAATTTCAATCTTCCTATATTTTTTAAACGGGGAAACTACTTAAGGGGCCATAAACAATACTGTATTTTTGCAGTAGCTTATCTCTCTTAAAATGACTGCTTTTATTGCAATAATACTGCAGGAAAAACTGCAGTAGGCTAGCCTACACATTTTTTCATAAGGGTTCATAAGGGTAAAGAGCATGATGGCTAATTGACCTACTGACCAATTTAACAAAAAACACAGATTGTTTATTAATGGGATCGTTCAATGCCATTCCTCGACTGAGCATTGATTCACTGCATCAACTGTGGCCAGAATGCTGGGAACCTGACCTTAAGAAATCCTGCATTTTACTGCAATATCAAAACTGCGTTTCGTCCTAGCCTACAGTAGATTAGTAAAGTGTTGCAAGAACATGCACGAAAAAAACGGCATTCATAGCCTACTATAAAATAGGCATAGGCCTAGCCTACTGCAGAATTGTACTACATTGTAGGCTTCTGCACAATGTAAAAAATACTGAAAATATTGAATTACTGCAGAAAAAAACTGCAGTTCCCCTGAAACACAATCCATTTGTATCGTACGGGGAATGAAGGCGTTTTAACCAAGGCTATGACACATACGTTCGTGTCAGTATCCTTGGGATGAGGCTTTGATTAGGTAGGCTACTATAATTTCACAAATTCTACATCGGAAAAATCCATATGCCATGAACAGAGCGCCACGAAAGTCTTCAGTTTAAAAGGGGGATGAATTGCCAGAATTTACTTGTCAGCCTAGGCGACTTGTTAGACAAAGCTGCACAGGACTTCTTCAATTGTAAAATTAAAGCAATTTTCCATATTGTAGCTCAAATATAGATAGACCACAATCTACTGTTACCTTTTCTCATAAATCGGTGTTCGTGATGGTCCGGACATCTCTTTGTTGAGCTGTGTGGTGGCTGAAAACTTTCTATGCATCGTTGCCCACGTCCCATGAGTGCTGCAGGTTAAACATAGCAGTAACAGAGTCCATTGTGTTTTTTTGGGACAAAACATGGCCATAGAACTGTATGGATACATTTCCATTGCAGAGCGATAGTTTATAGACTGGCTGCTAAACGAGAACTCTAGGTATAAAAGCCTACGTCAGTCGTTCATCCCGGAGATCAAAGCATCCACCTACAGCTAGCACAGCCTGGAAGGAGAGCTATTCGACAGGCTAAGGGAAAGTGCTGGATCGACACTACGTGAAACTTTGATAGTTGGGACTATTGTCACAACACCGCTACACTTAAGTTGCACAGTGGAATACTGGTAGTGTTAGGCTGGGCGCTTCGACATGGCAGCCCCTCCTTCTCAAATCTCTGCCCCCTTGTCATCGGTGGATTTTAGTCGACATGCACACACAGTCTAGGTTATTTCATGACGCGGACATGACCCGAACCCAAATGAAGCCTAATCTGACACAAAAAGCCTAGGCTATTCACAATGTTTTTTCCACGATTCAGACCCTGTCAGTCAAACAGTCTTGAAGCCTATGAAAAGAATGAAGCTTAAATAGCCTAATCCTGCCTACGCATAACAGCCAACAACAGACTGAGCATAACCAGACAGGAATAGAAACAGGAAAAGTAGCCGAAGTTAGCGGAGATCCCATTGTCCCAAGAGTAGCCTGTATGCAAACTGGACTAAAGCAACGAGGGCCTATGCGGAACATGAAGATATTGCTGTCAAACAATAAGTGTCAAGGTTTTAAATCTTAACCACAAATAATGTATTGTATTACCTTTATTTACAGATACAGATTGATAAAGACAACATTAACATTTTTGTCAAGCGGCTTATTCATTTTAACCATACACAATGAGACTGATGACACATTGATTATGGTGCTACATTGAAGATATTAAAAAAAGACATTTACATGTAAGCCTATGTAGAACACACTTTTGCGGCATTTAGTGCACACAAATTTCAGATATACATAAAGTGCAGTCTAACCAGCCACAACAACCATATAAAACATGTTGAGCACACTGATAGTCACTTCTTACGTCATGAAGTGCATTGCATTGTATCTGCTGTATTGTAGGCTACTTGTGTTGTCTAGGTTGCTAGTGTGAGGAGGCAGGGACCACACAGAGAAACTTCAGGATGTCCTCAGAGACATTTTTAAGACTTTACCGGTGACACTTTGTTTCAAAGGGTCACTTTTATAATGTACATGTATCTACTCAATTAGGTACAGTGAAATAACCAGTGCAACAGCATGTATCATGTACTTGTGTACTTGCTGTAGTTACAGTGCAATACGAAGTGTTTTTTTTTATGATGATTTGCTAAAGTGCTGAATTATTCAAGGGTGGCAATAGGCTGGATTGAGGCCCAAGGCACAATATGACTTTGGTTCTTTGAATGGCAGACATGTAGGATAGACTTTTTATTGATTGACAGTTCAGTGATATATGAAATTGTGTGAGACTGTTATTATGGTGGAATATATGGAATATCTATATTTATGGTGGAGTGATGCTTTGAAGCCTGACACATAGTGGAGTGTCTTTTTTTATCAAGTATTACATTACAGTGATTTTGATATTCATGCCATGTTGGTTACACTGTAATGTAAAGCTCCCCTACAAACTGCGCTGTTATTTGTGTTATTTAAATCGTTATACCATTCTACAGCATCTGCAATATCAAGCCCCTTCACTTCTTTCTTTATGTCTGCTCCATGATAACATCTATGACATGCCTTACAGACAGGACACAAATGGTAATAGTCTTTGGTAATAGTTATTTTTTCTTGTGTTATTATGATCATTTATAAAGGTGCCTGCATGACCCCCGACGGTTGGTTTGGCCCTGCGAGGTGGGAGTAATGGCTTTGGCTTTTCTCCACACCATTCATGACATTTATGTTGTCTTCAGTACATTATCTCTTAGTGATGTACTAGCTTCATAAACTTGCAAAACATCTTGTACACTAGTAACATTGTAATCTTAAGTCTCTACTAACTACTAACAATTGGTAGTGAGTAGTACAGTAGTTAGTTGTGAGAATTACATTGGTTTTAAAAATAGGGGGTTTGCCTCTGCGTTAGTATGTGTCTGATTGTTTTGGCTGCTGTGCGGGGGTCTCTGATGCAGCCTGTACCCTCTCAAATCTCCATAACAACCCTGGCCGGATATGATATACCATAGGTAATGTAACTCATCTGTCCTGAATTTAAAACTGCCATGATCTTTGGAAGGACACAAAGTTAATTCTCCATTCACAATGCCATCACTTGCTTTCTTCTGTATATTTTCTTTTTCTACTTTATTAAGCTAATACTCATTTTTAATGTATGTGTGTGTTTTTTTAATCAAACGAAAGTAGGCAATCAACTTGAATCTTTAGATATTTATTTTGTAGTTTGTAGATATTTCCAGGTTGCTCTTTTTGTTAGTATACTCCTACAATAGTATTTCAGTGTGACAGACAAACTGTTTGACTATATTTCACTATATAATGTTGTCTTATCAAGCTTAATGGCTCAAAATGTAATTTTAGTTCCACCAATTAAAATGGAAGCCAGTTGTGGTGCAAGATGATGCAATACCTCTCTGTCATAGTTTACATACAAAGTAGAAATACAAGACGTTTTCCTCTTTTTTTTCTTTTTACATTTATTGTGGAAAGACGCCAATAAGGTACATGCGTTTTCTTTTTTATTTATAATACAAAAATAAGGATCACCTTAATCTGAATTGAGACATAAACAGACACCTTGTAGCACCCAATGAGATATATGTTTGGTGGTGAAAAGATCAGCCTCAAAAACCAAGCCAACTCCCATGGCATTTCTTCGCATTGAAGTTGTATACACTGGTGTGCGTAGTGTGTTCTATTCAGAGGGGAAAAAACAACACCACAGACACACACAAAAACACACAGACACAAACACATTTTGGTCAGAAACTCTAAAACAAAATTTGTTTGGTAGAGAGGCACTACAACTAACCCATTGCCTAAAATGTTTCCAAACAAGTATTATTTTGTTCTTATGTAAATAAACATATGTAGAGAGACACTGTAAAAGCATACCTTGCACATACAATGTTTTCTTGGTGATGCTACAGTAAAGCTGCACATACACAGCCGAGCTTTAAATACTGATTGGGATAACTCTGAAGCATGATGTTTGTAAAAGATTACAAGTTATGAGTCAATAGCTTTGAGCCAAAAGGTATTTAGAGGGAATTACAATGGCCCCTATAGAGTTTAATAAAAAAATAGGTATCAAAACAAAAAACAAAATAAAAAAATTTATATATAAAAGATACAATCGATAGATAGATAGATAGATAGATAGATACTTTATTGATCCCAAAGGGGAAATAAAGTATCTATCTATCTAAAAGATTGTGCTTTGTTCAGTGCATAGTTGTGTCTTTGGAGGCATCTCAAAAACTAGGCCCTATTCTGCATCTGTGAGAATGTATTTATCCTGCACAAACTAAATTGGATCATATCTTACAGACATTATGCAGGAAAAACGTACCTGTAATTTGAGGCGGTGTGATTCTATGGGAATCACTTTGAGGATGGGTAGTTGTACGACTAGCACTTTAGGTTTACTCCGTTTCAGACAACACTTCTCCGTGTCCCAGTCTGCCCCCTCAAGGTACAATCCAGACACAAAGCAGCCTGAGAGAATATTAGAAAATGAGAAGATTACTTATATCTCATCTATGTGTGCATGTTTGAAACCCTGCTGTGGAACAAGAAAGGACATGAAAATAATGTTCTCAGGTTTTATGTTTTAATACATACCCTGTCCTGGCCTCTCATTGACCTCATCTGGACTGCAGTGTTGAGTGACTTGTGTGTAAAGAGTGGATCGGTCCAGGGGCCAGCCATTTCTTCTGCATGTGGCCTGCACAAGTGCTGTCAGGTATGACTCCGGTATATGCAGGCCTGACAACCACATTACACTGGGCTCGCCTTCATCCACCTGCAAATCAGTTTATTGAGATCAAACATCAGGAAAAATGTCTGGACTCCTAAACAAACCAAGGGCAAGAGGACATTGTCCAGTATTCTACAATGACAGATGTAATGATAAATGAATTGGCTTCTGATATTATTTCTACAGTAACTGTGAAGGTCTAACCAATTAGAAAGCATGGATTGACAAAACTATCCAAGCGGCTCTGGATGCACAGTTGCTTAAAATGGGCTTCTATCTGGAGACATTAGAAACGGCAGTAGCGGCTAAGAGATGAAGGAGGAAATTGATGTACAGCATATAATAACAACGGCAGGAGTGTGTGGCAAGGTTTGAAGATGAGAACCGACTACACAATAGAAATTCCTGTGATGAGAACCATTTTGCCATTTCTCACATCAGAGCTTCATGTAAGGGCTCATGTGTTGTCCACCAGTGATGATTGCCATTTATTTTCCAACAGAACGAACAGAATCCAGACATACATTATATGGATACTTGCCAAAATGATGTCAAAACACTTTTTAATTTAATAATATTTTTTTATTTTAATTCAATAACAAATTTAATTTGTTACCATTTCATGGCTTCTGTGGAAAACAGATGGTTTGCATGCAGCTTAAACCTGAAGCATTTTTTACAATGGCCAGACTGTAAAAGTTTAGCCTGCCTAACAGTTTAGCCCACCTAAAATAAAAGTAATGCTTCTAATGGTTTTTGCATCAAAAGTATTTTTCAGACCTGTGTGAATAAAACATTGTGCTAGCATGCTAAGGGCCTTTGGATGAAATAGGTTGTCGAAATACCCACTAAAATTTCAAAGACAACTTGCAATCAAGGCAAGGCTAGGCATAAATAAACACCCCAGAGGAGTTAGCAGTTGAGCAGACATTAACCACATGACTTTGGGACAGTTTGTCAAGATCAAGATTTGGGAGCATTTGGTCACCTCTGCAAGACCCTCAAACAATCACTTTTCTTGTTTATAGTAGTCCTCACAATAAACTGACTTGTCTAATTGGCTTGTCAACTTGTGCTATCTGACTGCAGGTCTACGAGTCTCTAACAAGTTATTGCGTCACATTCTAGAATGCACTTACATGAACCTTAATAATTATGTTAATGTTCTCGGTCTCTAAACTTAGTCTAGGATTGCGGGGGGACCACACTGTCGAGTTCTTCAGCCTAGCTCATACATATCCTCTCTAAAATGTTACTTTGATATACTGAATATTCTGAATGAATGTTCCTATGTCTCATCCTCATCTTTCCTTTTTCAGCATTTTCTATTGTTTGTATTTGTGGTGGGAAAGTTACCCAGGAGGAGTACTGCTCATGACGTCTCTTGAAGTGTATCATCCAGTTCCCCAAAGACTTGAGGGTATCAGGAGCTAATTTTCTCCATATAGAAGGAATCTGCCCGTTAAATAAGGCACGTGCCACCTCATCGAGTTCACCACTCATGCCCACTTCACCTGCCAGTGCCTGAAAATGAGGATGACCAAGTTATCAACAAATAATTGATATTCCACAGGAAAGAGGGCTACTGAACTGCCTAGTTTTGATAGTCTACCGGTAATTCAACTGATAGTCTAGACGAGTCTAAATAAATATATAAATAGTCTAAAAAAACAGGAGGTGGAAATATGTTAAAATATGCATTTTGCACATTGTTACATAAACATAACAAATTTATGATCTCATCTACC
The DNA here is from genome assembly GCA_017657215.1 of Limnothrissa miodon. NCBI lineage: Eukaryota > Metazoa > Chordata > Actinopteri > Clupeiformes > Clupeidae > Limnothrissa > Limnothrissa miodon. The sequence continues at coordinate 64,790 of JAGFZM010001368.1, read as the reverse complement.
TAAGAATGAAATTTAGAATATTGTATTTGTGAGTAGCCAAGTAGCCATTTCAGTTTGAATTGACTAGTTGAGTGTAATGTGTCTGAAAACAGGCTCATTTTTAACAAAATGTTGCCTTTAACTTGTCTAATGTAGCACCACATAGTTAAGCTCATCTTTAGACATACAAGACAACATCTCAGCAAATATTTCCACAAAAGACTTCCGTATTTTTTCGAATATATGTTTCTGAGAATGAAAAACGACTTCTTACCCTTTGAAGTTCAGCCAGTGAGCGGCTCATCCGGGCTATGAGTTTGTTAAAGCGTTCCAGCTCCTGCAATAGGACCACTGTTGTGGGAGACACCTCTAGCCCATATTTTTTGCGTATCACATCTAAGTCGAACACTGAAGGCAGTTTGTTTTGAATGTCCCGTGCCACCTGGCTAATGTACTCATCACGACTGATGCCTCCTCCAGAATCACCTTTGAAGGGGGAGAAAGAGAAGTTGATTTGAGGATTGCTGCGGATGGCCCCATTAGAATAAACCCCACACACATTCAACATGCAGTACTGACGTTACTTGAAACTCCACTCATTTTGATTAGCTTTTTATTAAAGTTTTGAGTGTGTTAAGGCGTATTTCAAACAAATTCAGTAATAAAAAAAAAAATCACTAATTAAATTATGCTAATTTCACATTTGCAACTTTTTGCAAATTAAATGTTTATTAGGACATAATGTTAAGAAATTCTGAGAATCTGGTAGATGCAGATAATAAAAGTACAAGTCCATATCACAGCTAAAGCATCTGTATTTTTATGAAAAAGTAGGCTCTGTTTTGAACCTACTGAGTATTCTTCAGGCAAATGGTTTGAACACATTTGGTGAGAGGATTTATGTCTAAGCCAAATGATCAGCTGTGACCAATGGCAACTGTATGACCTACGATGACAAGTTGACCTACTGTAATTGCCCCTCTAATGATTCAAAAAAAAAAAAAAAAGATTCAAAAAAGAGTACTAATCTCAAAATGGTTTTCTAAAAGGGCATTTAAATGTTTACAATAAATCCAGCAAAGGGCTCCAGAGTTAAGTACAGTACTATAACATATTTTTGAAGTGGTAAAATAGATAAAGACTTTTTTTTTAAGTGGTCTAACACATGCGGATGATGTACATCCTGTCCCCAGGCGACTGCTGCTAGCTATAAAATGGGAAAGTGGACACTTGGAACTAGGATGAACACCCATATTGGAGGTCACTGAATGCGTTTCAAACACAGTGGCAGCGAGTGAGGATGGAAAAGGCAGGTTACTAGGTTATCTAGTCCGTGTACACCTGAACAAAGCTTTATTCACCCACCCAAAGAAAATGGTGCTGCCAAAAGTCTAAATGTGGATGCAAAATGCAGATTCTGGCAAATGCTGTCTGATGAATATGATGAGTCTTGATTATTCATCACCCCATCTGGCCGCTATACTGTAGATTTCCAACATTGCATGGAGCAACTCTTTGCGTGACTTTCCTGTGAAATCATTGTGGACAATTCCCTGATCTGGGGGAGATCTGTAAAATGGGGTTGGCCTCCACAAGATCGTTCACAGAATGCATGTCACTGGCATAAAACTTAATTAGGATAAATGCCACTTTAGAGTGTCTCCTATGTCGAACACGACATCACAAGCCAACTCAATCCAAAAAAGATACAGGCTGTCCACCTCATATCCCTACCACAGGATGAACTAGTGCTGCAACAGTTCCTCTATTACAAAATTGTCAGAGATTGTAGGGCTTTTGCCCCCTGCCCCTGCCCCCTGCCCCTGCCATAACACATGAAATACCTTTGTGCAAGTCTCTCTGCAGCTAAATATGCTTTATTCAACAATGAAAAACATACTGTACCTGTTTGTGGCTGCAGTTCTATCAGGTGAGTCCACATATCTCTTGCAGCCTGGGAATAGTATCCAATCTCAGCGTTCGGATGAAGGCCAAATACTTCTGGGGTGTTTGCCAATGGTAGCGTTTCAATCTCCCCTAACCACCCCAACCACAAAAAAGTGTAATTAAAAATAAACACTACAAAGTTGAAAAATATATGGAAAAATTCACACATTTCCCTTACATACCAACATAATTATCTTTTGGTCCATCCTGAGGTATCTTATAGTCCACATTCTTATTGTGGAAAAAATGAAAGGGCTGAAACTTGTCAAAGATGAAATCTCCAAGGTATTCATCCATGTACACTTTAAGAATCCTGCGGTCAAAGCTGTCGATAGCCCTTCCTCCATACATGACCTAAGAGTGCAGCACATACATCAAACCAACCAGCCATTTAATCTCACTTAAATCTGAGGGGAAGGCTAGTATACACATACCTCTCCAATAAGATATTTAAGACTGCCCCATGGAATCTTGGAGTCCCCTTGGGTACGGGCTTTTGTCAAGTACGTATTGAGGATCTCCATGCACACCTAAACACAAAAAGAGATGAAAATTATATTTATAAATTACAGATCAAGTAAGATTTTCAGATCCGTCAGATTTGGGGGAAAAAAAAAAACAAAAAAAAAAAACTGAATTCCTATACCAGAAAGTCTGACTCATTGAAGTCATAGGGCACATTCCATCCGATTTTCCCATATTTGCGCCTCTCCTGCACAACAGCGTGGAAAAAGGCCAGCACATACACCAAGCTACAGAACGCTGGATGTTCACAACTTTGAAGAGTGTCATGAGAGATCTTGAAATAGGTAGCACGCATGTTCAACTTTAGACCATTGGGTGGCTCAGTCACAACCTATGAAAAAAGAAAACACGATATTTTCATTCCATCAACTTAAAAGGTCAGAAACCTCCTTCTAAATCATGTACAAAGTATTAAATATGCCTTTATCGTGAAAACCCTTTTCTTCCCCTGGCACTGAAGATGTGTAGCATGAAAAGGGCTGGATTAATTAAGTTAAAGTATCAACTCAACAGTCCATTTTTGGTACAACATAGAATACATTTGCAAAATAGCTGCTAACTCTGACTGGGTAACTGGAAACTTCAGGTGAAATTATATCTTATTGAGTTTATTTGCCCTCATTAGTTAGTATTAACTTGTCCTTGACTGTTTGGTCTGCATTGTACTAACCTTGTCTGCAGTCTCTTCCTGATACAGTACAGAGCTATGATTTGAAGAACACTGAACCCAGCTCCTGGTCCCCAATACTTTTGCAAATTGCTTTTATCATTAAGGATTAGACTAGGCCATCACTAACCTACACGGCCTGTGACAGGCAGCAATATAGCACACATTACACAAGAATAATTTTTCTACCTTAAGTGATTTTTGTAAAATGCCAATGGGGAAGTCCTTTATAGGGTCAGTGGTAAGCCAGAGACGGAAATCAGGGTGAGGTTTGGTTATTCTCTCCAGAGATTTCTCCAGATCCTTAAGCCATTTCACCAGCAGGTGGCAGTTTTGCAGCATTAGCCACTGGCCACGGGATACAGCTGTCTCCAGCAACTGCAGAGCAACCTAGGGGGCAAACATGAATAAAAAGGTTAGTGTTAGGTTGGGTATAGAGTAGACCACCATACATTTAAGGTGCAGGCAGAATAAAACCAAAAACCTTCAGTGTAACACCAGATCTGGATAAATTACATGGAATTTCACACAACCTTCATTGCATACATTTCACACAACCTGTCCGTACCATAAAAGTAAACTTATTAAACAGAGATAACTAGATAGTAGTTGATCTAAAAAGCAAGTCCTACCTCCTTCCACTCAATGGATTGTACTTGTACCGTACAATGTTTTACGTGGTACTACAGTAAAACTGACAACAGACTAAGTTGAATCGCAGCTGAGCTATATTGATTGGAATATAACTGTATAATTGATTGGATTTCTGTATCTTTAGTTTCATTTCCTCTGACACGGCGTTTCCTGCAAGTGCAATAACTACATACAGTAATCTATGCTAAGGGTGGCTGAGAGAACTTTTACTCACCCTGTGATGAGCCATTGTAAGTTCACTTACAAACATTGTGCCTTTAGATTCAGTTTTTTGCACACATTATGTAATAGGTAGAGGTAGTTCATAAGAAATACAGTTATACAGTTGAACAGTACCTTTTCTTGGCCTTGTCCCATTGCAAGGAATTTTAGCTTACTGCCCCCAAAGCCCGTTCGCTCAGACAGTTTCATCAGATCATTGGCTGGCTCAGACCCTGGGCTGAGAATAAACACTATGGGCGAGTTTGGTGAACTCTGTTCGTATATAGCCTCAAAACTGATCACTGGGGGCTGCACATACCTGATAACAGACAGACAGAAATGATTCATTTATGGTGTGAATATTTCTTTCATTCAAGCACAGTGTGTATTTGTTTATACTGTGCCTCAGTATAATCACTCTCCTTACTTTTCTCCCATAGTAACGGTGACGTAGTCAGTAACCGCACGGTAGACACGGTCTAGACGAAAGCATCGTAGAAGTAGTAGTTTCTGAAAGGGTGCCAAGGAATCCTTGAAACCCATTGGGTATGGGGTCTGCTCCAGGTTATCCAAATCATACCACTGTAGTGAAAGACAAGCTTTAGGTTAAAGCAGACAAAAAAAAAAAAAAAAAAATTCAACTACAACACAACCTGACTATTCCTGCCCATTACAGGTGTCAATTTATAGGAATAAAGGTACTGTTGCACTGTGCCCGTGCGTATTTCCTATAGCATCAACATGTTTTGTTAAGCACCATTTCACGGTTACGGTCACAGAAAATGCTTCCAGGTTCGTTGGTGATTCAAAATGTATCACTATGAGCATGTTTGAGAAACACAGGGACAACCTAAACAAACATTATTATGATCAATAGAGGAGAACATGCACATTCCTCATTAGTTGGGTATGGTGTTGTAGGAGAAATGCTTATGTCTAAAGCTGAAACTATACGATCCTTCAAAGGCAGACAGTAGTTTATTTTATATTAAATATAATTTTGTTTTTTCTATCTAATCTATTCTAATATTACTTACACTTTTCCACTCTGCAGAATTTTTTTCTAAATCATCCGGTAAGCTGCCAAAGGTAACAGGAAAAAGCTCAGCCAGTCTGACAAGATCTTCCCATCCCTGATCTGATAACCATGCACACGGCTTCTTCCTTTTACTCTTCTCCAGGGATAAATTGCCTGTGCATGAGAAGATACAGTAAAACTGTAACTTCAAGTTAAATCATTTGCCCAGAACACATTCATAGAGTTATTGTTCAAGGACAATGAGTGTCGTTGGTGTGCTCTTTGACTTAATGAGGACACACTGACCTTTGAGGAAGAACTCCAACTCCTCTTGTGGAGCCCTGTCCTCAGCTTGCTCGATTTTAATGGTCATGTTGAAGGAGAAGAGCAACTTGTGTCTTTCAAACAGACCTAGAAAGATTTTAGGTTAGTTTAAATTTAGGACAAATGGGATGGATAAAGCAACCAGTAAAAATACTACGGCTCTGTTTAATGCTTCAAAGCTTGTGTTGGGGCCTCAGGAAGTACAACAAGTTGAATCCATTGCTGTTAATATCAACATTAACTAACCTGTACAGCCATAATTGTAGACATTGTACGTGAGGGTATCCATTATGTTCTTCAGCCTCTTGGGTAAGACTGAATCAGGCAATGACTTGCGGAGAGAAAAATCAAACACCTCCAAAAAGGATGCAAGTGAGTACTGGTACATGCTATTAACCAAAGCCATCTCAGCCAATACAAAGAAAAGAATTGCACCACGTTTTGCTGCTGGCCGGTACCCATCACGAAGCTTGTCAATGTCAACTGATGTCTTCTCTGCTAACTTCAGCTTCTCAAACACCTAAAATTTATTGGGAACATACAAGAAAAACTAGCTGTAGTTAATCTCATTGATACTGTGTCTGTGTTTTAAACTTCCGAACCTTACAACTTTTTCTATTGGTTTGAACATTTTTGAACAAGGAATTTATTTTTTCTGTGAAGAGTTCAACAACTCACCTCGCTGGCCTTGGATTTGGTTTCCTCTAGTGTGTGGACCAGCTCCACATTATCAAGCATATTTCCAGTAGAGGTAGCTAATTCTCGAAGCAGCGAATCTTCCAGATCCTTCAGAAGGCGCTTGTTTTCACTAGTCTCTTGAATTAATCTCTCACGCTGCTCCTCCAGCTCCTTTCGCTCAAAGCCAACAATCACACTGAGTAATTGGTCCTCCAGGCCCTTCAGTGTAACTGATAAGAGAGAGAATCAAAGACAATCAGACACATTAGACATCTGTTAAAAACAAACGTCATGGGTTTCAGTTGTACAACTGTGTAGGCCAGACATTAGGGGATGGAGATGAACAGTTCTTGAGTTCACTATTCATACTTCATGTAACTACAATCTGAAGTCCAAACTGTTATCTGTTTTTTATAGCAAAAATCACAACAGCTTGACTCTGTATTATGATGAAAGGCACCCGTCATATATTGTGTTGTCAGGGAAGGAGTTCAATTAAATGCACCTTCTCAATCTTTCCCATTTGTCCTCCTGTTGTGCCTGACTTAAACTTTGTTTTTATTTTTTATTTCTACCTTTCTGCTTTATTCTATTCATCTGACCACCATTTGTGAAAAGCTGAAGAGGAGACTTAGCTAGGCAACTGTAATACCTTGTTTATGTTCTTTGGTTATTGAACGCTTGAACACATGACCCTGCCTATTATGCTCCTAGATAACCTGCCCTCAATGTTTAGAACAGGGTTAAGTAGCCTTGTGTTTGTTGTTGAATAAAAGCTTAATAGCCTTTGCCAAAAAAGATCAACTGGCTAAATCGGTTTGGTCGGTTTAGGGCATCCGTTTGTCAGCAACAAACATGTCTACCATGCATTCTGTAAGCTCAAGTCAAGTGATTAAAGTTATTGCTTTAGATCAAGGACCAATAACAGCTAAACCTTGCATCTGACCTCAAAAAAAAAAAAAAAAAAAAAAAAAAAAGAGACCACCTGTTTGCAGTGTGCTTCAATTAAAATATCCAGAACAGGATTCAGAGTGAAAATTCAAATTTACTAGCAGTGTATCTGAGTTTCCGGGTTAATGGAACAATTTTTCGTACCTGTGTAATTTATGACCATTGCTTTGCCAAAGACAGCAGGAGAGTACTTTGGGTTGGCTAGTTTGGTGTTTAGGTAGAGCTTAAAGTTTGGATCGTAGTCCACTTCTTTGTCTCCAAGGACAATCACTTGTCGACCTTCTGCTCCTTTCACATTCTTCTCCAGTACATTGTCTATGACTGGGTCAATGTACTCATCAACATCTTGGAAGAGGAAGGGAAAGCCATACTTAATGGCCATCTCAAGTTGTTTCAGAAAATCTGGATCATTGAAAGAGGAAATCTGGGGGAGCAAGTAAAACATTCAGAATAAAGAATTGTTTAATTCAGCCTTTTTGCAAAACCGTTACTAAAAGTACACCTCCATTAACCTACAGTAAATGTAGTAAACAAGTCAAAGAAATACTAAATGATGACGAAGTATTGAAGATTACTGAGTGGTCATTAACTTCAGTAGTGTCAGAATGTTAACCTTCGAAAAAAGGCCTTCCAAGCTAGCTGTTGCTATGCCCAAAAATAAATTAAAAAACGTATCATATTCTACAAAACATTCACTCTTAAAATTGTTTATAGTTTTTTTTTCCAAATTAGGTAGCGTACCTCAGCATTTCCAAAACAACCATAAAAATTAAGAGATTTGGGAAATACATTCAAGAAAAGGCTTTTTTAGAGGTAGAAAAATCTGGCATTGGACTTACAAAACAGTTAACTATCTAAAACAGACTTTTACATTTACTGTAGGATGTTAAATTCTATTGATATTGAGAGCAATGTTTATGGTTTCTGTCACTACAGCAGATGGTAACAGGCAGACCATTTCCACAATATACTAGACATGAAAAGCTATATCTATATTCATAACATTTTGCTGCACATACAAGGTAATTAAAATTGATGTGCATTGGTAGTGTGAGAGGAAGAAGGTGGAAGCTACTATCCAGAATTGCACTAGGGCCAAAACCTTTGGTTACAGGGTGCCACAAGGTCATTCCCCTGTCCTTCCTCATCTCCCTTACCTACTTATTTCACTCTACACTGCCCTATCAGAATTAAGTCAAAATAACAACTAAAACCTATCAATACCCAACCCTAAGTACCTGTACAATGCCTGCATCATGCTCTCAGCTGCAGGTTAAACTAAATCAAGGCTTAAACAGGATAAAATGCAATTGAAAATAAATAGGACATTGGTAAGATATTTGAAACAGATTAAATAGTTAAGCGTTTCATAGGCATAGCACAGTGAATTTGAGGATGAATTTTCCAGCCTTATGGGTCTCTGGCATTACTTGACAGTCAGTTAAAGGTGACAACCCAAGATATCAGACAGCACTTTCTGTCTTCAACGCTGGCAGAAAATACACGAAGACTTAGACCTTCATCTTTCCATTATTGCTCCTTTTGCTTTGATGAAGTTTTGATGGGTCACAATGGGAATCTCTTAAACATATCTAATAATTGTGTATCTAATTCACACATTTAACCAATTACATTGTCTAAATAAATGTCAACATCTCCAAAAGTTATACCTTAAGGTTGTTCTTCTCCTCCTTTTTCTTAATCCAGTTGAGGGCCTGCTGCTGAGGATCGACACACATTGGGAAACGGCTTGCTCTTGTGGTTAGAATTCCATTCTGTACTGACAGCTCATCAGGTGGCAAGCCCTCTGAGCCCCATCTAAAACAAACAATAAACAACAAAGCTAGATTTGAATTAGGGATAGGCAACTTGTGGCCTGGTCTGATGTAAAGAGTTGATGGAGCCACTGGGGTAACCAGCAGCTAGATGGGATTTGCTACTGATGTACAATAATACAACCCAAAACCAGGTTTCATATATGCAGACACAGATAACAGCTGATACGAAGAACTTCCTACCCCCATACCATGTAATCACAATGAAATGTAAAGATCTATGTTTTTATTTGGGGTGTGTCCTTCATCAGCTTGTACCATGTACTAATGTTTACAGTAGATGTACTGCAATGGCTTGTAGACATTTGGCAAGTTTTCCAAACTGACAAAGAATCTTATCCTGATGGAGAAGCACCTGTGGAACTTAAAACTCAGCAATGTTAGTTAGTCAGAAGGGCATTCTGGTAATGGTAAGTGTTGTCAATCAGCGCGGTTACATGCACATTAATACTCGAAGTAATCATTAATCTGATTACTATCAGAACGTTGACTACTCCGGTCTACATGCAAATAAGAACATAAAGCAATCGGATGTCATGATCTGATTCCATGCAACTTTGTAACTGTAACTTTATAACTGCCGACGTGAAGAATAGAATACTCCGGTTTAAATCGGAGTATTCTATTACATGACAAATTCGTTCGGATCGAAATAGAATAATCCAGATCGAATTTGATCAATTCCGATTTCAATCGAAGTATTCCAGTTACATGACATTCTTAAATCAGAGTAATATTAATGTGCATGTAACCGCGCTGATTGTCATGTGCTGTGAGTGTGAGTTTGTAAAATACTGATTATAGTAATAAACAAACCACTCAGACTGTTTGTTTCAGATGGCAATGGGAGAGGGTTGTGTGTACTGTATCAGTTTTTGTCACATGCCACAGGATACAAGTATTACAAGTTATTACTACCAGTTAGAATTTACAGCCTTTTATTGATGACAATTGCAAATGGACACACACCTACTGATCTCCACCTCGTCTGTGAGTAGACTCTCGACTCTGAAGGGTTGGCTGACGGGAATCTTTCGCTCAAGTACATCCTTTTGCCACACATCATACACCATCTCATTCCGGAAGTCCCAGCTGAAGGCTCCTTCATAACTTAAAAAGGCTGCACATATCAAACAATCACCCAAAAGACGAATCCGCCGCTTCTTAAGTTCCTCTAGATCATCTGTCCATCTGTTCACAGAAACAGAGTTTTGAGAAATCAATGATAAGGATGCAAAAGACCAAATTTCAAGTTTATTGGCAAAGATTAGACAATAAAACAATATCTAAAAGTAAATTGCTAAACCATGAGCTTATATCATTAATTTTACTTCTACCTGACTTGTCTGCAGGGCTTGACACTGTGAACTAGAGATACAGTATTGACTCAAGTCAGACTAAAGTCACAATTTTAAGTAATTAAACTTCAGACTTGCCTTGACAAAATGGACTTAAATAAAACAAATATATATATATATATATGCATGCATGACAAGCATGCAAAATAAAGTTAGTTATAACATGAACTTTGTGGTAAACTCAACAACCTAATCTATAATCAAACTATGACAAGTTATACAGCCTGCATATGCTTTAAATTTTACTTGAAAAGTGGATAATAAAAGTAACGCTGAATGCAGTGCTCTACGTTTGCAAATACAAAAACCCAAAGACTGCCCTTGAGTGGTACCAATTGACTAAATGTGTGTATCTGGCTCAGGGAAGAGTCAGTAGCACAACACAGATTTTACAGTTACAGTATCAGCTTTTTCACTAACCGTTCATTCTCTGAGCCAAGGCCAGAAATAAGCTTGTCAGCAGCAATGAGTCTTCGCTCCATCAACTCAGCCTCCTCCTGTAATAGCTGTTTCTCACTCATAGCAGCATCATATTTCTCTCCCAGAGCGCCCAACTCTTTCTGGATGGTGGCCAGCTCATTCTGGATCCTTTCCAGTTCACGTTTGCTCTGAAAGAAATTCTTTTCCAACCGTGCCACCTATGAGAAAGTGAGAAAGGATGTAAAAGTAAGCAAAGCTATATTTTGCAGACACTCTAAATGACTCTTTCTTAGAGTCAGTTGATTTTACATTGTATTTCATGGTTCATGCCGTTTGCAGTGATTCAGTATTTCAGTAAAATTGGAACACTGGCATTAAAGCTGTGGAAAATTACATGGGTAGCTGGGTTTCAAAGTTTAACCTTTGTGCTAATAGCTTACAATAGGTTTTTAATGAGTGTACTAGTGCCTCTATAGATGCTAGATGCATCCAAATCACTATTTTTTAGATACTAAATAGACTCAACAACATACTGTAGCTTGATACTATCAGAATCCCTTCATGTAAACTATGATTGAGAACACTGGCAGTATTCGACCCATTTACCTGTGAGTCAGGTGGATATGGGTAGTTTCTGGCTAAGAGGTCATTAAATAGCTATTAAATCAAATTAAATTTTATTAAACAGCTCAAGGCCCTTCAACACCAAAGTGGATTTTCACATTCTGCTTTAGTGTGGAAGGGCCTCAACTCTGATTGATAGAGCAAACTCTGACAGGGGCCCTGTATTTGTCTTTAAATTAGCTTGTGTCTCTTGTCTCAGCCCGGATAAACTGCCTTGCTGATTCTGCCTGAACTATTCTACATACTTTGGTTGCATAATGTCAATGTCTATCATAATACATCAGATAGCTGCCTTTATCTCACGCAACTTGTTAGCTTGTACTAAGCCCTGGCCTCACACAGTGTATGAGCAAGACAGATACATGGCTCATTACCTCATGGAAGTATGGATGACTCATATGTGGCCATCTCACCTGATAGCTGAAACAATTCAGCATCACTGGTTGGTACATTATAAAATATGATGCAGCATCTCACCTTCTCTCGCTTTGGTTTGATCTCCCTGGCAACATCGCAGTAACCCATGACAGCCTCCACAAACTTCAGCATCCCTGAACCAGCTTTACTGATGGCTTGCATTTCTTCGGAGCTTGTGTTCAAATTTTTCAAGAAACCTAATGGGGAAAAAAAATATTTTAACAAACAAACAGACAACAAAACAGAAACTTAAATATAAAGGAAATGTAGAATATATATATATCCAGTCTGATTGTATCTCACCTCGAACTGTTTTGACTTGGCTAGCACTGATAGCATCACAATCCATTTCCATCAGAGAACGCAAGAAGTTGGCTTCAGACATCATGCCCTTAGCTGATTTCCAACTGATCTCCTTGTAACCACGCATAACAAGAATACACTCACAAACCACCTGCACTTGTTTAGGTGGTTTGGCAAAGGATCTGTACACAGAAAAGAGTAGAAATTAAAAAGCAAGGCATATTTACTTATATAGCGCATTTCATACACAGGAGACAGTTCAATGTGCTTTACAAAGATAAAGGCAACGAGCAGTGAATACATAAAAGGGTTTGTGTGCAGTGTGTGAGCAATCATGAGAAAAAGACAAAATAGGAATAAGTGGTTGAAAATAAAACATAGATGATAAAACAAATAAAGAAAATAATATAGATGATAAAAGTGAATAAAAGTTACATAGAAAGTAATAAAACAAAGTAAAAGTTAAGTTTTGTGTTATATAGTCAAAGCTGCCTACTGATGATGTCTATATAACACAAAACATGCTTTGATATTAACCTTATAGTGGCTTTCCAGAGTTAAGTGCCATCCAGCATTTTCACTAGCCCCATTTTTTTATGTACGTAGTAACAGTAAAAAGCAGATATTTACATATTGGACTGGATATCCATACACTATATAGCAGGGGTACTCAACTAGAAACCTGAAAGGTCCACTCATAAGATTTCCAATCTTTCCAGGGTCCGGAACAGTAATGGTTAAAATATTTTGAACCGAACAACAAAAATGCAGTAGGCCTAACCCCAAAAGGAACATTTCAACTATGCACAATGTATTGTCAGGAGTCAGTGTGAAAAGTTAGTAGGCTTTCAGTGTTGTCTGTAGATGCATCCAACGGCAATGAAATGCATTTAGCCTTTTTAACAGCAGATTTCATGTGGTCCAATAAATTAGACGAATTCAGTTAGTCTTGCTGCAGTGGAATCAGTGAGGGATGTTTTTTTTTTTTAAATGATATCTTTTTGAGTTCCTTCAAATATAGCAATTACTAGCCCTACTTCATTCATACACTTCTTCATAATTTCTGCGTCAGAGAACGGTTCTTTGTGCTTGCCTAAAACCCACGCAGCTCGAAGTGAAGGTTTCAGTTGCACGCTCATACAGTATGTTGTGTGGCTGACCTGCGTTTTGCTCGGTATGATGCTTGCGTCTGGCTTATTTTTCCAGTCCTTAAAGGGATAGTTCGGTTTTTAACACATTAAGCCCCTTTCACAGGTTGTCTAAAATGCACTAAAGTGGTTGACATCGAAATTTTGACGATTGCTTCTGTCTCGGCTATTTGGGAAATGTAGAATCGCCTCTGCCTGCCTTCAAAATGGCTAGCAATGGGCATGTGTTGTTTCCATCCTTAAAACACTGGTTTTAAAAAAGTGCTACTCACCAAGTGGTTAGTGGTGCTCAATGATGTTCCAAAACATGTATCGTAGCGAAATAAAGCTTCCGTCATGTTTTATTTGGCACATTGTTTACATGAAGGAGCAAATAGATCCCTATGGGACTTACAAAATGGCAAATAAAACATGACAGAAACTGTATTTTGCTACGATACTTGAGTTGGAACATCAGCAAGCGCCACTAATCACTCCATGAGTAGCATTTTTTTAAAACCAGTGTTTAAAGGATAGAAACAACACATGCCCATTGCTAGCCATTTTAAAGGCAGGCAGAGGCGATTCTATATTTCCAAATAGCCGAGACAGGAGCAATCATCAAGATTTTGGTGTCAACCACTTTATTTCATTTTAGACAACCTGTGAAAGGGGCTCAATGTGTTAAAAACCGAACTATCCCTTTAACTCGGAGTTTAGTGGATTCTGTCTGCCCTTGAATTCACGATTTTCAGAATCCACCTTTCGCTTTTTGCCATGTTTTGAGCGCGCCATGATTTTGGTTGCTAGAGAAACTGTTCGCAAATCGCTGTTTGAGGGAAAACCTGGACGTCGCAGCTACAGTTGTCATAGTGATAATATACAAACACTGATGGGTGCGTACGTAAATTCAATCTGCAACTCTGAAGATGGGATAACTCTGTAGTTCGAAAAAGATGAGCGATTTATTTTGTGAATTAATTTTGTGAATTAAATTAACCGTTTCTGACAGCTCAAAACGGACATAAACCATAAACATAAAGAGCATAGAGATAGATTTTTTTCTCGGTTGGTTTCTCGGATGTCATTGCGCATGGGTCCGGATCCGGACCGGGGTCCGCCAGTTCGTTACCCCTGCATATAGGCTACAGTATACAAGACTAGATATCATTGTTCATTTATATATTTGAATTATTTGTTTGCTGGTACAGATGGGTGGCATTGTGCTTGTTCTGCTAGCACCGTGACCCTGATCATCTGGCTGCCCACAAGTGAATTGTGAAAACCCCATTATAGTGCCTAACTACAGAGGAAATGTCTTTGTAAGTAGCACAGCTTAACAGCCGTGATTTCACATAACCTGTAATACAAAACAAAAGTTTTGGGATCTTCACCTGATTTCAGTAACATCGGACTTGTCAAGGTCCTGCAGGGCAATTCTGGCAGCTTCCAGGGCTGGCAGGGCTTCAGCTAGAGAGCTCTCTGCATCTTTTTTCTCCACTGCAATCACCTTGTTCTGCTCCTCAATCTCTTTAGCTTTGTCCTCTGCCATCTTTTTCTTCTCCTCAGCTGCATTGCAAAAAGGAATACTTTGGGTTGTAAATTCTAGTCAACCAAACACAACTGTCATAAGTTTTTAAAGCAATACTCCTTGAAAAAGGGGCAACATATTTGGCAAACACAGTTTGCCAGTAAACCAAAGTAAAACCTGTTCTGTCACTGCATGAGTGCAAGGGACTCATTCAATGGAAGACGTTGGGATAACAAAACAAACAACAGCCAAAGTCTGAAGTATTACTTTAACATCGTAAATGTTTGTATGGCAATATAATGACCATGCTTTATACTGACCGACAGCCGTGTTGGTGGAGATTTCCTGCAGTAAAATCTCACAGGCAGTAGATTTTTCAGCCAAGACCACCTTTTGCTCTGCAAGTTTGGTATTCAGTTCAGCGAGTTGTCCACTAGCCTCCTCAAGTTTATCCAAACCTCCCTCAAGACGTTTACACTGTGCTGTGACAGAAAAACAAAAGAACTAAAAATATATTTGTTCTGGGGATTTGTTTTTTTCCCTCTTTAAAGAATGACACCCAGCATGATGGTAGCCTGCCTAAAATGAGACATTTCAGTAAGCTATCGAAGATCAACTTTAAAGTAATAACTGATTTGCATTTACATTAAAAGTCGTATATAAGAAGTTTTCATTTAGATAATAGCAGAAGGGGGACCCTGGCACACGATGGAGAGCCTCTAATCCAATGAAAGAGAGGTAGCCCCAACAGCCCTGTCAATATCTCTTCCCTGGTAGTGGGAGTAATGTGACAATGATGTACAGTGGCTTTTATCAAATGATCTAAAAAAGGTTAAGGGGTATGTTTAATACTAACGATTACATGTAATTTCTTGCAGTTTGTAACAGTGCACTTTAACAAAAGTCTTACCCAGAATGTATTTGTCTTTGTCGTCCAGCAAATTGGAGTAAGTGTTGATAAAGTCAAGGTAGTTCTTTGGAGTAACATAGTTGCTACGGCGAAGCTTCTGAAGGAACTTCTTACTGTAATCTCCAACAGAGGCATGTACCATGCATACATGACCTATGACTGCTTCAGCATGTGAGTCTGGAACCATGGGATTATCACCTGAAGGAGAACAGGAGCAGCATGGAGGGGTAATAAGATCATTTCCAGTAGCAAACATCAATAACACTGTGCATAGAAACCTTATGAAAGTTTTAATCGACTCTGGGTTTGGTCTGGAAAAAGCTACCCATAAAGGCATACCCAAAAAGGTCTGTGCCACTGCATGCAATGCTTGAGGTGGCCAGGGTAGGAACCAGTCAATGCCTGTGTTATTCACGAGACCTGATATGTAGGAAAAAAAACAATATTTCAGTAAATATTTCACAGCAATCAAAACATCAACAATATCTGTCTGCCTGTGTAGAACAGAAATAAAACAAAGTTGATATGGTACCTGGAAAGTTCCTGCACCGTGTTCTCAGGGTTTCCCCAACAGGGGACATTCCTAAGACAATATGAAGATTGTTGGCACTCTTGTTGACGAAATACTGCCACACACTTTCCTTGGATGGACCAGCTCCCATTTTCATGGCTTCATCACGGATCTGTCCTAGCACAGATTCCTTCTCATCATCCAAGAACAATGCTGGAACCATGCCTATAAAAAGAAATAAATAAATATATAAAAGTGATGTATTTAAGGGAAAAGGGGGCAAACAACATTGTAATGTCTTATAAAGTTTGTCCAGATATGTTGGGGGTTAGAGTTGGCTTGGGTTCTGCTCCAGAGAACAATGAATTTCTAGACCTAACCCAAACTTATTTGAGACGTGGCAACACATTTTTGTAAGCTTGGGCCCTTGTTTTTTCAAATGTATTTTTTATAATGGCAACCAGTTATTTTTTCATTGTTGAAAAGGTTGTGTATGCAATGAAATACTGCCGTTTACCTCCTGTTGTTCAATTAATAAATGGAGAGAGGAAACAGCCAACATTGACGTTGAGGGTTATAAACAGTTAAATTAACAGGTTTGTAACATTGGCATTTGAACATTTGTGTCTAGATCATAAGGTATGGTAGACTTTCATGTGAACTATTTTTGAATTTATTTCCTATAGCTGACATAGAACATTTTATTAACCGGTTCAGAAAAGTTCAAATATTATTTGTCTTTGGATCCAATTGGCAATAATTTTGAAGAAAGCCCTACCCTTTATAATGTCAAATTTTGCCATTTTCTTGCCTGTGAAAAGGTTGCACATGGATATATGAAGACTCGTTTCATGTGGCTCCTTCATACCTTTAGACCACTGAGGATCTAAAGAAATACATTCCCAATAGGTTTCCAAAGGCCTTTTATCTGCTGTGGGGATAGCGCTGTGAATTGCACCCTATAACTCTTGCACTGTTATACCCTTTCCGTCATTTTACACATTCATTTTTTACCAATTGTGACTCTTACGTTGTGCTTACCATTTGTGACTTTTATTTTTGTAACTTTTTCTTTAGGTCATCTCTCTTGGCATACAACATTTAAGAGGACTTCTGGACTGTATCTCATAAATCGTACTGTATGAAATCGTTACGAAATGTTTCTTTAATCATTCTGAACTTGTATGTAGATGTAGTACCTGAGGTCAACATATTGTTTATGAGCTCCAGGAAGCCTTCTTCAGCCACGTGAGCATCGGTGAAGAGGAAAACAGTTTTCTTGTTCTCAATACCCAGCTTCAGGTACAAAGTCTTTAAATCTTCACGGAAGCTGGGTTCAGAGTAACCTCTACTCAGCACAATCTCAAATACCTTAAAAATATATTAATACAATTTAAATACATACAAATGAATTAAATAAAATTAATACATTTAAAAATACCCTATAAAATCTACCATTTATTCTAATATTGGATAAGCATTGAAATACATTACCTCACATCCGGCAGTAAAAGCAGCCAGTTTGGTAAGTGACTGTTTGCCTGATCCACCCACCCCAACCAAGAGGGCATGCCCGCGGTCCATACGGATGATTCGGTGAATTCGGGTCAGGTGCTCTAATGCATCATCAAACAAAACTAAATTCATCCGTGTCTTGCATTCATTATACTCTTCAAGAATCTCCTGCAGCAAACAAAGAAAGACATGTATCAAATTAATATGGGCAAACCAATGTTTCACCACTTATCTAGTGAAAATGGGATACCACATGCATCAACCTACAACCTGTATGCTCATGTCAACTTCAACTACAAAAAAGGCTGTTGCACTCTAGCTGCATATTTTAGCCCCAAGCTCTTTGCTTTTGAGTTACAATAATAATGTCAGGGTGTTTATTTATTGATTTTTTTTTCTTTACCTGGAACAGTGCTTTGGAAGCGTCATAATCCTGGATGTCTTCATAAACACGAGGTTCAGCCTCATTTAGGGCTGCTCTATAATCACCAAAAAGAACAGGATCTCTCATGGCTGACTCCAGGTCTGCTGTGAAGTGTTCTTCTATGAGGGTCTTTATGTGTTTCTGCACCTGTACACAATAAACACTGCATTTACAAACCTGCCTACAGTTACTAAATTCACCACCCCCACAAAAAAAATAATAATACAAAATTAAAAAGTTACAAGTTAAAAACTTACAAGTGTTTTATCAGTTTCATTGATGAGTCTGTCATGGAATACTCTGAGACATTCATTTCTCCACACACGGACAAACTGAGCGACTGAAGGAAACCTATACAGAGAGAGTACATGTTGGTAAAGAACAATAGCGTACTCAAGTTTGTTATTTTTAGTAACTGCAATTATTTCTAAATTATGTTTCAAAAAAGAACAAAAGCACAACAGCAAATGAATAGCAATTGAACACACCTTTCAGCATTGGTCAGAGTTAAACCACAGTAGACCCGTGAAAGATCTCTGAGGTTGAAGATATAATGGAACTTGGAGGGTGTGGGTGGAAGGTCTTTAATGATAACTTTGTACAGCTCCAAAGTGCAAAAGGTCAATTTATCACATATTTTATGGATGCATTCCTCAAATGGCTAACATGGGAGAAAAATGAATCAAATTAGACATTCATTTCTACCTTGAAAAAGAGTGCTACATGCTAAATCTCTGCATGAGTTACAGTACCTTGGTGTGGCCTTTGAGTATCGAGGAATAGATGACATGCAAGGCCTCTTCTGCAGGGAACGGAATGTTGAATACACTAAAGAGAGAAATGAAACGTGGATCGACTTCATTGCGGCCACCTCCAGCTTTGCCCATGGCAGCAATAAAACCCAGGTCCTTGAGGATCTTGTAGTTCAGCTCTTTGCCACGGTCATACATGCCACCACGGTCCAGTAATAGTTTCAGAAGAGCAATGGGCTGCTGTGTACCATAATCATCCACCTTAAAACAAAGGCATGAACACATATTTTGCCTGAGGTCTATAGCCTGCTTTTTGCAACGTTTCTGTATGCTCTGGATTTAAAATGCTCTAATGGTGAGAAATCTAAAGAGATGGTTTAAGCAGCACTATAGATCCAGACAGATGTACAAAAACCAGAAGTTACATTTTTCGCAATATGAAACCTTTAATACAGGGATACTGTACTGGTAAAGGTCAATTTACACTCTTGACTCACCCGCGGCATGTTAAGATCGTCCATGAACACCAGCAACCTTTTGCCCATAGGAGGCCCATATGTATCCTTAGTCCTCTTCTCTACACTGGCCTCCAGGTTTCTTTGAACATCCATTGAAGTGGTCCTTGATGAGAAATTTATAGCCAGCATCATCTGTAAAACACACACAGACATACACAATAGTACCAAAAATAAATACCAGAATCCCAGAATAAAAAATAAATCATAACAAATGTATCAAATAGTACACTGAAACTACTACTTGGATATTGGTAACATGGTTCTATTTCCTTCATTCCAGAGCGCCAGGGTGGTGCTGAAAGCCGTAGTGGAAAGCATCTTTGCATCCGCGCGTTATCGAGACTCACATACAAAAGTTGTCATCTCATGACGTATGACTTTACTGCCTACCTATATAAGGCAACACCCACGTCATTTCGGTTTACTGTGTATGGGAACTATACCTGCAACGATTGCTGTGCAGCCTGTGACTGAAGAGGACTTCGGTTGGAACCGTTATTTACTTCAGATATTGGAATATCTTAGTTCACAGAATCTTGGTTGCCAAGCTTCAGGTTCGAGTTATCCAAACAGCCTGGTTGCCAGCAAGTTTGTTTGATTAAGCTAACCTATTGGTTACCAATACGGTTATCTTGTCTTTTATTTAAGTGAGGACCGTTGTTTTTTTTTTTTTGCTAGATATATTAGCTTCAGCTTCTGATTGCCAGTAAAGCTGTTGACTGGTAGCAATAGCGTGGAACACACTTAGCCCTGGTTGTCAGGCCAGCGCACTTTTTTGAACAATAAGTTTGTAAAGTCACTGGGTATCTTGACTGAAATGGAAACAGTCAGGTGTTCCACTTGCCCCAATCTAATGGAGGTGCTGGATGCACATACTAACTGTGTGGAGTGCCTTGGTATACAACATCTGAGGGAGGCTATGACTGATCCTTGTCCTTCATGTGCCTTCATGCCGCTCGCTGTGAGACAGGCGCGTCTCGCTGGAATGGAGCGCAGTTCTGGTAGTGTTTTGTTTTCTGATGCTCAGATACAACGGAAACGTTGGCACTCACCAGCGTGTGTGAAACTGCACGAGAAAAAATCCAAAAAAGTCTGAGTTGGAGCGTAAAGTGAACAACTTTCATCGACTGTGGAGCGTCTGCTGCCTCTGCTCGCGAGGCCCCCTTCCATAGCAGGACCACAGGTAGGCACTGCAGAAGAACAGTCAGTGCAGCCACCAGGGAAAGTGCAGCCAGGTGACGAACCCCATGACACAGGCAGTGATGGGCCATGTCTGGGAGATCAGGGGAATCCTCCTCAGTGGCAGGCTCAATTGAGGCCACACTGAAGGCTCTGCTTGCATGTTTGCAGCTAGACACTCAAGGTCCTGGAGTCACTGGATCTGAAAACTTGTTCCTCCGCTTCTGTGGTAATATCTGCTTTGGGGGCTGCTGCAAAGTCTGCCCGCCCAGACCAGATGTGTCGTATGCTGGCGTCAATTCAGGACCCCCCTACCACTGTTGTGGAGGACTCTGCCGTGTGCGCGATCACGGCCACCATGTGCTTCTAATAGCCCCTCATTG
The DNA here is from genome assembly GCA_017657215.1 of Limnothrissa miodon. Classification (NCBI taxonomy): domain Eukaryota; kingdom Metazoa; phylum Chordata; class Actinopteri; order Clupeiformes; family Clupeidae; genus Limnothrissa; species Limnothrissa miodon. Next base: position 44,039 of record JAGFZM010001368.1, on the reverse strand, counting down.
GCCCTCCAGACCAAGGTTCCAGCTCCTGCTTTCTCTGGTAGTGGGACCTTGTCAGCTGC
>JAGFZM010001368.1:0-43970 GCA_017657215.1 Limnothrissa miodon | reverse complement strand
GCTCTTCCTGATTCTCTTCCACTAGTGCTTTCAGCACTGCCCTGGCGGTCTGGAATGAAGGAAATAGAACGCTGGTTACGAATGTAACCGTGGTTCTATTGTAACAATTCCCCCTTGATCATAGTTGGAAGAAATGCTACTGATTCACTCGTCAAGAAATATGTTATTTATAGAATGCTTTTGCAACATAAGCAGTAGACAAAGCATAATTATCCACGAATGGCTGTTATGCATGTTTTATCATTTTTTCAATAATGATCACCACATGGTGGGCAGGCAAATAAAAAAGCACAATTAGAGAAAAGTATGATTTCCAAAATGTGATTGGTGGTTGGCTACCTATTAACTGCAATCATACATGTATTTCTTTAAGGACACTGAGTGAAAATGAATTTGTCATTGTTACATGCAACATGTCCCGCAATCCAAGTTATAGGCCTACTGTGTGTGACGTGGAGATGGTGCTTTGTGCTCACAAATGCAGTCGCACGGTGGTCTAGTTCAACCCGATGCATAGAGACATAGCACTGTTACATTCAGCGCAGACTGAATGTTGGAGCTGTGTATGATGGTGCAGATTATTACTGCATTAATCATTAAAGTATTTTTAAACCAGTCTACCATTTCTAAACGTTCAAACTTCTATACATTTCAGTAATACTGCAGGGGACAGTTATCCGCTGAAATGGTGAACGGTAAACTAAACTTTTTTTGATATTTAGAGAGCTGAAAGTAGGCCTAAAGAGAGACGTCCATGAGAAATTTGGTGATGCTTGATCACTGTTTTGGTACATTAAGCTACATTTTGCATTTACACGTTAAGCATTTTATGTTGTGGCGATTACTATGAGTTCCTTTTGTGACATAACGCAGAAATAACAACGAAATCGCTGCCTTTTTTCAAACCGCAATAAATGTTATTTTAACGCATTTCAAGACAAAGATCTTCAAATATACATTGAACGACTTATGTACACATTAATTGATGGTGATAACCTGAAATTTAACCTTTAAAGGCACACCGTCCCACCTAGTGGCCCCATGTAGTCCACCTCCAGCATATAACCAGGTTCTTCCACTTCTGTGCTTTGTATCAAACCCGCTGGCTTCTTGTTGTCCGGCTTGTGCTGCTGACACACAATACAGTGTTTGACGTTGCCACAAATCCTCTCTTACTGTAGGCCACAAAGCTACATCCAGAATCTTCAATAGGGTTTTCAATATTCCCAAGTGTGCCTCCAGTGGACAATCATGGTAGAAGTGAGGGAACACAGATGTAAGCTCTTTTGGCACGACCAACTGATATCTCCATTCTACACCTCTGGTTGGAATCGTCCAATAGAGAACATCCTGGAGTACTTCCCAACCAATACGATCTGGCGCTTTTCCCTGGTCTATTCCTCGGGCCCGCAACTCTCTGACATCTGGATCCTCGTCTTGAGCATGTGCAATTTTGGCCAGAGACGAGGGTAAATCCAAGGTACCAGACCCACTTTGGATAGGCACATACGCAGCCGCCACATGCTGTTGTTGAGCTTCTATGGACCGTGACAGTGAATACTACATCCGATACTACATTCATGCAACCCTTAGTTAGTAGTGTACCTCAAAGCTGAACTGCTGCAGCCTCAACGTCCATCGGGTCAGCCTGGAGCTGGTCTTTGGGCAGTTGAAAGCCCAGGTCAAAGCACTGTGATTGGTGAATACATCAACCTTTCCTCCTTCTAAAAAATGGCGCCACTTCTCCACAGCCCAAATCACCGCCAAGCACTCCTTTTCAGAGGTGGAGTAATTGTATTCAGCTCCACGTAGTCCTCGTGAGACATATGCAATCACTCTCTCACCATCTTCAGCTTTCTGTGAAAGAATCGCCCCTAGTCCCATTTCGCTTGCATCGGTGTGCACTTGAAATGGCAGGCTAAGATCTGGCTGAGCTAAAATAGGAGAGGTCTTCAGGGCTGTTTCAGTTGGTCAAAACTGTTCTGGCACTCCTCAGTCCAATCCCACTTTACTGCCTTTCGTTTCATGTTGTTCAGGGGAGCAGCAAGATCTGCGAAGCGAGGTATAAATTTATGATACCATTCCACAAGACCTAAAAACCTTTAGAGAGACTTGAGGTTGTGTGGGATAGGATAGCTGGTTACTGCAAGAGTCTTTTCTGGATCAATCTCCACCCCCTTTGCAGATGTCCCAGAAATTTCAGTTGGGTTTTGAAGAAGTGACTTTTCTTTAAACCGGCACTAAGCAACATTCTGTTTGTCTCTCTCACAAGCTCCCTCTAAAGCCCGCTGTATTGCATTGTATTGCACTGCATTCTATTGGAGGCGGTCCGCGCTGCTGAACATTGCAAGTGCTGTATCTACCGCTATTGGCCACTGTGGCGCATTCAACACCGTTCGTTTGCCGTGTAATGACTAATTTTAGCATCCTAAACAGTATGAAACGGATTAATTAAATGAAAAATGTTGCATAGTGGGCCTTTAAATTGAGGGTCAGGTTGGAGGCATGCAGTTTGGAAAACACAGCATGGAGGTCTTTCAGATGTTGTTCAGGGTTGGGGGAGTATATGATGATGTCATCAATATAAACGAAACAGACTCCCCCAAGACAGTCTCCATTAGACGCTGGAAAGTGGCTGCAGAATTTTTCAAACCAAATGGCATGGATTTGAACTGGTACAGTCCAATAGGTGTAATAACAGCTGTCTTAGCCTTGCTGTCAGGATCCATTTCCACTTGCCAGTATCCAGACTGTAGATCTAAAGTGCTATAACACTTCGCCCCATGTAATGACTCAAAGATATCCAAGATGCGGCATTGGGTATGCATCAAGTGGGGTCTTGGCATTTAGCTTCCTGTAGTCTACACAAAAGCGGTAGGAGCCATATACAAGCAGGCAGCCTTCCTGTGTTCAGGAACAGGGTTCCATGTCAACTTACTAGGGGTTTGATTTAAACATTGAAAATAAGAGCATTTCCCTCGGATGGGGACTCCATAAGCACGCTCTCCTAAATTTTGTTGTGCCTTGGTCTTAGTTAAAAAATCTAGCCCCAAAATAAGTGGGAAGGCCAGACGACTGTCTGACATCACATAGGTTTCCAAAGTCCATACAGCCCCATTCCAGGTGCAGGTGTTTTCCCTCAGGTTGATGTTATTTCCCATCTGCCGGTGCATAGTTTTTAACCTGGCTTGGCCAACTTCTGCCACAGACTCATTTGCATCAAGGTGAGGGTGCAGCCTGTATCCAGCACAGCTTCTCCCCGGAATCCTCTGGTCTCAATGGGAACCACTAGCAATGCTGGGACCTCGGCTTTAGCTACTGCGGCATGGTGAGTTCCTTGAAGTTCTGCATTGTTATTATTAGCAGTTTTGTTCATTTTCTTTTTTGCCTTTTCATTTGCGGCCTGGTTATTCATTCTAGCCCAATAATCCTTCTTAGCAGCCCAGTCACGTTCTACCATGGACCCAACTTTCACAAGCTGTTCCACATTATGGACTGTGCCCCTCAAACTACTAACTAGGGCTGGGTTGCAGTTGTTCATAATACGCCGGACTAACTCCTCTTCAGTCATATCTGACTTCCATTTTAAGCAGATTGCCCTATAAGTCATACAGAAAGTCTCTTAGGCTTTGTTCTGGAGCTTGAACCTTGACACGTAGCTGCTCTTCCAGTTCTGACAGGTAGTCAGTAGTCAGAAAAGCTGAAAACAAGGACTTCTTAAAATCAACCCAAATGTGGACTTTAGTCTTTTCTGCCATCCACCAACTCTAAGCTGGTCCTTTCAAGAATGTTTTCACATTGTTCGATGAAGTTGAACACATCTGTAGTTTCCCAGGATTCTCCAAAAGTAGGGAATTCAAGGCAAACTGGAGGCTTGGAAATGACAGCAGGAGGGCCAGACACAATACCAGTAGGGTGCGGCACTATTGCACTAACATTGGGAGTAGTAGACAGGGAATCACAAAAAGAGGACTGACTCAGGGACATGACGGATCGTTTAAATTTAACCATTTCTCTGCTCAACTGCCCGTCCCTGCATAATAAACATTCAACTACCCCTTGTTCTGGCTTTAGGGAGTTCCTCATGAGTGTGTCAAAATCTGCAAGCTTGTGGTCTACATATTCACGAAGACCCTGCTCTCTATTTATGGTGCTTTCTAGTGAAGATCTGAAATCATTTTCAACTTTGTCTACCTTCTCTTGTAGCTTATTAATGGAGTCCCTGATTTCTTGAACCACACTATTATCCATAAGACCTGTGCCTGTTACATCCTCTCCATTGTCTGAAACTTGGTCATCCTGTTCACTTATATACAAATCACTCAAACGTGAAGTAAGTTCAGCTACAGGTTCTTGAAAAGTCACAAAGGGCCCTGGCCTGAAAATGGGAGTGGAATTAAAGGTAGGTGTATTTGTGGAAAAAGCCATAGGAACAAGAGTGGAAGAAGTAGGAGCAGAAGTTTAGCAGAAGAGGCATTGGTTTTGTTTGCCTGTGTATATACAAATGGAAAACAAACATACTTACTCGCCACACTTCCTGGTCCTCTGCCCCTGTGAAAACCATCCCATTGCGGAAACGTGCGCCACAACAGGACAATCTTTATGTCATTCTGTATGGGTGGGGACACGTTGAGGACAGATTCATTGCCATTATTGACATACAGTGGTGTTCGCTGTGTTTTTGCCATTTCATATACTTTACTGTGAAAAAATACAACGTCTGTATTGGCTTTTCACTTATGTTTGTTTATAATAATATTTAATATTACTCTCTATGGAACTATGATTCTGATATTTTCTTCGCTTTGTATTTAAGTTATGTGCTTCCCTGATCTATTGGTGGGGTCTAAGTGTCCCAATCGGGACCAATTTGCAGTAATGCTTCAGTGTATTTAATGGGGCACAGGTCTGTGCCTTAGGTGTTGTGCTGGGTGTTCTCTACTGTTGAGAAAATAAAAGAGATAGATAAGAGACAACACTGAAATTATACATTATACCATGCACTGTATTTTCTTACTCCTGCCCGGTCAAAAGGACAGGACTTGTATCCTCCCACCCCCCAATACTCTCATATTGGTATTTGCACTGCCCAAGATTCTTGCACTACACCTTACAGTACACCTGCACCACTATGTTTTCCCTTGCACCTTACTGTTTTGTAACTTTTAGTATAATGAATCGCCTTTTATAATTATCTGGGAATTATAAGTGTCTGCTAGTATATGATTGATTCTATTGGTGCGTGGGATGGTAAATCCTATTGGAAAAGTGTCCAACACACTAAAGTAATTTTGTAATAGTTTCCCTGAAAAATAATGCAATTTAATAGAAACCATTAGAATATCTGTGATTGATTTGTATAGTAGGCTTTAATTGTGTTTTTTTTAAGCAAGGTAAGCATAGCAAGTAAGCATCATAGAAACCAAGAAATACACCAAGGAGGACCCTCAAAAGGCCCTGGAGGACCTTAATGCAGGGGGCAGCCTGCGGAAGGTGGGCAGAAAATATAATATCCCTACCACCACCCTTCAGGACTATAAATCAAAAAAATATTTGCACCTTCCCCACCCCAAAAGAGCACAGATATATAAAAAACACAGATATATAATCTGGATGGCCCAGCATGGCTTTCCCCTAACAAGAACAATAATAAAAAATCTGGCGCTAGAGGTGGTGAAAGTGGCAGGCCGGTCTTGCACCGTCAACCTCGAGGCCGGCCTGAGTGACATGTGGTGGTGTTCTTTTAGGCAGCGGTATCCGGAACTACGGGCAAGGACTCCGGACCTGTTAGATCGTGCCCGGTTCCATGGGGGTACTGAGGCAGCAGTGGACTCTCTATTTTCCATCCTTCAACCTCTACACAGTCTACACAACATGGACAAAAAACCACATCTCTCAACTGTGATGAGGCTTTGGGGACAAGCCACGTGGCAGGGAGAAAGTCATCGTTGTCAAGGGGCAGAGGAACGCTTTCGCCCCACAGGTCACCACCAGGGAGGACATCACAGTGCACTGTTGCGTTAGTGCATCAGGGCAATCCATCCCCCCCCCTCAAAAATGGTTTCTCCATTTTTTTAAAATATGCCCTGCAGGAGAGGCCGTTAATTCTAATAATAGATCAGCATGAAACACACACCAGCAAAGAAGTACTATTACACTACTACTAACCCTAACTACTACTATTTGTATGAATATTTCCAATACAAAAAACAACTTGACACATACTGTAATAATACATGAAATTCATGTCCAGGCTGAAACTTCATGTTGTATTGTATTTTGGAAGAGATTGTTTTTTCATGATGATTTGAATTTTGGCAGATCATCGACAGAGCCCGGAGTAATGGGGTGGAATTGGTCTGCCTCCACCTCGGGAGCCCCCATTCACAACCCTGCCCCACCACCTACTCCTGCCCACCAAACCCCTTGATGAAAGCTGGTATCATCCCTCCCTCCCATACCCATATTCTTCTGCCCCCCAGAACCCACAAGGGGGCTCGCAGGAAAGGATGTAAGCCCCTTCCGGCCCACATACTCACATCGGATGAGTATGCGGAGCACCTGGAAAAGATGGCAGCAGAGGAAAAAAAGGAGGAGGAAGAGAAGAGAAGCAGAGGAGAGGGAAAAAGCTGCACAGGAGAAAAAATCTTGCGGACATCCGTCATAGTCACCCATCTCTGTCTCCTGCCATGCTTGTAACCAGGGGGGGATGATGCCGCATCATGGCAGCAAAGTCATTCGTTTTATGTCTTGATTTGACAACTAATGTTCTACCCCCAGTCCACTAGATGCCAACAATTTTCTGATTTAGCAATTTTTCTGACTTGAGCATGTACTAGAACTGCAGAGTAAAACCTACGCAATGTGCCAGTTTGTGCCAGCGTGTGGGATATCATTGGCTGTACAGGACTATGTTCTCTGTTAGGTGCACGGGCTCCTGTTCGGGTAAGTTATCCGTAAGTTATCCGTATACCTCAAACAAACTTATTTTACACAAGCCACAGTGTTTTCACGTTCGATAAATGGACTTTATTTGAAGCTCAAGGCCAGTTGAACACATGTGAATTCTGCTGCACCCATACCGTGCGGGTGTTCGGGATCCTGCTCGAAAAGCAGAGTCCCATGCAATGCGTCACTCCTCAAAATAACATCTTTTTTACACGCTATACCGTTTTAACATTCACTGGGTGGACTTCATTCGACGCCCTTGAGATAAAGGTAATGGCATTGCTTAAGGTAGGAAACATTATACCATTGTGTAAATACACTTTAAATGCGTAAACGAACTTGGTTCCTTCACGTTAGTTCAAATCCCACCGCTCCACTTGCAAGATACAAAAAAACCCCCCTCAAAAATCCAAAAAAAGTAATCAAAAATCACAAGAATTCTTCACAAAATGAATATCCAGCAATGCATTAAAGAAATAGAGGAAAAATTAGTAAACCAGATGGATCTCACCAGCTCATCCGGCAAAAAGGAGATAAATCCTCAAAGGCACGACTTCTTTTCTTTAAAGTCCTTGGCCGGGTTTCTCAGATTCGTTAAGAAGCTCTTAACCCTAAGATCTTCTTTGGAGCGCTCTTTAAGAGCTCTAATTGGCCAGATTAGCGGTCCAAAGAAGATCTTAGCGTTAAGAGCTTCTTAACAAATCTGGGAAAACCGGCCCTTATTTCCAACAGCAATGTTCAGTTGGGTGAGTTTCTTCTAGAACAGCGACAATCCGGCCGGATACTGGGGCTTTGAGACTCAAACAGACAGCTCTTTCTCTTCTTCTTTGATTTCTTCTTCTTCTTCTTTGATAACAGCTCTTTCTCAAACACCACATGCTCTCTTACAAACATTTCTCTCCCCGCATTTCCTACTTCCTGGGCGACCTCAAGATAGCTCCGCCCCCCATTTTCTTAAAGAGGCACATTTTACCCAAAATCTCAGATCACCACACAGCCATAGAGTATAAGATATATTTCAATGAATTATTGTGGCTGATACCTATACTCACAAAACATATTAATATTAATGTTAATGTTAAATAGAGTACCACTAACTTCGCAAAGATTTTTATATAGGAGATACTTTTATGGAAACCAAAAACATTATTTAACTCGGTGTGGGAGAATGATCTTGAGACCAAAATGACGTGGGGTGTTGCCTTATATAGGTAGGCAGTCACGTCATATGTCATGAGATGACAACTTTTGTATGCAATTCTTGATAGCGCGCAGATGCAAAGATGTTTTCCACTTACTTTCGTAACCAGCGTTACAATATGGTGCAGATCAGCCATCAGCCACTTCCAGTCAATTACCAAAAAAACAACCATCCCTTAAACTTAGGCCATGTACACAATAAGCCGGATAGATATAAAAACGCGTATCCGTAGTTAAAACTATCCCCGTCCACATTAGCGTATTTATATCATTTTCAGAATTTGCTGCTTTGAAAAACTCCGGTTCTGTATTTACTGTTTTGATTGTTACGTTAGAATCTTGAGCATAAACTTTCCTCTGCATCATGGCAACCAAATGTCACTGCACTTGAACCTCTCCATTTTCGCTGTACACACTACAACGTCAAGCCAGAGTTTTCAGATTCATCCACCTCAGTGATCTTTTTCAAAAAGCATTGTTTTTGGTGTTAGTGTTTTGGTGCCGTATTAGTGTGTACGGAGTGGCTAACCGGATAAATTTTTATGAGTATTCAAATTTATCCAGCTTAATGTGTACATGGCCTTAGTGTATGAGCAGCACTCACGTTGTTTAAATGACTACAGACCTTTTGAATTGAGAAGTAAGTACTGGTACCAAGAAATGTATACCGTAACCGTAGTTATTTTAGCAGAGCAAACAACTCATTCTTACTGTGGTGTCAGGGTTGAGCTTGTTCAGAAAATTCTGTGTGGTGGCTGTTTTAGAGGTGCCGGACTCTCCTACTAATACCACAGGTCTTTTTATCTTCACCATTTGCTCCAACAGCCAGTTAGCACGAACTGTGTCCACAGTTGGAACTGAAAGTAAAGGGGGAAAAAATAATTAAAAAAACAAACCCAACAACAACAAAAAACAACTATATATATATATGTATAATATATATATATATATAATTAATAATAATTATATATTATCCCAAAGAAATTATATAATATGTAGTACTATAGTAGTTCTAATATGTATTACTATAGTGTGTCTGCATTAAAAATGTCTTACCAAGGATGTCAATAAATTTCACATCAGGATAGTGTGCATAGCTAGTGACAAGGGAAGACCAGGGCACCCAATTCTTTTTGGAAGTATCATAGTGGAATTCATATAGCGTTGGCAAATAACCTGTGTACACACAAAGTGAAAGTGGCAATTTTTTTTTTGTGTGTTTACTTTTTGTAACACATATTGACCTTTAAAAGGAAAATAAGGCATTAATTCAGTTAATTTACCAGTTTCATAATCACTTTGATTATTAAATGGCTCATTATGGGAACACAATTTCCACTCTCGCAAAAAGAATCACCATCACTAGTGAAATTCAAAGAAAGCTGTTGGGCATGATAAATGCAATGCAGAACTTGGGAACTGCTCTCAGCCAAACAACACTTTTTGACTCTCATCACCGGAACCCAAATTGGTTTGTATCAGTAGATCCCAGTAGATTTGTAATGAAGGTCATCCCACACGGTCCAACCCCAGTCTCACCTGGTATCTCCCCAGTTCCAGCTAGCATTTCAGCATTGTGGACTACTGTCAGGTTAGACAGTTTCTTGATGTATTCATCAAACTTTATCCTGCCAGTGTCTAGAAGAGTGGCTCCTAACGAACAATAAAGAGCCTCTAGGAAGACACATTCCAGATCCTCAGTGTCAAGTCCATCAGTCTCTAGAAGAGACTCTAACATCATGCTCAGCTGAGTTACCTGGAGTAAAAGGTAAACACACAATACTACTGTAAATCACATAGTTACATCAGACAGTCAAACAAGACAATTGTTACAATTGTTTCTTGACAACATTTAGCTTCTTACAAATTTCTTCTTAAATCATTACATTTCTTGTTGCTGTGGCTTTGTCTATAGAAACCAAATTAGGTAAGTATGGTAGCCGTTGTAAAAAAAAAAAAGCAATATACTTCTTGAATTCTTGAACACAATCTACACCATGAATGAGCACACTCCTGGCTTATTCTGCATAATTATAGACTAACCATATTTAATTCTGTTTGAGGTACGATGGTTTTGAGCTTTTCTCCTTGTCTCCCATCAACGATGCCTTCAATGATCAGGTCAATTGAGCTGGGAACATATTTGTCAAACAATCGACAAAGTTCTCCAAATTCCTGAAAAAAGTACAAAAAACAATAATAGTTAACTTCGGTTAACATATTGATTATTAAGTAGTTTGTTCATTATAGAATGTAGATTACTATGAACATGCTGTGTAAAATATGGCAGTTATCCACAAGTGTGCAGGTAATACAAAATAAATCCATGATTGCAAAGACAAACTTTTACGGACAAATGCCCTAATTATTGAAAGTGGTTTTGCATTTGCTCTTGTATGTGCTGTGAAGATTCTTCTTGGTCTGTATGACCGTTTTTCACACTAATACCCAATGCACTGGTGGGCATTTCATTATCATGGCATGGAGTAGGCCACACCACACGGAGATTATTAAAATATAAATACAAGAAACAAGCACAACTGACTCTGTGTGCTAAGTAACAAATATTGCTTTATATGAATGAGTCCTCAAAATAGGATAAAGAAAAATTATACAATCTAAGATTGTGGAAAAGAAAGATTTTGTCAGTTTTCTCTGTTGACTTCATTTGGGGCACTTCACTTCTGATGTTTTTGAGTACAAAACAATCATGTGCAATGCAATCAATGCAAGGTGTAATGAAAAGGTTAGTGATTAATAATGGATAAAATGGAAATATATATCGACAAGTTAGATGAAATATCCAGATATGTGTTCGAATGTGGTAGCATCATGGCACCAGTCAATCGTAGAGGTAACATATTGCATTACTTCTGTTTCCCTGTAACTCAATGTTTTTTTTAAAAGGGTCTCTTCACATGAACGTTTATCTTTAAACTTGGCAAAATAAAGGTCCTGTACTTTCAGACCTACAGCTTGGCTTGAAACAGAAATAAAGCACAGAAATAACAATAATTTACCTTTATAGATCTGCTGCTGACCCACTTTTCCCAGTATGGGTTGAAACGTAGGTTTTTTGGGTCCACAAAAACCATGCCACAGCGGGAGACAGTGGCAGGGGATGCATACTGCAGGTCTCCCACCTGTGTTAAAGAAGCATTTTCAGTTACTTTTGAATGTTAGCCTTTTACATCATGTTTACATGAGGTTAATTATGAAATGTTATAAAACTACTGTATGCTCATTGACAAGTTTTGTAAAAAAAAAAAAAAAAAAGTCAGGAACTTACAGCTTCACACAGCACACAACTACACTTGAGCCCTACTCTTGATTTGTGCAGTTTCATTCCTTGAAATACTACCTCAACAGACAATACCTGATTAAAACACCAAGATATTTTTGATGTTCATGAAGTGTTTTAGGCAGGCATACAGTACCTCAAACAGTAGTGCGCAGTGGTTCTGCAGACGAATCCTCTCTCCATTGGCCAAGGTAAGCAGTTTATTATCATCCATCACAGAATTCATGTTTTCCACCCACAGAGCATCAACGTCTCCATCAAATAATATATACCTATAACATTTAGAAAACAATTAATTTTAGTAACAAATATATTAATTGGAGAGAGGGAATCTTCCGTAGAATGTGCAAGTTGAAAATGTGTGCAAGAAGATTCTGTTTAATTGTTGAATAAACTGAAAATGTTGAATTTTCAGATATATATACAGTACATACCTGAATGAGGAGGTTTTAGTGGGGTGAAATAATTATTAAACTCACCATCATGAAAGGATTATTACACAGTATATCTATGGTTGATTTATCACAAAGGCCTGTGTCATTTAATCACTTGTTCAGCTACCATCTCTCTTTTTCTTTTTTCAAAGATATTTTTTGGGGCTTTTGCCTTTTATTTTTATTTGGATAGTGATAGTGGAGAGTCAGACAGGAAATGAATGGGTTAGAGAGATGGGGCAGGATCGGCAAAGGACCACAGGTCGGATTTAAACCCGGGTCGCCGGAGTCATGGCACGACGCCTTAGCCCGCTGAGCCACGGCATCTCCCAGCTACCATCTCTTAACCTTGTAACACATTCTTAACTCATCTGATCATATCATGTATCCTTGTGTTAAGAAGCATAACACCTTTCAGTATGGCTTCTAACTGTAAAAACCTAACATAGTAATGTCTAACGATGAAACAATGGAGAAACCTTTTCAGAAAGTCTGTGTGGGCTAGCTTATGGACACACTCGAACTCAAAGAAAATCTTGACAAAGGACAGAAGACTTTTTAGCTCATCATTTTACACTCACTCACTCAGGCAATTCAGGTAATCACTCTCTCACTCCAGGCCAGTGTAAAAAGTATAACTGATGGTGATTTTAATAATGATTTCAAATATTATTGTCAATTTCAACCCATGTATACTGTAGACATTTTTTACTTTGACTTTTCTTATTTTCTTTCCAACTGACAGTAGCCTGTGACCTCAAAAAACATGGCTATGGGTTAAAAATGCGTATTACATGTCAACATTTTTAATTAGCTTCCAATGTAGTATGTCAGTATAATCTCCTCGATATATCATATCAATATGATCGATATCAATATTAGCAATGACAACAACCACAATCCCAATTTCAAATTCTTACCTTTTCTCTTTTTTGTCAGTGGGTCTGTTAATGTCACGAAATATGTTTGAAAGTATTCCGTCTGTCCAGTCGCGGGTGGCAGGATCAAGGATCCCATAGAGTTCAATAACACTCATGGCTTTGGGGTTCAGCGCATACAGTTTGGTTACCATGCCCAACCTATAATGACAAACAAGAAATGGCTCACAATGAATCTATAGTTTGCAGTGAAAACACAGAGAGCATTAAGATATTCAGTATTATAGTCAAATACATGCTTTTTCGCAGTAGCAAGCATATGCAGTGATATGATTTTATGCGGCTGTTTTGTTATGATTTGTGTTTGTAAGAACATGAAGACATATATATGTGTTCCTGAAATAGATTCTCAAGAGTCAACCCCTATGTACCTGTTGGTCCCTCATCAGTCAGCATTAGTTGCAGTTCCACTATTTGGTCCACATTGTACTTAATTTTATTATTTTTTATTTCTACTTACAGTTTTGAACAACTTTGAACAACAGAGTTATGACTGAACAAGCACTCAGGACTTTTGCTTCAAAATCAGCCTTGGCGTTGACAAAAGATTTTGCTATAATGCAGTGAAAACCTTGTCTGGGATTGGCACAGGGTGTTGATGACCACGGACTTCCCTCCACCTGTTGGTCCCACCACCATTGTGGTGTGTCTGGTCATCATAGTTTCATACATCTGCACTACTTTGTCCACCTTTAGAATGCAGACAATAAATGGGAAGAAAACAAGTATGACAAGACTAACATGACAACAAACTGGTCTAGTCTGCTAACACTGACACACTGTCTGTCTGTCTTTTTATTATTACAGTGTCCTAACTGCAAGCGATGCGACCAAATGTGTGTGACAAAATCAGATTGATCACACCATTTTCTACTGGCCTGTCCTAACTGAACGTGATGCCATGCAATTTCCTCGAAGACTTTTGTTTTTTTTTTTGCTCAGTCCGTTTCTATTACAGTCGCTCAATCATTGACATGAGTGTAAATATTAGTATACATGATGTAACAAAGGCACCCATCTAAGAATCTAACGTTTTTAAAGTGGACATAAAACATTTAGCGCAGCGTGATAGTCGCAAAGACACTTGCAATTAGGACACGGTGTTAGAGTGACCTCTGACCTGGTTGGGTAGCATGACAAATTTGTTTTCCTGGAGGATCTGCTCCACTGCATCGTTGAAGCTGGGATAGCGTACACGAGGGCAGTCTAGCCCTGGGAACAGATCCGAGATTAGGCCAAGGAACAGTGGAACATCCTCAAATACAAACTTGGGCAGATTCATGTCTCTCAGGGCACGCATTAATACGACATCCTAGGAGGGAGAGAGAGAGAGGAAATGTAGTATATTACAATGGTCACAAAGGGTCTAATAATTCTTTAATAAACAAACACCAAAAAACTAAGAGATGATACATTTTAATTTTTCTTTCATTGAACACATAAAAATAGAACAAAAATGTATCCACAGCTATTCAACATTCCATTGAAAGTAACTGTTACCTCATTAAGGTGTGATGAGCCCCTCTTCAATTCTCCAGCCATCACCAGCACTGACTTCAAAGCACGCAGCCCAAAATCATAATGAGACTGCTTGGATAACTGTTCACGTGCAAGCTTATACAACACAGTCATCTTCTTGGCCAAAGTCTGTGTTAAGGTGAGAAGTTAGAAAAAAATACTTAAACTCATGTTGAACAAATGGTACAAAACAGAGATGGAATGGAACGTTGAGCTACATTTTAATATGTGTGTTTGGGACATGTGTCTTACTTTAGCCATGAGGAAGCCCTCAGAAAACAACATGATCTCACAGATCTGTTGCAGATCAGGGACGATGACCACCACAGGTCGAAACAACGCTTTCACAGATTCAGGCAATTCTGTACGACCGGCATAACCAGGGTTCATGGTGATGAAAATCCCCATACGGTCATCTAGGTTTATCTCCTGGCCCTCAAACTAAAAAGAAAAACAGACACTAGATATAGAGTAACATAATTAAATTTTGATTATTTAAAGATTAGCTCAGTAAGTATTTTTTTTGCCCTGCATTAAATGCCCCAAAGCTGTAGGGGGAGCTCTGTACAGCTAGCTGTATTGCTAGCGGTGCGCTCTCTCACACGTTGCTAATAGAAAAAACGATTTCCAGGCAATTTTCTGATCATGAACATAGTTGCATAAACTTACTGAGAGCCTCTTTAATACAACGCGACGTGACAGATATATATGTTATAGGCTACAAAACAAACAAGAATTACTTACATGGAACCTTTTGAGATGTAAAATCATAGCATTGCGGATTGTTTGAATTTGAGAAGAAATGACAGAGAGAACTGATGCATCAATTCTGTTGAACTCATCAAAGCATCCCCAGGCTCCACACTGGGCAAGACCAGAAAGTATCTTTCCAACTGCCTGGATAAATAAGAGCAGGGAGAAAAACTGAAACAAAACTCTGCAACATACTTTTGTTGTTCTTAAATTAGAAAAACTTTTAGTTATAAGTTACAGGGTTCTAGGAGCTGCCCGAAACTGAAAATGTTAAGAATGCTAGTGAAATTTAGTGCCAATCATCTAAATTGACCTGAAACGCAAATACTTATTTTTTCCTTCATCTATATCCCTGTTAATCCAGAGCTGAGTTGTTATCAAATATCAAATCAAATCCTCACCAGAAGTATTTTGTGCCAATAATTGCAAAAGGCCTGCTCACCATATAATCCATTCCCTCGCCACAGTTTGTGACAACACACAGGAGCCCCAGAGCCTTGGCCAGATCTTTGGTGGATTCGGTCTTTCCCGTTCCTGCTGGTCCTGCAGGGGCTCCACCAAGATACATTGACAAGGCCTGGCAGGCACAAATACAACACGGTATGCATATATCAGTGAATTCTGCATGTCCAAGGTGGTAATAATGGGGAAAAATGCATAATGCACAAACAGACACTCTTGAATAATTGAAAACAATACATTTAATGGGTAGACAGAACAACAGTCTGAATTGTGCCTTGTTGAGTGCATCAATTGCATACACAAAGACTGTACCTGAGTGAGTGTTAGATAAATGCGGTCAGTGAGTGGGGTTATGACCAGTCGTCCATTTAGACCCATGTACTCATAGCCATAGGAAAACTGAGCACTGCACTGACGTACAAACAAATCATCTGGCCCCTTGTCCCAGTAGAAACGCAGCTGACTCTCCCACTCAAACTCACGTGCATCCATTATGCTGGAAAATGTGAGAGAAATCTTTTTCACATTCTCTTTGTACTTAACACAGTGGGTAGTATATTTTTAAAAATGAGCGATATCTCACCTGTCCCGAACAAAACTGTCAACAATATCTCTGGCATGAACATCAATGATAAGGACAGTGTTAATTTTGCGACGATCATTCTTCTTCATGGGTTGAGAGATGCGTTTCACCAAGTCATCTATCTGCTGGTGCATCTTCTTTGCATAGTTTTTCAATGCTAGCTTCTCACCCTTCTTCACCTTGTTAAAGACATCCTCAACCTCCCATGTCCACCAAACCTGGTTTCCAGCAAGTACGACCATGCCCTGGTAGTCTAACATCCAATCCACCCTTTAGAAAAAATGTTATTTTGTTAAAAAACCTATTTAAAGAATCACTACATTTAGCAAAAAAACAAACAAACAAACAAACACACACACACACATAATTATACTTCACATATTTTTATCCCTGTACTCATTGGGTCTAGAAATAATGAGTTATTTTCTCCTCAAACAGTGCACCCTTCTGTTGTGGTGAATCTTAAGGAACTTTAGGTTTTAAAAGGTTGGATCGCACACAACCTTCACAGAACCTTTATTATTATTATTTTTACTTAGCAGCAGCAAGGTGACCACAAATGTTTTGGGCTGATGGCCTTTGTCAGTGTGTCGAGGAAAAATAGGAAACACATACAAGTATACCCTCTGGGTCATCTAATGCTGATCCATGCTGGACTGTTTATTAGGGCTAGGTGCTTTGTCGTTTAATGTGTACACTAAATGTCACAATGTTTTTAATCAAGTCAATTTCCATTGTAGTTAAATAATTTTTTCTAATGCTGGCCAATTACACACAAAATTCATACTAGACCTAAGAAAATTAGCATTTAAGTCAAAAGAAATCTACAGTAATAGCAGCTATATTTTACCAGATTGCATTATTGTATTCATCAGAAGTGTTATTGGTTATATGTATATTAATATTGCTACCCATCTAAGGTCTGCTATTTAAATAGATGTAAACAACCTGCCTTACCTGCTCTTTTGGTGGCTGTAGTAAAAAATGGCCTCCTTTGTGATGAGTTTGTTTGTTCTCCTCATTTCGAGCAGTACTTTAGTCATCCAGTCCTCCACTCGGCCCTCGGCTGGTACAGCCTGCTTTAGTGTCATCACCTCACCCTCTGCTGACACCAATGCCTTTGCCATAGTTTCTCCATTGCTTCCAGCATCAAATTGCAGAGATGCAATGTTGTCATACATCTGTGTAAGCATGTATTAGAGACAGCTATTGAGATATCTGTTGACAGCTATTGAAATGTAGATCATCTGATCTTGTATTTTGAAACAACAGCTAAAATACAATGTCCCTGTAGCAGCCAATAATGCAATAATTGTAAAAATTAAATAAATAATGTAGTATTTAATAATATAGTATTTATAATATAGTGAAATTATATAGTACAATTCTAAATTATATTGTACAATTTTAGTGATATCAGACTTCACCACATCCTCATTATTCAGTTTCAAATCATCTTAAATTATTTCTTTGTAATCTTTATTTTTTTTAATCTACATTGTAGTATTTCTCTTTTTGTATCTTATTACTGTACATCGTATGTTGTACATATGTTCATCGTCTGTATGTGGCTTCAGGCCTGAATTGCTTGGGTGTATTTACTATATGTGCGCTTTTTCATTTTCTATTTTTATTTACTATATTTATTATATTCTTATACTTATTTATTGACAATGACAATAAAGGACATTCATTCACTCATTCGTCATTTCAGCAACAATTTCAAATCCATTCCAAAAATTCACCCAGAAACTAGACAGTTTTGCAGGCTTGGAAGTTAGTCATTGTTCACCTCACTTTTCATTTTAAAAAGTAATCTCTTTTGCTGCGCTTCTTAGAGCTCGATGCCCAACTGTTTGGTTTTGGCTTTTTGTTGAGGCTTTCATGTACCAAACCTGTAGCCTATAAGTGACCTGCTTGCTTAGTTGCTTGGTAATGAAAGAAACTTGGTCTCAAGAATGAATTTTGTGAGTGATAGAAATGGTCAATAATCACTGACTTGTGAAAAAACACAAACATCCCATGGTTGAGTGGTTACAAAAAAACCCTGAAGAAAATAACTCTTGAAAATATGAAAGTAATTACCTTAATAATATGCTCCTGCACACATGTGGGCTCACTGCTTCCCAGTATACTGAGCAGTTCATCATCAGAAATAAAAAAGAATCTGGGAAAGGCATTGCGTTTAGAATCTAAGTAGTCATTAAGGCTCTTCTGACATCTTTCTAAGCCATCGCTCAAATTTTGTAGGTCAGTTAGTCGATTTGGCTGGAGGCAGCACCTCTTAATGCCTGGGTCCTTCACTGTATCTGTCATAATCTGTTTTGCAAAAACAAGCAATTGGTTAATTAGAGCAAGGGATGTTAGCTGTTTACTTTAAGCAGATACTTGTCATATGATAAGTAAAAGTTATTATAATATGTATAAAACTTACAGCCAATCTCAACTTTCAACCAAAATTACTTATAAAAAAGAGCCTGTGGTTGTCAGGCCCTTTAATAAATTCTGCCTTTAAAAATGTGTTTTCAGGAAGTTCATTATTTATTCAAAATAAAATTTTACTCTTCTCCCAGAGTTCTATCTTTCTCTAGATGCCATCTTTTGGTAAAGGTCTGTAATAGTCAATTTCCACGTTAATGCAGGTGCGCGAACTGACACATGAAATGTAAAAATTCCTGCCCGCTCAGATAATGCTGTTTTATGCTGTTGGATGCAACTTCCTTTCAATTCTGAACAAAAAACTAGCCATTGTTAATAAGATATGAAATTTAATTTACAATGGCCTATTACAGACTTCTTCCTAAAGATGCAGTCTGAAGGAATGTTGTTTTGAGCCTTGCAGATTTGTCTCTGCACTAGCCTAGCTAGAGCCATTTTAGAGCACAACAAACAACAGAATTTTAAGTTACAAAAGCACTCTGTTACGACATGACAGCCAGAGGCCTTCCATGCATATATCTTGCATTTGATTCTCAACCAATTAAATTAATAATAAAAAACCTTTTTGAACATTTTGTCAATGTTGTCAAACTTCTTGGCCTCTTCAGGAAGTTGTGAACGAATATCTCCTCCAATGAAGATGCTCTCTAAGTACATCCATTTTCGTTGAACCAACATCCAAACCTTTAAAAAAATCATGAAATGAAACGTGTAGAGTTTGGTGCATTAAAAATGTTTTTTTTTTTTTTTTTTTCTGTTTTTGTTGTGAGTGTGTGTGTGTAGCCATCATTCCATTGTGTCAGATGTGGCAGAAATTTTACTTTCTGCCATTGCAGGACACTTCTTTTTTTTTTCACTTTCTGTGATTCAAATTTGAATTACAATTCCTGTTTGCAATCTTAATTCAAAGTTAAATTCCAGAATTTATTTCAAATTTAGTGATCAAACTCAATTCAGTTCTAAACTGTGTACAACCCAGCTGTCTATCCCCAAATTGCCATCAACTGACCTCAATGACTTCACTGATTAGTGAAAGGTTCTTCTCCCATTTCTGTACAGTAGACAGGAAGGGCCCCACAAAACGACTTCCAGCCATACTCTGCAGATTCATTGCATTGTCGTCCAAATTCTGAAGTATTTCATCAACTGCACCCAATATGGAGCCCCGTTCCTGTGTGCCTTTGAAGTAACGTTGCACGGAAAACTTCATGTTTTCCCAAGTCTCAACCACCTCTTTTACTCCCTGTGTAAACAAAGAAAAGCATTTTTACATGTAGTTACCAAGTCACCAGGCCTAAGTGTCCCAAAGCACACAACTGGCCAGGCCTCTGAAGAGTGGTCAGGCGGAGGGGATTGCCACTCTCAATGATGGAAATGGAATCCCAAAGTCAGCCAGAGGAACCGTCACAGAAAATCTGTGATGCAATTTATTGAATCATCTAATCCAAATAACTGTGGTAAAACTAAAAGTTAAAAAGACCTAAATAATAACTTACATTTCTAAAGATTTTACCTTAAAATTTTACAATATAAAAAGGAAACATCTTATTTTTTTTTTGTCTGTTGTGGAAAATTGCACTGATTGCAGTAGGATTGAGTTTCTGAAGTTAATAATTTACTATACAGAGAACAATAACATTTTACATGATGATGATGTAACTAATTGAGTGATTTTACCCTCTCGATACTGAGTTCTTTGACAGCTGAAGTGACAATATCTCCGATTACACTGCCATATTTGTGCAGCTCCATGGCAAACATGTTCTCTAGAGTAAAGGTATCAGGGTTCATCTCAAAGGTTGTGCCTGTACGATCCATCAGCTCCTTCCAATGCCTGTACAGTCAATAAAATATACCATTTCACTGTAATAACAATTACAATGTAACAACTTCTCATTACTCAATTCAATGGGATGTTATTATTACAATGTCTTTGTAAAACTAAGTATTTACAACAAGATTGCAAATGCAAATGTTTAGAAGCAGATAACTGAAGCTGCCCTTGCCTTTCTCTAAGGGCATCATTTTTAAGGTCCAGCAAAAGTGGCAGTGATTCCTTAAATTCCTTCATGCGCCCCTCAAGGAAAAAGGCAACAGGAAGAGCACGCACATCCTTCGGAAGCTTCCGAAGACTTTTAATGAAACTTTCAATGCCTTCTTGCAAAAGCTGAATGTTCAGGTTCACCCACAGAGTCTGAGACCACTCTATCTTTGCTGCCTTCAACACAAAATGCATAAAAGGCAGTTGATAAATAATACCAAAAAAGAAACAACATAAACATAATTACTTATAAAGCTTTTTTAGTTGTCTTTTACTTTTTGGGCTTTGTGGATCTCATATATCTGACGAAGTCCGCGCATCTCTCTCTGTACATTCACAAGTTCTGGGTACATGGTGATAGGTAGGTCAAACAGCTTCTCAGCATTTGCTAGTTCTTGCCGACTAGCCTCGATCTTGGCTAAATCAGTCTCATAAGATCCCATGACCATTAACCCTTAGAAATAAATAACAGTATTATCATTAGGCAGCATTGACAACATTGACCCTAAAGAAGTAACATTTCGTTGCATAAAATAATGTTAAGTGGACTTTATCTACCTTTCTCTAGGTCATCACCCACTGCTCCAGGTCCATGCATATTAAAACTCTCTGCAAAAATTCTGAGCTCCTGTTTGTATTCGTCTATCTGTCCCTTGGTAATCTAATAAAAGGTACAGAAAAACAATCCAATCAAACCATCCCCTATGTGCAAAAGCATGAGAACCCTGCAAAGGTTCCGCATGATCAAACAATGTGCAAATTAACTGAGTAATCACAAAAGGACAACTGTTTATGAATAACCAAGTATGCTTAACATTATTAGGTCCTGCTTAAGTCATCAAATTAGTGAAAGTATAGAGGTCCCTAAAATGAGGGAGGTTTATGTGCTATATAAAGATGAATACTACACTATTAATAATGCTTATCTTATACTAATAGTACGTCATTACAGAAATGAAAATGATAGACATTCACAAAAACTCACATCATGATGCCACAGTCAAGGAATCACAATGAATAAAGTTTTCGTTTTCTGTTAAGCTAAACACACAAATGTTTACGCAAGTTATCACGGTCCCCCATTAAAATAATATTCATTCGGGGGTGAAATTATGTCTACATATTAGTTGTCTTCTTCAAGATGCCATCTTTCATCGTAAAAGTTCATTTCACACCAGAATTTTCCTTTAAAACTTGACTCATCTGTAGTTGCAAAGTGTACTAAGAAAATGAAAACTGAAAAAATCTGTCTATGTAGTGCAAGCCATTAATCGTATTGTAGGTTGTTAGCCTACAAGCACACTGTGAAGGCATAACAATGACAAAAGGACAACCCTATTTCTTTTTAATACCATTTAAATTGACAATGGTTTTGAGAATGTCAATAGATTATAGCCAATAAAAAAACAGTCATAAGGCCATTCAGCAAGGTACACTACCAAAATCTTGACAGACAAAAATATATATTATGGAGGCATTCACTAACCTCAGTGAATGTTTTCTTCACTTTACCCAGGCTACGATCAACTCTTCTGGACTCTGCAAACAACTCCTTCCAGGTATTGCCTATGCTGGCTGCCAGTTCCAACTCCTTATCTGAAGCCTAAAATATGTAATAACAAACACTTCTCTTCAAATCACTTTTCAATATGAGGTTAATGATCATGTAATATTAAATGTTGTAATTAGTTTTGTACTAATATACTAAAGTCACAAAAGGGGGAAAAAAAAGACATACTTCTATATTATAAATGGTCAGTGTCCTGTATCCCTCTTGAATGTCAGTAAATCTCATCTCCACAGCCATTGACATATCTCGAATATCCGAGATTGTGCCTAGGACAAACTTCAGATCATCCAAGGTATCTGGAGTCCTTTTCAGATTTTCTGCTAATTGCTATCACACAGACAGAAAACGGTTTCAGTTTTAAGTTAATTTCAGGTATTCAATCCAAATGGGTGCATTGACTTACCAGTAAATTGTTAAGCAGGCTATGCAGGTCCTCCCTGACAGACTCATTGAGCAGTCTGCCCAGTGAGGTGACCCAGGCTTGGGCATTCTCTTGTACAGCATGTGCCAGTGGCTCCAGATTCAGCCGTACAATGTGCTCATCTTTCACAATCGGCTGCTGTGCCACCTCGTTGCTTATACGGGTGTAAAATTGCAGTTTCTCATCGTACATGACACAGGAGGGGCGTTTGGCAGCAAACTTCTCCATGACGATGGCTTTGTCCAACTTCCAGAGTGGACGGTAGCGTTTCCAGCGGTTGAGATATCGTCCCACAGAGTTGAGAAGGCGCTGGGCGCTCTGTGAGACGGCTATAGCACGGTCGGTCACCTGTGGATGCTGGCAAATTTCACTGTAAAAGCTGAAGATCACTGCCTCATCCTCACCCTCCACACGCTGTGGTGGACACTCAATACATGTTCCATGCATCCAACGCATAAACTTCTAAAATGTGCAGAAAAAAATCTGGATTATATTTGGCACACAAATACTTTATGTTGTAAACAGGCACGTTTTATGCAAATGGAGGTTTCTGTCACTGAAAACTCTGGCCAAAGTGGATATTTCAGAGACTCCTAAAAACTATACTATGCATAATCTAGGCAAAGGGATTTGATATTGCATTCTAAAGTTTGCAGATCGCTAATTGGCTTTTTAAATTTATTTTAAATGTACTTGACAGATTGCCCTGGCTTTTTTTGAGCATTGTGTAACCATAATTATTTTGCATTAGTAGTAAACTAGTGGCACTCTAACCATCATCGGGTGTTTTAATTGATTCCCTTATTAATGCACATGCATTTACCTTAGTGCTTTCCACACAGTCTCGAACACACTGGATTATCAATTTATACACCTCATTGCTTTTAGGATGAAGCATAATCTCTGGGGCTGAGAGGATTGTTTCAATTCGGAATAAAGGTGTGTGACCGAGTAAAGCTGTGTTGAACATCTGTATATTCCTTAAAGAAAATATGAAGTTTAGTCAAACCACATACACAAAATAAACACACACTTGCCATATACTGTATATCTGTCCCACATTAAGTAGCAGATTAAAATATTAATTGTCTAAGGGTGGCCCAGACTGAGAAAAGAAGACACACGGTCTTCAGCACAGTAAAAGATCCTTACCAGACCACCATCTTGACAAGGGAGTTGATGACCTTTCGCTCCCAGTAGGCATAATACTGGGCCATGCGTTTAGCCTTCCCACTATTGGTCTGCATTATAAGACTCTCCATCTTTGTGAGGAGTGGGCCTATGGCTGTATATCTCCTGCTGAGCAAACTCACATCCTTCACCCGCTCTCTCTCAATCTTCTCAAAGAATTCCTTAACCCCTAAAATAAAGCAGAGCAGGTAAATCTTACACATTAAACTGCACACTCACTGCACACAACTATTTACTGTTTAAAGTCTACATAGTTCAGTCATTTGTGTTCCTTAAATGAGTTTGGTTCTCCTAATGTCAAAAAATAGCAACAACTTAGCGCATTCTCACCAATCCATGTAAAGTTGTAAACCAAGGAGGTTGCATAGGAAGATATCCTTGAATTTTCCCCTTGGGGATCAATAAAGTATATCTAATCTAATCTAATCTAATCAGTCTAGTCCAATGTGACTTAATAAAACTTCCATAGCAAAATAGCATAAACTGCAATTCCTAGAGAGATATATTTCTTCACTAAAATCCCACGTCAGCGCATTTTGTCTGATAAGGTCCAATTTGATCAGCTGTCCTAAATTATGCATTTTCCTACTCGGGAAGTTAGTTTGCATTAAGCAACATTCTGCATTCTCCGTGCAAGCCAAAGGTTTAGGGAGCCCAGCAACAGTAAACACTGCAGTAAAAACAGTAAAAACCACCCAGTGCTTAGAAAATTAGTTTTTGGGCACTCTTAGTGTTTCCCTAAATGTATAAGCTAACCATTATTTGTAATATTTTGAGCATCTGTTGTGTACCTTTTGAGTGCCTGCATACTTTTACTCTATATTTTACATGTGCATGATTTTCCTTAAAAAAGTCAAGCTGACACTGACTTAAAGTTCAGAACTTCATCAACCATCTCTGGTCAAATTGTTGTGCCCAGGCAGGCTAACGGAATATAGGGTCACTGACTAAATACAAATCTCTGATGGTGTTTCAG
The DNA here is from genome assembly GCA_017657215.1 of Limnothrissa miodon. Taxonomy (NCBI): domain Eukaryota; kingdom Metazoa; phylum Chordata; class Actinopteri; order Clupeiformes; family Clupeidae; genus Limnothrissa; species Limnothrissa miodon. Next base: position 19,195 of record JAGFZM010001368.1, on the reverse strand, counting down.
ATCACCGCCTAAGTTTAATCTGTTTCTTGTTCTAATACTATTGTCTGAAAATTTGTACAGTACTTATTATGTATACAGGCAAACAGGCAAATGCTGGCAAAACCATAAACTCATTGGTGGAAACACCAAATAAATAGACCTCCACCTGGTAGATCTCCAGTTTTATCTGGGGCTGGAAATTTGAAGAGATTTGCTGTCTCCATGGAGAGAAGTTTTGCATCTATGTCCCGTTCATTCTTCTGAATTTGATTCACAAGGGACTCAAATTTGGAGATTGCTTGGGTGCCACGATTAATAAATTCAGAGATACCTACGGTAAAAACAGATTTCAACACCAGTGATGTTTGTGCACACAAAAAAATTAAATCTTAGGTCTTAAAGAGCAAATTGCAGGTTAACCACAAATGTAAATTAAGGTATACAGAAATAAATCAAGAGTAAATCTTCCAAAACCTGATAAAAGTATACACTACTTCATGTATGAATGTAATCTGGCTAAGGTGACATTACTAGTGAGAGTCTGGCAAAATGTGTCAATAACACTCAATCATTTTAAATGAGTTTTTAATACTAGTATTGTGGCTGGAGCTTTCCTCTCTAGTTTTTACCAAAAAAACACAGATAGGATGATAAGATGGAAAATAATAAGGTAATAAAACATATCATGACAAGGCACATCCTAGAACTTAGATAGAGGTGACTAGAGGTATAATTTGATCTATGGCAGAATCCTAGAACCTCAACAAATATGTTTGAGTTTTATTCTTCTGTATAATGGGTGCACATTGTGTAGATGACATGATTTTCAACCCCCCTCTGGACATTTTGGATGTAATGGGATCATAACTACCCAAGGCATTCCAGTTCAATCTTTTAAATCCAGCACGCATTACTCTCCGGAGCTCATGGATTTGTTCCGACAGTAGATAAAACTCAGCATCATTCAGGCAATCCATCAGTGTGTGATAACGGCTTACTAGGCTCTTTAAGCCATCCACATACCTGGTCACACAAAAAGGATCCAGAAAAGATATATACTGTGAAAAAGACCTGTGCAGTGAAGGTGACAGAATCAACAAACAGTTTTACCTTTTTTGTTAAATAATACATTAAAGAGCGCATAAATTTCTCTCGACATTCTGAACCACTCTGCTTCATATAGTATTGTTTCAGAAATCAGCGCCAGAAATGAAAGCCAATCGGGACAAATTATAGAACAGACAGAATTTTTATCTTGTTTTGACATAGCAGTGTCTAACATCCCTCAAATGGGACATACCTTTCCTTTCTCTATGGCAAATATTTACTGTGAACTTTAAAATATATAAACACTTAAGTAAATTATCATGATTTGTTTTTGTTTTTTTGGTAAACTGGTTCAAAGCCTTGAACTTCGAACACTCATTGTCTGCCATCTTCTTGTTCTTGTTGTTGTAAAACTTGTTCTGACACAAAGAAGGTTCCTACCTTGGAAATACTCCACCAAATGTTAAGGTTCTTATTTTCTTCAAAAATAATACATATAGCTACCTAAGGAACTTGTCCTCTTGGAGGGAAACATTACGAGCCAACTCCGGGACAGAGTAGCCCAATTGCTCCATATACTTTGTCTCAGAGATTATTTCCTTCAGTTCTGGAGAAAAGTTCACTGCATAGCGTATCCCTCTCTCAAGATCCCGCTCAACACCAGGGACTACCTATAAATTAATAAATAAAACAAACTAGTACATAAATAAATACTTACTTGATACCCAATAACAATAAAAGCACTTATGACATTGATATCACTTGTAAATAAAAAATATGATTACTATTACGAATTATATTAACTCACAGTGTTTGTGTTTACAGTGACTTCGGAACAATTCATCACAGTCAGCAAGGTTTGTTTCATTAGTAGTGGTAGGCTTAGCTCTGTTTCTTCACGCCAGCGCTCATACTTCTTCAGTTCATAGTCTCTCATACGCATTCCAACTTCCAAATATTTGGCTTTCACCTTAAGAACAATACAACATAAGAGGTTTTCCAAGACAATAACCATACATTCATATTTTTATTCGTCAAACAAAAATGGAACATTGTTGACATTCTACTCTTGTCTAGGCAATAGACCAGACACAAACGAGCCCCAGAGTTTCACACTTTCCACTACAGACATCCATTACTCACTAAGCAAAATCAATTCACACAGGGCTGTTGGTCCTGATAGCATTCCTGGATGTGCTTCAAGATCACCTCTATGGTGCTAATAATACTCAGTAGCGGTGTGTAACCAATTTTACCGAGGAGGCAAGAAAGATCCTAAGGCACTGAATGACGTCACATCCAAATATGGCAATATGTGACATTAAATAAAAGTCAGACGAAATATAATGCATGACACATGATTTCTGCCGCTTATATTTATTAACACTGTGTCGAGATTAGGCCTACTGATGACGTAGTTAAAATGTCTTATGTAGGCTAATGTGCAAACATCACATGCATTGAAAGTAGCCTAAACTTCACAATTATAAATGGATATTTGCGTGCACTTACAAAATAAACAATATACCACTAAATAAGCCTAGAACACACAGAGATCATTAACGCGAGCCTAATTGGCTCAACATCCCATAAAACATGATTTTTAATCTTATAAATGGCTGCCAACAAGATCAGTTTATTCTGTTACAGCGTCATGAAATTAAAGGCGCTCTAAGCGATGCTGTTTCACGTCACTTCTTGTTGACGTTCGAAGTATTGTCAAACAAAACGGACGATAGCTCCAGAGAGGGTTCAAGCGTTGTAAGTTAGCTTACTCCTCCCCCTCCCTCCCATGCCTCCCGAAAGACTCATGAACCTTGTCGTTTATTGGCTGGAACACTGTTATGTTTCGTTTTTGTTTGTTACGCTAGGTTTGCCCATTGTGTTATGTTGCCGTTTGTGGAGCCTGGGCTGTCTACAGAGACCGCGTTTTTTTACATTGTGTGCAGCTAGCAGATTGTGAGGAGATGTTTGCTGTATGTAACAACACATGTTTTAGTCCTAAAAACGTGTCACATCGCTTAGAGCACCTTTAATTACAAAGAATTAATAAGGCTAACTCACTATTTGTAGGAGGCTGTTCTCGCGTTGCCTTGCTTTTACCTCTTCCATGTGTGAGATTGAGCTTCGGAGTAGACCTACCTTTCTGTTTAATTTAAAATTGAATTTCAAATGGTAGCCTAGTTTACTAAAGTCGTTTTTCAGTCGTTTCTAACTTTCTGTCAATATAATAGAAACCGCAGTGTTTTGCTGATTAGCTATTTTTTGTTTATGATGACGTGGTGCAGTATTCTGGTAAGGGCGATTGATCATATACACTATATCCCAAACTCAAAAAGCAGCACAACAATCTCTTACCATTTTGCCTTGCTCGCTCTCCAGCATCTCTTGCACTTCCAAGAAACGTATAACTGTATGTTTGATTCTGTGGAACAGGGAACGCTCCCAGTAGATGGCACCTGCAACGGGCGGCTGATTCTTATTAAGTGGGGGATTATCCTTGTTCTTCAAGAATATGTCATTGATGATTTCTACCTGTAAAACATGACAGAATAATCAGCAGAAGTGGATATGAGTGTCAACTAATTTCCCAGTTAATCTAAGGTTACTGTATATAATTAATTTACTTAAACGAAATTTAATGAAATGCTCTTATTGTCTAAAAATTTGGTTTGGAAACTTGGCAGACAACCTGGCATACACACTAATACATATATATATATATATATATATATATAAAAGCATGTTGCATATGAAGCATATATAGCTACATGAAGCATGTATATATATAGCTGCATGTTGCAATGTGTGACCGTCATATAATGTTGTCATAAGCAGTTCATATTGTGATGTGTATATTTATATTATCTATAATTTTTGTGAAAGTCATAAAATCTACTGGTTGATCTGAATTTACAAGTTGGTGACTGACTGCTCTAACCATCCTAGTGATTAAGTGTGCCAGGTTTTATGAGGATCCTAACATGCAATGATCAATGGTTCAGCAATACTCATTGTGGATCAGAAAAAGACTGTGACAGCGCTATCCTGTAATCCTGGTTAACACTGAAATGGGAGAGTACGCTAACATGAAAGCAAAAGAAGCAACGGACAAACTAGCAAACTAGATGATAACATGGTATGTGGTCATGACAGTGTGGAAAAAGTCTGTTGGCACTATACCCACATACCTCTTTGCAATACTGTGCCAGAATGTCATTGAATTTCTGCATCATTTGGTTATTAATTGCTTCTCTGGAGCGGATGTGCTTGAACTTCAGAAGCATGTCAAAGGCTGCAGCTGCTGATCTCAAAGTCTTAAAAGACTGATCAATAAAATTGATGGCCTCACCCTCAATAGCCTTGATAAACAGAAGCACACATTATTAGCACAGGGAGACATCAGCAAACAAAAGAAACTTTTAAATGCATAATTTTTACTTACCTGAACTTTAGTTTTAAAATCCTGCATAACCATTTTCCAGCTGCCCATCTTACGAATGTTGAAAGGATCGAAGTTCAACTCTTCAATGGGCACCACTAAGCTGTCCACCCATCGTAGCACGTCATCAATGCGCTTTGGGTCACCAGTAACTGCTTTAAGTTCTGGCCCAAAAATGTTATAAAATTCCTCTAAAATCTGCATTGAAACACATTGAAAACAAAGACAACTGATTGCAACCAGGTTTCAAATCCTCCTGGGTCAATCAAAATTCAGTCTGACAAATATCCAATGCTTGGGTATGTGGCAACAACAGCTTTGTACCATTGGGACAAGAGTAAGCTTGAAGGTATTGGATATAGTTCTCACTGCCATACATGCATAGTGGTTTAGGTGGTTTAGGATAGCTTGATAAACCAGTGTCAAAGGTACAGTGACCTACAGTAGCATGCAGTCCTCTGCCTAGTTACTTCTGATGAAAGTATGCTTCTAATAGGATACTATTATTGCTGCAGATGGTGCTGCATTAGCAATATGTTCACTGTAAAGTCTCACTCTCACAGCTTAATATATTTACTTGCTGACCTATCCAGTAAATTCAAGTGTAACAGCATTTTTGATATTTTACTACTATCTCCAACTAATTCTGATCTAATTCTGAATTCTATCTCTCTACCATTCATGTAATTTTACCTTCTTTCAATATGACCAAAAACTTCCTGTTTCCTGTAGACCTCTTAGCTGACTGGTTGCACACAATGTTAATTGAAATACATACGATTAATACTAATATTAAATAGACTGAATGAAAAATTACATTTTTTTCACACCAATGAAGACATCAGGAGATGACATTGTATTCAATTACCCTTTGGTTAGTGTAACCCTATAACCATGGGACTTGGATCTTGAAACATTTCACTTTTAATCCGAAAGGTTTAGTCAGTTCTGAACTGGATATGGGAATGTCAGAAGATATATCCTGAAGAGTGGATGTAACTGTGAACTGTAGACCACACCCCTCTTCATGTGATAATGGATCACATGAATTACCCATTGACATAATTAAAGTAACATAGCCTGGTCAATGTGTTATGATCAGAGGGTCCAGAGGATTGTTGCCCTTAAGTTCCTGGGAAAGAACTGGGAAGAACTGACAAACTGGACTGATATCAATAAGCCTACACTTTGAGTCAACAGTCAGAACCCACAGAGAAAAAAAAATCTACAGCACAGCACTATGACACCTAATTTGGCTGTCAAATTTGCACAAATTTGATGAGGTTTTTAGTAATATTTTTTTATATGAGCAACTTAATAACTGCAAACAGCCAATTTACTAACTAAATGAAAAAAAAATCTCCCAACATCTAGATCACCAAAAAAATGAATCAAATAATCAATCAAATAAACTGACCTGAAGGATACTGTAAAGGTCCTGGCATATGGAAGCCATATAGTCTGTCTTTTCAAAAAGTTTTTTACGATCAAACTCCCAGCGAGGATCACGACCTGAGGTTTCTATCCTCGCTCGCACCTCAAAATAACAGGCTTTCCATTGGTCCAATACCTGCTTTCCATCCAGTGCTTTGGCTTTGGCTATTTCCCTCTTATCTCTGTAAATCAAATTAAATGCTAGTACAAATAAAGCAAATCATATTTGATATTAGGGTATCCACAACTGTTCAAAATGTCTTATACCTAGAGTTAGGGTTAGGGTTAGAAACACAAAAAATAACACAGAACTGAAATAATTTTACTTATGTATAATGAACATTATGTTAACCTCTAAATATAACTGAAGAAAATCAGCTGTATTTTATGTACTGTTTAATATATTGGGATATTTTTTTTTTCACTTACTTAAAAAGAGTGCGAACATTAACCACACGTGCAACACGCTCAGACAATTCCCAGGCAATCCGCTCCATGAGGGGCACCATACGCTCGTCTGTATTATAATGGCTGGAGATTATCCACACCATTCGCAGTCCATTCATCATTAGAGGTATGGTATCCAAAATCACACCAAAATCAACTCCAGTGGCTAAATTCTGCAACACAGCAAATTTGCAACCTCAATATTAAAATAACTTTAGTGTGTGAATTACATATAGAAAGACAATTCCTTTCCCCCACAATCCTGAAAAGCCTGAATAAATGTAAAAATGTTAAGTTTTTTGGTATGTATCACCACCAAAATTGAGGCTGTAAATATTTTATGGTCACCAGTCAAAAAATTCCCAAAATTTACCTCTTGGGTAAAAACTACAGTAGTCACTTCATCATAGATTACTAAAATGAATATAGTGTGTTCTAATAGTGCAAAAATAACAGCTCAGACATGTGAGCAGTTCTAGAAATGCTTTACCACATCTCACAGTGCTATATGGCAATCAGTTATATGCCAATCAACTCGGTCTTTAAAAATAGACAATTTTACTGTAGCACCACAAAGACAACGGTTACCGTATTTGTACTTTCTGCTTTCCACCTTTTACAGGAAAAAATATTTTCTTAAATTTAGCCAATACTGTATTTATTTGATACTTTGAAACATTCTAATGTCAACCATTCTTATGTAATTTTCCCCTCACCTTAAAGTGCCTTTCCAGGGTGCTGAGGAACCTCACATTTTCTACAGACTCCACATGGTACTTGCTGAGTTCTGTCACAGTAAGATCCAGGTTTTGCACTGTCACAGGATCTGCCCGTGACATCACCTCCAGAATCTTTTTGACGGCTGGCAGTTTGAGCTGCTCACTTAAAGCACTCAAGATTGCTGCTCGTTCACGCCAAAAATCTATCTCTGCCATTGGTCCTGGTGCCTTATTGGACAAAAGAATGTTACACAATGGATTCTCATATCATAAGGGTCTCACATGTCTAGGTGGCAGAACAATCTATAATGGATCACAAACCTGGGTTTTTTTTCTCTGCTGTTCCTCTATGACAACAGTGATTTGGGTTTGCCAATTCATTACACACTGCTCAAGTTTTTCGACAACCTCTCGGGTAGCTAGAAGGACATCCACTTGTGGGTCCAAGTCAAGTTCAGGAATATGCAACTTAATTTCACCTACAAAAAAAAAATCTTTTAAATACATGTACCACTCAAGCACACAACTGTCCAGAATTTAAGGGTTAAACAAGTCACTGATATAAATGAATCATAATCACTACGGATAAAGAATACCACACATGTGTTTTTGTTATCACACATAATAAAGTTAAATTTTACAAATATATATATATTTACTTTTCCCAGTTAGAAGGCCTGACAACTGAATAATTTCAAGGAACATGCCACCGTTGTTTGATATTGAACCATGTTCTTCCCCTAACTTAGATGAGTTGATACATACGGCTCGCATCTCAGTGCGTGCACTCAATTGCTCTGGCAAGCTAACTACTCGAGTAGTTAGCCGACTAATTATGGCAGACGAACTATAATAACAAGCACAAAGAAGCAGAAAGTATATAGCGCCACCGTGTTTCATACAGCATTACTGCGTCCCAAGAGTTCTTTCGCCATACATAAGTTTCCTTGTGCAATAATATGTGCAACAACATGTGTAACAATATAATTGGCAAAATCAATGTACATCTATGAAGCTAGTCAGCTAAATTACATGTTTTATTTGTATATTGTCAACAAAGTCCAAATATTATTGTGGTTTTCGAGAGATCAATAGGGGTCGTAAGTCAAAAGTGGAATAATCTGGGAGTAAAATCCTTTTCTTTTCTTTTCTTACAGGTTGGGCAGTCGTGACCTAGTCTCTCCTTGCATGTAGCTGGTTTAGTGTGCGTGACGTCATCAGATTTGCGCCATATTTTTTTCATAACCAAGCGAGTTTAAAAATACAGCGAATGCTTATGTCGATTCTGTATTCAATTGTTGTTATGACAGTAATGCATTTGTTTATGTAGGAATACATGTATGTAGGTGCAGCTCCATAGGCCTCCATTCATTCTGCACTTGCCCGCAAGCTCCCCCAAGGTGCAGTACCAAAACGGAAGTGTCTGAGAGTGCAAGTTCTTCTCCTATTAAAAGTTCTGTCTTTTAATACATGACGTCTGCTTTGGTGGCATCTTGTGGTCATAAATCGTAATGCGTATATTAGACGCTCAAACGTTTATCTTACTAATAAACTGCTTAAAACATTATCCTTTGCTTTTAAATTTCATTTACTTTAAGTCATATAAATATAGTCTCTGCATTACGTTTAACACCAAAGATGTGAGTGGTGAATGGAAGTCTATGGGAAGCATGTTTGCGCCGCCATCTTTGTTTTTTCCGACATGTCGGTATGCATATTTTCCGTCGACTAATTCCTTGCGTCGATGTAATCGATCACATCGACGAATCGTACTAGCTCTACTTATGACGTACCTTCTAGCTGCTGGAGAGTCCTGTCAATGTGACCCAAGAACTTATGTGTACTGTTTAGCAGCTCATCACGAATCATGAGGGAGCCATGAGATTCCACTGGCTCAGTTTCCCCCACACCATCCTCAACAGAATCCTTGTCTAAGGACATCCTATGCCGGTAACCACCATCTGTAAGCCTCAGCTGGTTCCAAGAAAGCAATGGAATGTAAACCTGCATGGTGAGGACAAGAAATGTCAAATTCTTAAAAATATCTAAATCAATCATGTGGGTATTTAAATACACACACCCATTCAAAGGATGAGAATAATAAAATAACAATAAAAAATTGGTCAAATGAGAGGTAAAGCAACTTCAGTAAAGCAGGCACACACTTGATTAAGGATGTCCTTTAGCATCAACAGTGAATGTCCATTTAGCATACCAAACTCAAGTAACTTTGGCATGATATTATTGGCCTCCTTAATGTCAACAGGCTCATAAATGGCTTCTACCAAAAACACAAAGAACAAAGGATAGAAGGGTTATTGACAAAATAAGAAAAGCAGTTATTGAAATACATTAAATGCATTTTAGTAGACACTTTTATCTAAAACAATTATCAGTTACATCTGGGCCTGTCTCCTCCACAGCAGCAGCTTGGATTTGAACCCAGAATTTCCAGTTTATTCTAGCCAGGTTAACAGGTACTGTACACTTCCCCAAATATATTATTTAAAGGGTTTACCTTAAATTCTTTTTTTTACAGTTTGATTTTAAACTGCTTATTAATTCAGTCTCAAGTGTCCACATTGTAAAAAAAATGTTAATTTAATTTCATTTTCACTTCTTAGGCATACAAACTGCTACAGATTTTAGTGAGTGCATTTTCATGCATTTCCAATGTAATTACAATCCCTAATTGCAAAAATATCAATGCATAGTTACCTTATAATCTGCAAGACTAGTCAAAAATCTAAAGACTTTGAGGCACATTTTTCAACAGGAAGCCCTCAAAAACAGGAGTGTCCTTTTATATATAAAATTCCAAGTTAAAAGAACTATATCAATTTCCAGTCCGGAAAATAAATTCTGACCACTCACCCTTGGTATTCCGAAGGATGTAGAAAATATTGGACTTCAGGAACTTTTCAGAGACAAGGTTGACTGACACATGAATCTCAACATGGTAGACAACTTGAGTTTCAAACCTCTGGAGAGAGATCCGTTTTAAAATGTTACTTAATGTTGTATTCTGTCCAATCATTTTCAACTAAGAATCGAGGGAATATAACCCCCAAACAGGAACAACTTCTATTTATTGGTATGTCAACATATGAATTCAAACGTCAACACTTCTCTTACAGGGACAGAGGTTCCATCTTCTGCATCAGTCAAATGTCGTTGGCTCTGAAAACTGTCAACACGGTTTGGTGATTCCCCTGGCCTTAATCCTTCAGTGTCCAATTTTTTCCTTTGATCTAGATTAAAAAAAACGTCATTTTTAATCTATAGATATAGATATTAATTACATTTAATTTTGCATTAGCAAATAGATGCAAGGAAAATGGAAAAAGACATGCACTTAGCATGTTTATTGGACATCCTGAAGATTGATGTCCACAAAAAAACTCACTCTAAACATATATCCACATTAATATATCCACTCCTCTTTCAGGCAATTATTAAAACGCACTAACTTTATATTTTCATTGTTTACATTGTCCAAGAGGAGACCTGACCTCTTCTTTTTTCCAATATTGCCTGCAACAGTCTTTCACATGGAACAATAAGTTGCAGGAGTGGCAAGATATTTGTAAGCCATCAGTGCCGACACTCCGTGAGTTTTTTGTTGCAAGCTGGGCATTGCTGACTAACGTATGCTTCGTGTTAATGTGATTTAGTATAGACATTGCAGAGATTTTGAGTCATTCTGCACTGCAGATGGGTTAATTGCATTAAAGTTTTTAATCAGATTGCCCTGGGCGAAAGTACCTCCTGCCCCCCCCCCCCCCCCCCCAAAAAAAAACTGTCCAAAACACACTAAAATAAGTGATTGGTAAGTTTCACTAAATAGGCCTAGTGTTAGAATTTCTGTGATGGTTTGTATAGCCTATTATGATTTTATTGTGTTTTAAAAAGCATAGCAAGAAGGGGCCGTTGAACTGGTCCACCGGAGGATGAAAGTCATCTCGTAGAAACTTAGCCTATGAGCCAGGGAGATTTAAATAACCCTCCCTTGCCAAATGTAATATTTTGAGCAACCCTCCCCTGCTTAATTCACAAGTCCTCATATTTACCTTTTAGCCTACGATTCAAGAAACGTTGACACCTTCACGATATTTCAATGTCGGCAACTTCTGCATTCTGATCTTACACACTGGCGGTGGCTAGGGTACCGTGAATTAGCCTACCCGTTACACCACTGAATACCCATACAGAGAGAACATTGTTGGATACCTTTATCTTTTGCCCGTTTCTTCTCATCTTCTTTTCTTCTTTTTCTAAATTGGGTACCTGATAGCTTTGGCCTTTTTCTCCATCGCTGTGTTTACTAATCGACAATCAACAGATTTCCCATCTGCAGTCACTCACGACCATTTGTCAAGACTAAACCTATTCACCTCCACATCCACATTAGGCCTACCTATTTTTATTAGCAATTTCACATAATTAAATAAATAAAAAGGTGCTACTTATTGGTCTGTGTTTATATTTTTTTCTCTTTTTTCCTAAGTAATATTTTGAATTAAATGTGCGTTATTTGTAATAAAGTCAGGTGTCAGGTGCCCACCTTCTTGTCCGCTTCATTTGGTAGAGGTGAACTGTAGCCTATAGGCTACTCTGCGCCCCCAACCCCTCCCCTCATCCCCTCAATGCTCGCTCAGCTTCTGTGCGGCTCCTTCAGCAGCAGGCAGGGGCGGCACAGGTAGCTTATCATAGAAAACCGCTTCGCGGCACAGATTTTTTTCCCCCCTCCAAGTTCGTGTGCCGCCCCCCACGTAATGCCGCCCTGGGCGGCTGCCCCGTTCGCCCATGCCTAAAACCGCCACTGTGATTAATCATGATGATAGATTAATCTGCGTTAATGCATTCATTTTGACAGCCCTAATTTGGACACACAGTTTTCTTCATTTTGGTTCTGTAAATCACTACAGTAATTTTTAAACAAAGCACTTAAAAAAGTGCAGACATTCAGCTCTATTTCCATAGGTTGAACAGAAACATTGTATGAAAAGAAAAGCAACTAAAGTCATATGTATAAAAGAATTGGCAGGGCCTGAATTTCCTGTGCGCTGTTGTGGATTTAATGCAAATCCTGCTAGTTCAAATAATGCAGAAAAATCAATCAGTCTTTCATATACCTTGATCAACAGTTTAAGCCATTTGAGATGATTTCCTATTGCTAATGGATTAAATAACTGTAAACTATTGTCTCTTTGCATAGGCTTCTTTTTCCCTATTCACAGTAGAATGCAAGAATTGTTATGGATTATTTGTTATTTAATCCAGTTGGAAGGTATCCACTTGGCCTACATGTTTCTTGGGGAAAACCACAAAATCATTAACAGGCTCTGAGCATCAGGTGCATAAGGCATTCAGCCAAAGGGCTAAGGTATGTTTTGGAGATCTCACAACTCACTGAGAAAAACTGTGGTGTTAGCCTTTTAGTAATAGCAATACTAGCCTACAGTACAAGTAATAGTAGCCTATTTTATGTACTTTTTTGTAATTTGCAGGGGTTAAAGTAAAAAAAAATCCTGAGCCTGAACTTTGTGAGTTCAACCCCCCCCCCCCCAGCGAAAAAATTTTGGATTTTGGGAAAATCTTATTCTAAAATTATTTTTATTATCTGTCCTTTATTAAACTTTTATTCTTTTAACTTTTTTTTGCTTTTACTTTTTTCTCTTTATTTCATCCCCTATTTTTATCTTTGTAAAGCACATTGAAATGTTATGTAAATAAACTTGCCATGCCTTTATCTATTGCTAGGATATCATCCCCAGGCTTCATAAACTTGCGCTCCATTTTTTTTCTCCGACAATGCTAACGTGACATTGACATATGGGTGTCAATCAGTGCTGTAGTCTAGTCTTCTGTGGTGGGTATACTGCCTGTGATGGGGTTGCTCCCTCTCACCCTTATTAATTCGTAAAAAAAATCTTAGTTTTATTAAAAAAAAGTTTGCTGCATTATTTTAAATGTAGGCTATATGCTGAAAGAACATAACCAGTCTGCTGCATCTTTTGAGACAATATAACAATATTAGTGTTAAGTAGCCTATATTAGAGATCATTTTAACCATTTTTAAGTTTTAGGCCTACACCAAAATTATATTGGCCTACTAAGTCATGGAGCAAAGTAAATCCTTTAGAGAGAACACAATGTAGGCTAACCTGCTAATGTTGTGAATATTTAAGTAGGCTATTTCCACTTATCACAGGTATTGCTGCGAATGTTGTCATGTTCAGTCTTGGCTGTGAACAATTGCAGAAACGTCGGCTTATAAGCAGGGACGCCTGCTTTCGCTTTATTTTACACGTTCTTTCCGTCACTTTTCATTGCCAAGCCAGCCTCGACACCAGAAGTGGTAACTTTTGTGGCTGTTCGCTGTCGTTAGGTTCCGTTGGATGAAGGTAGGTGACGTTGATTTTTACATGGGTGATTAAATGCTTTCAAAAGTTGTTGACACTAATTTGCCTATGGGCTAGGAGAACCTACAACCATTCAGTAACGTTTGTTAAGTGATTGGATTGTTTTCAGATATTTTTTTTATAGGATACGTATCTTTGCCCAAGTTTTATTGGTTATTCGCAAACCCAATATCTTTTAAGATGGTTTTACCGCGTATCATGTAGACTAGGCTTCAGCACTGGTGTCAAACATACCGTATTGCAAGGATCCGCCCTTCTCTGCTTCTGATAGATTTGTAACGTCAGTTAAAGCTGCGTTCCTCTCATATGATTGGTAGGTGAAATAAATTGCCTCAAAAATATTAAACTGCATGCGCAGGCTCTAAAATATTTTTTCCTCCTCACGGCCACACGCCGGAGATCCAGCATGGTGCCGGGATACTTTAAGCCCTGAATTTGCCTAATCTTTTTTAGGTAACATTTCAACAGGTAGATCTTGTCTTTGACAAGGCCAAGGTTTGGGATCTAGAGCAGAGGTTGGTGACCACTGTCTAGTGTCTACACTGTCACAGGAGGTGACAATACATCTGTTGCGTTGCTTGGGAACAGGACACGCAAAGGTACGTTTACAATATTTTTGGAGGGAGATACCTTTACACTCCATAAACGCAATACAACGAATTGTTGAAAGGATATCCGTGAACCTCCTCACAACCAATGGATCTTCTATAGGTGAAATACAACATGTAATAAAATGTTATTTTCCCCACTCCCACTTTGTATGGGTTACCTATAGGTATCGGGACCTCAACCTCTTCCTCTCGTATTTGTTTGGAAAAGAAAAGGGTTGACGGCGACTCGTCTTCAGTAACGTCGTTGAGAAAACGTATTATTTTCTGCCCGTCTGCTCCCTCTCCGCGGCCGAGAAGGTCCTCAAAACAACTTGTGCCCGTTAAACAAAACACTGAACATACTCTTTGCCGTATCCATTCAACTCGTGGATCATCGAGTGACATTATTAAAAATGAAAAACAACAAAGCTTATAACGTGAACATGAAACATTAATTTTCCAAACAAGCATGTGTTGCTCTCAGCTAAATAACACCAACTCGAACTGAAAGTTTGAGTTGGAAACCATAGCAACAAGTCCTTCCTTCCAACCTGTCCCCCGGCCAGAGTTTGGCCAACTCAGTTTGAACGGTTCTGCCCTCTGATTGGCCCAGACACAATCACGTGCTTCATAGGCGCCATGTTGTAACCAATCATCCGACAATTCTTCAACTCAAGTCTATGGGGGGAACCTGGGGTGTTTGAATAAAATGTTTATTTTCGCCACGTTTAATTTCGTGAGTGCCGTCACCAGCAGCCAGTACAATTAAAAAGGTATAACAAAATATATCCGTGTGTATTCACCCCCCAAGCTAAAGTAGCCATAACGTTTACTTTTCTCTGGTATGTGCATTATTGCAGGAACATATCCCTCAGAAATCACGGTGTCCATCTCTGACATATGACATTCAAACATTCCTAAAGGCTAAACAAGGCTACTAATTTGATAAGTCTTCCAGGATAAGTTTAATCATGGTAAAACTAGCAGTGAGTTAGGCCTATACATGCACTGGGAAGTTACATTAGAGTTTTTAATTTATGTTTGCCAGGTGCAAACATTTTGTTTTTGGACATATGTGATCATAAATGCTGGTAATCAAGGACATAAAATCAAGACAGAGATCCAAGGGTAAAGCAAGTAACCTGATACTTGACCAGCATACTTGACTGATGCATGAACCCGTATATGTTAGACTTATCCCTGCACTGACATTGTAATTTTATAATATAAGGCTATTTTTATTTTTATCTTATTGTCCATATACTTATATGGGAACTGTTAAATTGCTATGCTTATTTTTTTCTGCTGTCCATTTTATATATGCACATATTTATTGCTAGTCAATAGACTTTTAACCTGTTGCACTACTGGACTCATTTGCACTGTTGCACTACTGGACTCATTTGCACTACTACCTTGACACACACCCCATACTGTACCACAGTACATTCATGCGCATCTCTACCCATAGTATTTGCATTCTATTCTTATTTTTAGTAATGTTGATCTAGTCATGTTGTTTTGTTGATCTGCTTCTTCATCCTGTGTACGCTGTAGTATATGTTGTGTGTGATTTTTTAAGCTGCTGGGACCTTGAATTTCCCCTTGGGGATCAATAAAGTATCTATCTATCTATCTATCTATCTATCTATCTAGAAGTTATGCACATAACGTTATTGAATTTCTTTACTTAGTTTTGTTATGCTTAAATGCCCTTGCCCTTACTACTGAAACTTCGAATCACTTATTGACGTTGACAGATGAGGTTTTTCTTTTTTTCCCCCTCCATATATATTTAAACATGTTGCATATGACTGGAGTAGGCTACAAAACTATAAACGACCTGGATTGAAGGCCAGAAGGAAAGAACAAGATAAAATATTTATCTCTTGTGTGAGGCTTGTGGCTTACAGCATGGTGCCCATTTAATGTCAAGGGTCTATGGCCCTGGCCCGTTTCAACCACAGTTTATGGTTTCAAGGCCACATAAAAAAACGTCACACAGTAGCTCTGTTTATACTTGGGGCCAAACCTGGTGCATGAACTTCAGCCCAGCCCAGGTAGGAGTTTATACTAGACAGGGCTGGGCTAAAACACGACAAAAGGAAATTGTCTACACAACAGAACAGCAACATTTTGTTTACGCTTACTGAACCACGAGGCGCCTCACAACCTTCCGCTCACCCACCAGTCTTAATAGGTCATTGTGTCGTACCGCCAATTCCCCCTTGTCTGACTCGAGCATCCACAACCTTTTGTCTCTGCCCAGGCGCCCCAGCATAGCTTGTAGCTGGTTGCCACAGCCCCTCTCCACAATGCCAACCGCCCAATTGAGGCAGCTCTTCACACCCACTTCCCAGTAATGTTGGCCATTCTTCCAGGCTTGCTCAGCTAATATGTGATAAATATTTGGAATTGGTGATCACATATCACCAATACTTTTCAGTTCACTATTTGTAGGCATACCAAAGGTGACGTCCTGGTAAACTGAAAGAAAAAGTTAACATTGTGTCATTGATGAGCTTTGTCATGTTAAAAGTGAGAAATAGCCTAATGAAACATGTGACTATGGTGTTTACTCAACCATTCATCTAGCCCAGTGCTTCCCAAACTTTTCAAAGTACCGCTTTAGACATCTGACCTCCAGCCATGAACCCCCTACTTTCGCACACAACTGTCTGAAAGTTCGAGAGGTGGTCGCAAGCTTCTTTAGAAGAGCCTGTTTTTTCCCCAACAAAAAAAGTTCTCAGCCCAAGTTTTCGTCATAGAAACATTCTTATTACAACTAGCTAAAAAAATATTTGAAACCATACTTTACTCTTTCATTGTGCAGGAAACCAGAACGCAGAACAATCTGACTTTTAACACTGAAGTTTCTGATTGTTTCCAATGATGTTCTGTTTGAATTGTGAGCAAACAGACTTGTGTAAGGAGTAAACCGGTGATTTACACTAAAACCTTGCGGTCCCTCCTGTGGAGTTTTTACGTATTTCCTGAAATAATGTCCGGGATCAATTAGGGCCTGGTTTAATGGCCGGGGCGTGGCCGATACGTGCATTTAAAGTCCGGGCTACAAGCCGGGCTAAATATTAAGACATTTGACAAATGCAAAGAAAAAACACAATATTTATTTTCAAGGAAAAATAAACTAGCCCATCTAATATTTAAATTTAAAGCAACACACCACCATTCTTCAATATTGAAATATGTTCCTCCCCTAACTTAGACGAGTTAGGCTACCTGTCACGTCTCAGTGGTGCAATGATACCTTGTTAGCATTTAGCATACAGTCAATGGCTTAACCCAGTTATTTCAATGTAGCTACATTTTAGTTTGTGTTACCATACATCGTAGACCGCATTTAAATAGGAAAGATGTGGGCTTGTTTGGTCGTTTCTAACTTCAAGGCTGGACATTATGGATATGACAGTCATTAAAAGTAATTACTGAAACTTTATGGATGTGTGGGCAAAATCGCATACCTTTTTCTCTGTAAGTTTACTGCGCAACGGTATGTCACAACAAGATGAAACTCATATCAATAGAAAGAACAGAACCGGAGCTTTCCATCGCTATATGGCACATGTATGTGCATCAATGTGTTGTTGAGAAAATAATTTATGAATGTACCTTAATTTTGTAAACGGCAAACGTTGCTATCACTGCATTAGCCAACTACCGAGTCAAATAGCCTAACTCACGAACCCGGAATCAGACATGGTATGCATATCAAATGAAAGTGCTGTGAGCTGTGAATGTGAGCTTTCAAATGGTACCAAACACTCTACTACTAGATCGAAGCAACCGTACTATAAATGAATAAGAAATGTTTGGAAATTAGGACTTATTTCTTCCTAACCGACGTTGCTTCATAACTTATCAACGACAGAACTTGCGGATCTTAACAGGATAGTCCTAAAATGTCTTAATTGCAAAAAATGTAATCCAGGTATATTTCTGCATGGTACGCTACCATTTATAATATTGATATTTTATCCTGCTGCGTCCAACACTTGTTCTATTCTGTTTTTCTGTTCCAATGCATTCCTCCATCAAAAGGAGAACGCAAAACATGTATCCACCAGTCGTTCAAAAGCATGCTAATGTGTAATAAACAGATAGGCCACTTGAGTGGATGCAGAGATGGAGATTTACAATATGTTTTGAGTAAGGAGAGAGGAGAAAAACAAACCCTTTATCAGTAATGATAATAATAATATAAAATCGTAACCTACATGTAGTTCATCGTAATTAAAGAGCGTGTAGGCCTATTCTACCTACCAGGTCAATAAGAAATAAAGGCCTGCCTGTAATTAAAGCCTGCCTAAAATTAAGGCCTGGGCGTTGGGTGAACTAAGTACATAAAGGCCCCGGCCATTATTTCAGGAAACACAGTAAGTACGCAAGGTTGTCATAACCAAGTGACGAAAATGCTTGTGTCATCCTTGCTGTAAAACTGCAGCATAGATGTGTGGCTCCAGGTTCTTGTTATGAACAAGTGACAAATCTTCTTCTGTCATGCTTTATAGAAGAGAGGCTCCAGTGGGGATCGAACTCACGACCCCTGGTTTACAAAAACAGTGCTCCTGCCACTTAGCTATGGAGCCGAACACTATGAATAACGGTGACTTAGACACTTCAGCCCAAGTTTTCATCGTAGAAACATTCTTATTACAACTAGCTAAAAAAATCTTTGAAACCATCTACTCTAATCTTTCATTGTGCAGGAAACCAGAACGCAGAACAATCTGACTTTTAACACTGAAGTTTCTGATTGTTTCCATTGATGTTCTGTTTGAATTGTGAACAAACAAACTTGTGTTTGGCTAAAGCTAGGAGTAAACGAGTTATTTACATTAAAGCCTTGCTGTCCCTCCGGTGGAGTTTATATGTACGGGAGGTTGTCATGACCAAGTGACGAAAATGCTTGTGTCATCCTTGTTGTAAAACCACAGCATAGATGTGTGGCTCCAGGTACTTGGTCGTAAGGTTGTTATGAACAAGTGACAGATCATCTTCTCTCATGATTCACAGAAGAGAGGCTCCAGTGAGGATCGAACTCACAACCCCTGGTTTACGAGACCAGTGCTCCTGCCACTGAGCTATGGAGCC
>JAGFZM010001367.1:20000-23511 GCA_017657215.1 Limnothrissa miodon | reverse complement strand
GTGTGTGTGTGTGTGTGTGTGTGTGTGTGTGTGTGTGTGTGTGTGTGGGGGTCAGGCACAGGGCCACTCAGCTTGACTAATGCAGCCCCTCTGTCTCTGTGCCGCAGCGCTGCCAGCCAGCCGTGTCCCAGCACTCACACCTTCCAGGGACCCCTCGGCAGACACGCGCACATCACTCAACCCAAGGTACAGATACGTGTATGCTTTGTCTGTGTGTGTGTGTGTGTGTGTGTGTGTGTGTGTGTGTGTGTGCACTTGCATGTGCAGAACAGGGGGAGGAGAAGGAGGAGGAGAAGAGGGAGAGGAAGAGGAGGCAGAGGATCATAAAACATCAAACAAGGTCACATATTTCTCCCCTTGAGAAGTTTTCTCTCTCCCGCTCTCTCTCTCGCCCTGTCTCCCCTCCATAGCTCCAGGGCCCCAGTGCAGAGTGACAGCCAAACAGCCAGCCAGCTCTCTGCTGCTCCATGGCTTTTATCAGTGGCCTTCAACACTTCCGAGGAGCCAGCCGGCCGTAAAACATGTGGGGAGCTACAGTGCGCAGTAATAACCAAAAACAGAACAGGTTAAATGGACATTCATTTCACAACTCCATATTGAAATGATACAGTGTGCGTCCAAATCCACCCGTATGCGATACCATTCGCACAAATTCCCTCCAACCACTCAAGTCAGCCTGACTGCTTCTGGTAATACTGATGTTATATCGGTAAACGACTGCAACTAAACTGGTGATCTGAGGAACATCAAGAGCTCTTACCCAGCTTATTAGTATGACTTACCTTATCTACCTACTGTACTGCACAAAATTGAATATACCGCCTCAATACAGTGAGCTAACTTAGTGCCGTCTGTGCAGCTTTTGCTGTATTTTTATTGTGTCCCCACATTCCTACAACTGTAGTAAACAAAAAATATATTCATAAAATATTTTGACTATGTTTGTCGCTAGACAATTTACAGTACTCTGTAAACACTTTAACAAAAAGTCTGCTTTTCTAAAAGTTCCCTTGTACGTATTTATGTAGGTCCTGAAAGCGTATCTGGTGTTTTAGTGTTGGGGTATTGTGTGATGAGTGGCAGCACTGTGTAGCTGGAAGCTAGTTCCACTTCAAGAAACCGCTGCCACAGAGAGCATTCCATCTCCTATATATACGGCCTGTAATTAACTCACAAGGACAGAAAAGTTAATTGAGATCTATCTGCATAACGACTACATGTGACACAAGCTCACTCTCGCCTATAAATAAGTGAAGCATATTAGTTTCGTGACCACCATCAACTAAGCACCCCACCCCCTCAGCCCCCCTCCTGCCCCCCCCACCCTCTCCCAGTCATCATTAGAATTTCCTGCGGCCCCAGTGTCGGGTGGGAGTCCGCGGGGAGGTGGAGAAATGAGTTTTGTTGCATAGCAGGAGCATCTGATAGGCTAATGTATTATTAATGGCGCCAGTGTCTTTCTGTTTAATGTAATCAGCCACGCCGCTGACACGCTCTACTTGGCCCATAATCAGACTCCCTTTGCTGCTGGTTTAAACCCCCACAGCCATGGACATTGGAAACGACAGGAGGATGAAGAAGGAGAAGAAGAAAGAGAGGATGAACGAGAAGAAGAAACAGAAGAAAAAGGCGAAGAAACAGAAGAAGGAGAAGGAAGAAGAGGAAGAGAAGATAGAAGAAATAAAGAAACAGACGGAAGAAGAAAAGAAGAAGAAAAAAGAAATATAGATGGAAATAAAGAAAGAAGGAAGAGGAGAAGGAGAAGAACAAAATGGCTTTGTGTCATTGGCATATTCAGGCCCAGCCACAAGAGGTCCCAGAGGGGGGGGGGGGCGGGGGGAATCAGGTTGTTTGTAGTTCAAAAGACCCATTCTCAAATACAAGCTCAGTTTGAGACAAAAAATCCCATCCAGACATAAAAGCTTGACTACCTTCTGCACAAATAGATGGTGAGGCTTCTCTCAAGATGGATCTTTGTTGAGAGCTTCTGAGCCCGTTAAAGATCAAGACACAACACACACACACACACACACACACACACACACATACACACAAACCAAACTGGGGTGCTAAATGAATAATATTAGTACAACATCCATCAGGAGCTCCATGCGGACCCTGTTACAAAGTAAATTAGCTCCAGAAGCATTGTTGAAGTTGAAGCATTAAATACGGAAGCACACCTGAGGACTAACAGCCTATGCAGGAGTCTGACATCAAGCATACATATTTCATCAACATGCTCAGAAGCAGCAAAGACACAGATGAAGGTAATCCTCTCAGTCTCCCGCTGTGTGTGTGTGTGTGTGTGTGTGTGTGTGTGTGTGAGTGAGGCGGTTCTGTGAGTGGTCTGGATGTGAAACACCTGTTCAGTGGTGCTGATCCGAGACCTTGGAGGGGCACGTGTGTGTGTGTGTGTGTGTGTGTGTGTGTGTGTGTGTGCATGTTTGAGTGTGCGGCTATAGTGGGCTTATCCTAAGAGACGAGCCAGGGTCACTTGAGGTGGGGAAGGGAGAAGCAGGCAAAGACAGAAAAAAGAGGGAGCGAGTGAGAGAGAGAGAGAGAGAGAGAGAGAGGGAAGGAGGGATGAGAGGGGAGGTGGAAAACAGCACTGAAATATTAATTGTTGGCAGCGTGTCCCCGTGAGCGTGAGGGCCTTGTCCACGTCTCCTAGGACGTCCTGTCATCCTGCGTGAGAGACAGACGGGAGAAGCCGCTGACCTCTGCTGTCAAAGCAGAGTGGCCTCCTCCTTCTCTTTCTCCTCTTCCTCCTCTCACTGTCCTCAAGTGGGGCTAGCTAAGGCCCTCTCGCTCTTTTAATCATATTCTCTCTCTCGTCTCATTCTCTCTCTCTCTCTCTCTCTCTCTCAACCCCCCCTCTCCAAACCCTCTTCTCTTTAGGTCTTGATGGACAGCAGTCTTCGAACTTTCCATTGGCCAGTATCATGACCCCCACATGCATGGCTGCACACACACACACACACACACACTCGCATTACTGTACACACAAACACACACAAGCATGAACACCCGAATGCACCGGCCCACACTGTGAATGTAATAAAATTACCCTTGCAAATGTACAGCACGGCTGATAAAGTCATGAATGTATGAAACTAAAACTGGCATTTGCATTATCAGGAAAACAATCCCTAACCTCCTGAAACATATTGTGAAACAAACACCACCTCTTCTCTCTCTCTCTCTCTCTCTCTCCCACACACACATACACACACACACACACACGGTAGCGGAGTGGTGACACATTGGGTGAGAGTGCCCGGAGCCATCGTTATGAGCCTTTAACACGTCTGTTTAATAACGCCATGACCAACGTTAAGCTGTTTAGGCACATACGCTACCCTCACAGAGGAGCGCCACCTATTTCTGAAGTCCCCGATTAGGGCCCAACACCTCCAGCTCTCCTCAGGCACACCAGGGAGAGAGAGAGAGAGGGAGGGAGAGAGAGAGAGAGGGAGGGAGGGAGAGAGAGAGAGAGAGAGAGAGAGAG
>JAGFZM010001367.1:0-15000 GCA_017657215.1 Limnothrissa miodon | reverse complement strand
GTCAGAAGAGCCGCCATTACGGCTCTCTGGCTGTCAGGCAAGCCCGGCTAATCAAGCCCATTTCCCTGCTTAGATGGCAGTGCTTAACTGGCGCGCTGAAGCGCTAGTGCTGACAGCACGAGAGCTGGAAGGGCACGGGCTCTCTAGGTAGACATGCCTCCAGGCGACGTGGCATGCACAGCAAAGCGCTGCAGACGCAACAACACATGCTAGTGGCGCTGCGCTATCTGACATGGGAGCCGATTACATACTGCACAAAGAATAACAAAGGCAGCACCAGCTGGCTGGTGCCATGCAATACTCTAGGCCGCCGACACCGGTTCCATTGCACACGGCCACAGGACGGGGAGAGAGTCATCTTACCGACCTCACTCTCTCAAAGTAAGACAGCATTTAGTGTTGACTGATCGCTAAATATGTACATAGATATTATCACTGCCAGCAACAAAATGGCAGCAAAGCAGACAATGGGCACGAGCTTCAATCTCGAGTTTTCAATTTGGGTAGTCTGCATTATTTACAGTACTGATCCTCCCTCCTGGCAGAGTCAAGGCTTCAGTCTTAATTTCACCATAATCAAAGTCGATGAATATTTAATCAGCATAGCTTCCTGAAACCCAATAATGTCATTAACATAATGCCTCTGCTTTCCTTCACTTCCAGAGGGGAGAAGGGATCCTTGGGTCGCTTGCACACACGCTCACGCACACACACACACGCGCACACACACTTCTTCAGAGCATGAGAGGCAAAGGGGTCCCCCCAGAAGAACATACATTACAGACAAGCAACTTATGTAAATTTCCTGCAGGAGCAAGGGCACTTATGTAGATAAGGCATCATTAGCAGTGAAAAATAACAAAGCTATCCTGACTGAAATCAGCTGGCCTACAAAAAAAAAGTGAAACCAAGCTGTATGTGGAAAAGAAGCAGCTAATGTAAGGGAAATATTACCAAGGTTCTGATGTAATGTAATGGTTAGAAACTAAGCTGTACTGTATGTTACTAAAAGCTTTCTAATAATGCACGGTCCCAATCATCAGCTTACACTGTTGTGCTATGTTTAGTTGCTAAGTGGTAAGTGGCTAACTTTGGCAGTTGGGAAGACGCAGCTGCATTTCAAGCACAGAACAAGCTAACTTTGTACTTATTCAGCCTCTTTGGTGTTGGGAAAGGAAGCCAAGTCCGCCAGAGAGAGAAACGGTGAGTTACGCAGTGTGAGAGAAGACTGGAGAGAGAAACAGAGGAAACAGAGGACACAGTGAGGGGAAAAGAGAAAAAATGGGAGAAGAGAAAGAGATAAATGAAGAATCAAGAGGACAAATAGAGGAGAGAGGAAGAGGAAGAAAGGGCAAGACATACAGAAAAAAGGCAAGGATAAGAGAGAGAAAGGGTGAAGAGAAGGGGAGAAGAGAGGGTAGAGAGAGAGAGCTGAAGATAAAACAGATGGAGGGAGAAATAAGAGCCTGCAGAGTGTGCAGTAAAAGAAATGAGGAGATGAGTGGAGAGAGAGAGAAGGGACAGAGAAGAATATTAAGCAGGCGAGGTGATTAGCATCAGGGCTGCCTGTGGCCCAGTCCCAGTGACATTGGTCATCAATGTCAGCTCCTTCAGCGCAGACGCAGCGCAAAGTGCTTCATTTGCGGACTAATTAGCTTAAATGCCGGGACTATGAAAAATTCATGATAGCTTTGGATTTTTTAAATTGAGGGAGCATTCTGCATTAATTGAAGCCATTTGGAAGCGCTTTCTGCTCAAGACGAGACGAGACAAAAAAGGGAAAAATGTGTGGGAGAGAGAGGAGAGGCAAAAAGAGAAGACAGTCGGTCTAGCGACCCATTTTTCTTTCCACCAGCCCATCGCTGTGTCTGATGCCAATGCTAGGCCTACAGTTGACTGTGCCAAGGCCCTCAATGTGCGCATCCTCACCTCTCCAGAAAACCAGAAGAGACCAGCTGTGATATTATATAATCGTTCAATAACCATTCCCAAAATCGCCTTTACAGTGTTTTAAGTCAAAATCTTTGGAATCTAGGAAGGAGATAGGTGCAAAACCTTCATCAAACACTGGCTAATGGACCTGAACATTGTGAATATTTAAGCAGGCTACCACAATGGAGTTGAATATCTCAATTCAAAAGAGTGGTAACAAGAAAAGGGTGGGACGTGTTCAAACAGATCAAGGAGACCCCTTTAGCTGCTGAAAGAGACGGCTGTGTGATTGGCATGGGAGTTAATGACTTTCAGACGACCTAAGGCACAACTCATTAGATCTCTTTCTCTCTTTTTCTCCCGTCGATTGTCTGCGACACACTCCCATTCGCTTTAACAGACAAGAAAAATGGAGCCACACACAAAAGAAAAAATAAGCCGAGAAGATCTCTGATATAGTCTCTTGTACCATTCCTAACAGACACACACTCCCCCCTACCGACAAAGTTTTTTTTTTTTTCCACACACAAGCACAACCCCTCCACACACATACACACCCAATGCGGTATGGGGCCAAATCAATGTCTATGCATCAATATACCGAACCCCATAAAAACAATTTACTGTAAGCAAGATTTTGGTCATTGATTAGCCACTGAACTATGGAGAGGCTCCACAGACCAGAGGCGAGGCGCAAAGTTAATAGCATTTATTGGGTAACTGCTCAGGCAACCGATGTTCCACTCCTTGGGATTTGAACCCTGCAACAGAAAAACACCAAACTAAACAAAGCAAAAAAGCTTTGGAGGGAAATAACGCTAATGGAATACAAGAGTAAACCGTGCTGCGCTTGTGACCTTCATCAGAACGAACTGGGAGCGGTTGGCATGAATCGATCACTGTTATCGAGTCAACAAATAAAAATAATACCGATTAAAAAAGCAATGATAAAAAAAAGAACATTGTCTACACACAGTCAAGCGAGTGAGGATGAATTTCAGCGCTGGCTTTCAAGCGGAAAAACACATTTTCTTCCTCCAGGGCTTACACATGTGAGAAAAAGAGCATAACTATTTGTGTATGTGCTGCCAGAAACAGTCTTTCTCCTCTCATGCCTGATTGCATTAAGCGCTTGGGTGAATATGGTACACACATTTTCATACGCAGTTTCTCTCCCTCTCTCTCTCTCTCTCTCTCACACACACACACACACACACTCAAATACACACACACACATATACTCAAATACACACACACACACACACACACACACACACACGGCATACACACACCCAGCCTATTTTAAAATACACGATGAACATTCAAACTTTCTCTCAAATGGGCATGCACAACCACACACACACCCTAGTTTGTCACTCTTTCAAAGTAGCCCAACAGTTTAAAAGTGATGGTGATGTTCCAGTCAGTGGAATTCTAAACACTTGCCTCTTTAAACTCATCTCCACACATTTGACCATTTCATAGCCTTCCCATAAGCCCCCCCCCCTCTCTGGTAAGAGTCTTGGAAGCTGCCCAATTACAGGACTACCAGAGGCCTGGGAAAGAGCTAGATAGCTAGAGAGAGAGAGAGGGAGGGAGAGAGAGAGAGAGAGAGAGAGAGAGGAAAAGAGAAGAGTGAAGAGGCTGACTGAACAGGCACTTAGGCCTGACAGGACTTCAATGTGACGCTGATGGACTGAGTCTGGAGGCTTTGCTGATTAAATCGGCCTGGGTCCAGCGTCTTCTCTTGCCTTTCCCTCCCAAACATCCTCTCTTTCTCTCCACCACCCCTGCTCATCATCACACCTTCTATACTCATCCTCTCTTTAATCTCTCCATCTTTCCCTCGATGGTCACCCTGCCAGTCAGAAACCCAGTGGTCCCAAGCCCAGGCAGTAAACAGCAGCTCAGGGTCACTCAGAGGCTTTTTAATGCTGTGACAGCAGCCATATGTTTAGTGGTGGCCATCCACCCAACACCCTGTCCCCCACCCGTCTCCCACCACAGCACCACGGCTCAGTCAGCAGACACTCACTGCAGAGGAACACTCACATTCGGAAAGAGTGGCTACTCCACAAGATTTTGACAGACAGGACACACACAAACTGCAATAGAGTGAAATCCTTTCCAGTTTACCCATTTTCACTACCCAGCTGAGATCCTTCCTCACAACTGCAATAGCAAGTAGGAAAACATTTACATTTACATTTATGCATTTAGCAGACGCTTTTATCCAAAGCGACTTACAAAACGAGGATAACAATCAAGCTACATAGTAGAAACCTTAAGGAGCATAGTGCTAGGGGATAGTGCTACCCCTACCCCTATAGGGTAAACAACCCTGACAGGCAACCAAAGAAGGGAAGCAGGATGAGAATCCTAAATGTGACCAGGGAATGGTGGCTTTGGGCAGCTACGGCCCTGCAGTGGAGCGGGATGTGCTGTTGAGACGGCTGGGAAGAGCCTTACTGCAGCTCAGCGTGGCCATAAAAAGTACACGCTGTTCCCTGGGCTCGCTGGGAAAAGTGCAAGCGTGTGGAGTCTCTCTCCCCAGCTTGGGGCTCCCAGCCTCATCCATCATTACAACAGTGAATCATCTCATTGTCAATAGCGGAGCCAGCAATGCATTACAGGCGCGTGGCAACAGTTAGCGTTAATGACATTGAGCGCTGTCCCCAGGGCCCCCCAAAACGCCTGGATGTGCAACACTAGTGCTTAGTTCGGCAATAATCTATGGAAATGCACTGTCGCTACTTAGACGCAGACGTCGGACTCACACATGCCGACCAACCAGGGGGCTCCCAATGGGCAGACTTCTTTCCTACAAACCCCCACCCGCCACACACACACGTTCAATAAGAAAAAAGTGGACAATAAAGTTAGAAAACAGCATTTAAGCAGAACAGTAGTATAAACTGGTGGCGGTGGTGTGCGTTTGTTTGTGTGGAGATTTGTTTTTTTTATTTATTGAACCTTTCAGTTGCACTTTATCAACATACATCACATACTAACATATATCCAGAGACCCCAGCAGCCTTGTCACTGTAACTGTCAAAACCTAAAACGCATACACACAGAGACCGGAAAGAATAAAAATAAAAAAAACCCACACCGACACTGGCCAGTGTGCTTATCTCTTGCGGACACCCAGATCAATGGGAGTTTAAATCCTTGGGCTGTTCCTGTGCCTCCAGTGAGTGCCACCACATCAAACACCCCTCACCAAGGCCAAACCTGGGCCCCCCACCATTGTCTCAGAGGGAGGAGAAACGCCAAGCTCTGATCGAGGAAGGCGATACCCACACACACACACACACGCACACACACACACACAGAGCAACACCAATATTCTGATCTGCTCAGCCATGAACCATTTCAGTTCAGCAAACATGACAAGCAGATGCCTGGATGGGGAGATTCTCAGAGATTTTTTTTCACCCATTCAGACCATCTAAATATTTATAGGCTAGAAACAATGTGTTTGTTGACTGGCAAGGTGTCAGATTAAATACAACATTTAAATCAACACAGCATTGTTTATATCTAAACAGGTTGACGTCATAATAAACTGAATGCACAATGTTGGATCCAGACTTAGTGAAAAGTAGTTTACAGTCCATGTTTAGTAGGGTTGGGAGAGAGGGATGAACAACTGATAGAGGAGCCCTTCATACTAAAAACATTAAGACAGGTCAAGACGGTTATTATTATAATAGAACTCAGATAGTAAAAATGTTGAATTCAATCAGATTCTATAAGCCTTTATATACCGGTGGTTTAGAAGAAACTACTAAAGAAATAAACATTGTATTCGTATTAACCAACTTTTTTGTTAACTTTTTTAGAAAGGAATGAGGAACTGATTTGATACGCGGAACTAAATTGATATACGAATCGCTAAGGAATTGGACTAAAAAAACACCATAATACTTTAGATTAGTAAAATGTCAATGTAGTAAATGCAGTAATCCAAGGGAAAAAGACAGAGCCACAGGGAAGTGTAGAATAAAAGTTTGACTTTATTCTGTTGATCTGTACACTGAAACAGGAGTACCCGGCTGCAGCGAAATAAACACACAAGAAGTAGATGCTAATCGGCAAAAGGCAGTCAAAGTGGAGGTGCAACTGGTTTTGCAAGGACATATTTTCCATTCTTAAGGGGGGCGAGGGGGTTGGATGGAGGGGACAGTATGTAGACAGTTTGAGCCATTGGGCCTCATTCGTATTCCCCAGACATGTGCCCATCGCTGGGACCTCACAGCCTCCTGTGCCTCTGTGCTGACCAATGGAGCCTTAAGGCTGAATCCCCATGCCCTTAATCCCTAGAGAAGGGATCCGGTGTGAATCAAACCATAGCCGTGTTGTTTGAGGTCACCAGGTGCTCTCAGGAGAGAAAAGAATGTGAAAATTTGATACAGCATAGGTTCATGAACCCAGCAACTAAAACTAAGTGAATGGAACACTTATTTAAGTGTGCCTCGTTTTTCTGCATTCAGTGACCTTGAACAACTGGGCTTTTGACTAACTAGATTTCGAACTAAATGTTTTCTTTTAAATGACATGAATCAGAGAACAGAAACAGATTTATGCCAATTCAGGGCTTAGGCAGTATTGAGATTCAGCCTACACACAGTCATCCCGATATCATCTGGGGTCGAAAAGCAAACACAGCATATCTGGCCCTGATTTGGCTCAATCAACTGCCATCAACCTCCTTTCCAAACAAATTAGAAAACAAAAAATAATACTTAAAAAAAAAAAAAAAAAAAACCCTGAAAAGATTATGTTCACAGTTATTCAAAAGGACAGCACACCCCCTCCCCACCTGTCACTTCTGTCCATTTTCTTATTTGGAAAATAGTCTTTAGTAAGCGTACGTTTAACTATGCGCTCAACTCAGCAGTGAGAGAAAGGTGGGTGTCCCAAGCCGAGAGAGGGTCGGGGTGGGGGTGGATGAGGAAAAAGCACTTGGTCTGGAAAAGCAATGAAGATGATGTATTAACTCAGCGAAATGCACTTCACTAGAATTCACAGCATTCTAATAAAGTCATCATACAAGCTTGGAATCAAATCCAAAACACATTTGAGACACACAAGTATACAATTTTTTTTTTTACAGAATTTGTGTATACATCGATAAAAGGTTTTTACGTTGCTTTACAGACAGCTCTGACAACACTTTACAGTGTTTAGGGCCTTTATTTGGATGCGTATCTTCAGCCAAGTCTTCGCCGCTAGTGGTTCAGACACTCACTTCAGCTAATTACAAGGTAGATCTTTACATCTACTCAATGCTATTGAAACGCACCTCCACCAGAGGAGGGGGGGTGTGGGGAGGTGGGGACCACTTTTGTAACACCTACCCGCCCAGGAGAAGAGAACCAGGCCTGTGCTGCGTTTCACTACCATTGCCTCCATCATCCCAGGACCTCTATTCTGAAGAAAGCACGTGTCTGCGAGGAGGTATCACAGCATTGCTGTTTGACGTCACACACCAGGTCTGCTGAGGACCATTTCTATTGACTATGACTGCCCAGTCTGGTGTGGTACGGGTGGGCTGACAGTGACCCAGCAGTGGGAGGTTTACTGCAGAGAATGTGACCGTGAGTGTGTGCATGTGTGTGTGTGTGTGAGCTTAAGTGTATGTGGGTGTGTGTGTGTGTGTTGATGGCAATAAACTGTAGAAGGGAAAACAGCCGCTTGGACTAAAAGCCTACACAGATGCACTGCTTCACTGTTGCTACAAAAATCACCGCTACAATCACATATGAGCAAGCTACGAGGTAATTAACAGGAACCTGCATTGGTTTGACAGTTTCTACACTAAGATCGTCTATTTTCTGTCTGTGAGGATTATTCAATATTGTGTGGAAACGTCTGGATATTCCGACTGCATATGACTGGATGATTAAAACCGTAAAAAGTTAGCACCATTTGAGGTAAGAGACACAGATTCGTCAACCTATGTTTGCTGGTAGCACCATCAAACCAGTTTAAAATCAGATTGCTGAAAAGGAAAAACAACAGTAACCAGAAATACAAATATAGACCTAGGACAGAGCACAGATACATCACACTACATTGTACACACCTGTGATTTATCTGAAACGCCTGAACAGCAGCAGCTTCTGTCACCTGGTATTTCAACTTGGACGTGAGGTTGGCTGTGTAATAGACATCTATCTACCTATATATCTATTTATACTGTATATACAAGAGCACTATGATATGGGTCATTTCCTGGGTTTCCAAAACGCACACCTTTAGACATGAGAAGCAAATGAGGTAGGACTGTGATACTGGATTATGGTGACCTGACAATTACCCAGAGGACTTGATCCAGGAGTCAAAAAAGAAAGGGCCTTACACTTTGCTTACATTCTCACCTGCTACCATACTGTAAATGCATCCGTTATTAAATGACCTCCACTATCTGCAAATGCATCCTGTATTCTATCCATTTAAGAGTCCCAGAGAGAGTGCTTTAGAATCTGCATTATACCCGCGTAAGACTGAGAAAAAGACTGAGGTCTGGTTCTGACTACAATTGTGTGTATGTGTGTGTGAGTGTGTCTTTGTCTCTGTGTGTGTGTGTGTGTGTGTGTGTGTGTGTGTGTGTGTGTGTGTGTTGTGAGTGTGATGGCCCCTGCTGGAGGACCTGTTGCTATGGAGGGCCATTGGAGGCGAGGTGGGTTGAGTGGGTTGTAGGTGTGGGTGGGGGGGTTACAACGCTGGGCAGTTGTGTTGAGTAGGAGGGGGAAACCAAGTGGTGGCCTGGTCCTCAGCATGTGACTGACTTGGGCTGCCGGCTCTGGCACGAATCTGTGCCGACACTGGCCCAGTGCCAGGGCCTCCTCCTGGAGGTAAATCTCTGAGAGCACAACTATGACAGCATTAAGCTTGACCCATTGACCCACTGACCATTACCCATATCCCATTGTTTTTGGCATCAGAAATGAAAGGAAACAAAACAAACACCAAACAAACAGGTAAGCAAAACAACAAAACAAACAAGTAGCATCATTTTACAAGAGTTCATCAGGATTTGTATGGTACACAGCCAATTTCATATGTGATACCTTAATGCTTTTGGAACGGCACATACCATAATATCCACTCGAAACTATGGAGCTTTTGTACAGATAAAACAGCACAGTACATCTGTATATTATGAGATCAATGTCACATAAAAATATAGCCTATGCGAAAGCTTAGATAACTCTGTGTAATAACATTGGCAAGGGCTATTTTTGTGCAAGATAAACCAAAGCCGATTTCACAGCTTTCTATTCAAACGGGCAACATTCCTTACTTTGGCTTGTGTATCTCCACTCCAAATATTTCCCCATGGATTTAAACCCAGTCCTGCACAATTTGTCAACACACCTATATTATACAAGTATGTCAACTCACATGTGTGTTGTGTTATGGCCATTTGATAACAAAATGGTTACCTATACTACTGATTTGATAAAGATTTTTCCCAACACATGGCTTACAAAGAACCCATTTAAGACCTCCAACAAAACTTGGGGTCACTGGGGGTAGATTTGTACAGTTACAATTCATAAAGGATCTAATCTGTTGTGGGTAAACGTTTAAATATTTGAACAAAATGTTTTTGCAACTTTCAAACAAGTGACGGTACAGTAAGTCCCCCGTAACTGCAACAAGAGCTAAATAGGTCTACCATGGTTAATTGATGAGATACTTATGGTCCTACAATTTACACGTTCAATTTCAAAGGAAACAAAAAAAATTATTAAGTGCTCTTTTGTGACTGATTGTTTCATAGGATGACCAGGGACCACTTTAGCAATTCCAAGTTCAGCGACCATGGCAGTTGGAACGACACATATAGCGTACATTAGTCTGTATGGCCTTTACATTTTTAAAAACAAGTTTGGTTCACCTACGGTGCAGGTCAAAAGTACCAGTGTCAAATTAGCTTGATATCTAAGGAAGGACAGGACAAACCCCACAAACGCCATTCAAACGTTCAGCCCGACTGGCTTCCATTCAGACATAGCATTCTTTGCGCTAAATGTCCAGCACACTCACATATCAACAGATTTTAAGAATGTCATTCAACTAGTGGGGCTTTGCTGAGCACATAAGGACATTACATTTTTACATTTACATATATAAAAAATAAAATATATATATATATATATAGTTTGAGAACTATTGTTGTTCAACACGTGTCTGTCTAATTATGTTTATGTGACTGACTTGTGGAGGTAAAGAGGCTTTATAGAAAAAAAAGAAAATGTCTATTTTATTTACTTTCACAGATTTGTTTGAAATCAAACACTTAATGTTGTCAGCTGAGTTGACAAAGAGAGATGCTTCTGACTTCCTGGTTTGAACCTGCATTTCTGTGCATTTCCACACAAGGGCAAAGCCCCTAGGTCACCCTAAAGTAGTTAGGGCTTTGAAGTCCTGAAGCAACGGAATAACTTAAATGCTTTAAATGCCAACCGAGTCAATCTAGCTTTCTGTTGTTTTTTGGGAAAAAAAAAAAAAAGAACTTAACGCTAAAATGTTACGCCACTAGGTATCTTTCTACAGGTTTTTTTCTTTTTTTAAAGTGCTACAGTTTGAACAAATGATTGCTCACGCACGCACGCGAGTGGACACGGCTCGCCGAGACAACAAAGATTAGCGTAGCCTAAAGCGAATGCGTCTCACAGCAACAACGATGTGGAAACAGAACCTCTCCTGCAGTCTTGCGTAATTCACCAGGGATCATTAAGAAAAATTTAAGATACGGTTGGCTGTCTTTGAGACAGCTCTGAGAAAACGCAAGCTGGAAGGAAATTATAACATAGATATGATAGTCAGAAAGAGAGAGAGAGAGAGAGAGAAAGAGAGAGAGAGAGAGAGAGAGAGAGAGAGAGAGAGAGAGAGAGAGAGAGAGAAACAGAAAAGAAATATGTCAAGCTTTAAGCTTTGAAGGAGTGAAGATGATGTGACACAGGAGATACTAGCCAGCCTGGATGAGACAAGACTGAAGTCATCGATTAAGCAATACAAGCTCAAAGTTAAGGTGCTACCTAGAGAAAAAAACAATGAAAAAACCCCAACCAAACTGGTGAGAGGTGAAGTTCAAAGTCATAGTAAGAATGAGACGGTAATAAACGCTAAAATCCCCCTCTCTGCCCACAGCACTCATGTTAGCTTAATCAAGGGCCAAAGAATCGGGGGAAAGACACAATTAGATTTAAAAAAAAAAAAAACAAACAAAAAAAGAAAATAGCAGAAAATAAAAACACAAGGTAAGCGTGGCAAATCTGCGTGAGATTCACAGTTAGCAATATGGTCACAGTTGAGAATTCAATCTGCAGCATTAAGTTTGTTTTTTTCTTTTCTTATCTTTTTTTTGTAGCAGAAAGCCAGACAAACCCTTGCGATATGAGAAGACTCTTCTTTCTTGAACAAACCATCCTCCCAAAAAAAGAAAATGAAATAAAGAGAGAGGAAATAAAAAGGTTTTGGATGGCATGTTTCACTTTGAGTTGTCACTATACTGTATTTCACAATGGTGTGCTCTACCACACAGAGAGGGATGGAGGGAGAGAGTGGAGGGGGGAGAGGGTGGGAGTTGACAGCACAGCGAGAGGGAGAGAAAGAGAAAGAGAGAGAGAGAGAGAGAGAGAGAGAGAGAGAGAGGGGGGGGGGATGGAGGGATAAACAAAAGCACATTTTATGCTCAACAGCATTGCCCATACCAGCGCAGCCATCAGTCATCCTCCCCACATTCACACACCAAAGTGCAGTTTAAGCAATATCAGCTTGCATTACAATCACAGTTTGTTATACACATATTTCATACACTATATATATTTATCATATATAAAAGACAGAGAACACTGTTCCCATTGATTGCCAACTCTGTAAGACCCTTTCCAGTGTGCACTGCCTGTTCAATCCCGCTGTGTTCAGTTTCTGCGTGACTTGCGTCAGTCTTAATCGAAAGTAAACTGCAGTTTTATCTAAATCCTAAACTCATCAAATAGAACAAGTAAAATGGAACCACACAGACTGCGCCGGTCGACAAAACCATTTTCCGACTAGTGACCCAAATCTGTGCTTTAGCCAGTTTAAAACTACAGGGGCTTGTGAAATAAACAATTACTGGTATGAGCTCTCCATTTCACTAGGACTTTGACTCCAACATCACTGCAAACCATCAGTTGAAAGGCAGAGTGTTGATCTGGGATAGGGGGCAGACTCATTAAGACATGCAGAGCTTTAGCAAAAACCCTGTTTGAAAAAGTGCATCGCTCCATTGCTCCACATGAAGTACCAACTACAAGGCAGAGATTCCTCTCTGGTGAGAGGGAGTCGTAGCTAGCCATCTCTGCAGCCTCCTCAGTCATGTTCCAACCAGAATTTTTTTTTTCTGCTTCTTACCCACCCACCAACACATACACACACACACACTCACGTGCACACGAGTGTCTGCCAATCAGAAGACAGATCAGCAAGAAATAAAGGGACAGCTCGGTTTGTTCTTTTTCAAAGTACGCGAGGACCCGCGGTCCTGTTCTGACACAGAACATCTGTTCGCGTTCCCAACACATTCTGTTATAACAAGATTTAAAGGATCTCTCCTGTCTCACACACTAACCTGATTACCAACCCCCACTGGCAATCTACCCGCCCCCTCTGGCCCAGACACACCCACGGCACACACACACACACACACACGTCTCCCTCTCAACAAATCCTAACCACTTATCAAAATACCCCACCCCCCCCCCCCCCCCCCCAGCCCAACCTTGTGTTTCTACTGTCCACCACAACACTCTCTGTATTAGGGACTGCGCTGGGCTGGGGAACACTGATGGCCGAGAGCACAGATTAGTCAGGGATGAGGTGGAGGGATGGAGAGATGGAGAGAGGGGAGGTGGGGGTTGGGTGGGGGTGAAGGGGGTAGGGGATGGAGAAAGGCCTCTTTCGGGCACCAATGAGAAATCTCAAAACGGCAGAACGGCAGAACGAGGCGCGTCCGCCACCCTCTTCCTCGGAGGCAGTCTGACGGGCCGCTGAAAGAGGCCGCTGGCCACGGGGGCAGCCAGGCGCCTACATGCCGTCGCAGGGGAAGTTCTCCATCTTGACCGTCTGCCGGATGAGCAGCTTGGACTCCCGCCTCTCCTCGTTCTTGATGGACTTGTTGATGTCCATGATCTTTTCGCATATGTACTTGTTCACTTTGGACAACCGCTGGGTGATCTCAGCGCTATCCGCCGTCTCCTGCGACACCCGGTCATACAGACACTCTGTAGGGGCACACAGACACAGAGCCCATGAACACACAGGATGGAGGGATTTGTATGTGTGGGCTATTCAGCACGTTATGGTTCTGAATCATTACTGGACCACTTGCACTTTTCATTCACTTTCATTTTTGTGCCCACAGTAAAATTTGTGACAAAAAAAAAAAGGTTCAATAGTTCAAATATACCTATTATCTTTCATGAGGGGGGAAAACGCCCCCAGCAAACGTATAACTGAGGCTAAACACAGAAAGAAAATTGTGGCCTTTACAGTCTTTGTAGACTATGGAAATATGTACACAGATGTCACAATGGAAACAAAACGCAAAGTGTTTCGCAACACAGGTCAAAGTAAATAGAGCAAAATTTTGCCTACAATACCGACCCATGATTGTTGGGTGAGAACTACATCTGGCCATTTTGGCCCTCGTCTCCTGAAGTGGGTAAAGGATCCTCCTAAAGCTTGGCCCACCTCCTCACTACAGCAGGTACAGTATGCTGAACTGAGTATGGGGGAAGTAGTAGGGGCCCACATGCGCAAATGCAACAGTCATGTCTCTTTTAGCTCTAGCGAATTATTTTTAGATTCACTGTGAAGTCTAGATTGATTAGGCAACCTAACCAAAGCCAGAGCATAAACAAAAGACAAAGGTGATATAAAAGCAATTACATTTCTCTGTGCTTTTCAGTTAGTGGTAGCTGCCAGTTCACTAGTCACATTTTTTCATTTCCATTTTTTTTCCTTTTTTCCACTCTGACTTCAGATCAAACTGTGACCTGAGCTTTTAAACGGTGTTCTAGTGGCTATGATGGACAGTTAGTAAAAAAATTAGCTTTGAATTTATGAACTGCATCCTACTCATACCCATTCATCTCAGTCAAATATGACGTAATCTCTTAACACAAATATAGCACACCGCTTATCAATAAATAGAAAATCCTACTGATTCTAGTGGTCAAGTCTTCTTCTCTCTGGCTAGCAGTGTCCGAGTTATCATAAAATCGCATCAAATGTCTGCAGTCTCCAACCACCACCGCAAAATAATTAATATCCATTCAATATCAATATCAGATTTCATTGTTGGCACATAGCCTGGACACATGCAGAGAAGAATTTCAGTCCAGTATTTTAATATGGCCTATAGGATTACATGAGCCCTTATGAAAAAGCAATGAATCATCAATCAAAACTCAAACTTGTAAACACAAACATTAGATAATGTAAAATTGGACCCATTTTGCTACCAGTTTTACACAATGGGAGGAGGGGAGGGAAACGCGGGAAAGGACAGATAAAGTTTGAGAACCACTGAATTCTAGTGACAAATTTTTATTGACATTTTTGAAACTGACTTCTTCGGCAGATTAGGACAAATCCCTACATTTCCAACCTTCCCTGAAAAAATACTAAATATACTAAAACTTAAATGTCCTAGTGGTTCAGGGGAACATGTGATTATCAATTACAGGCCGACATGGTGTCTAATCCACTTGTATAGCCTTACAGTGTTTAGTATCGTGAAAATCCCACAATTTTGTCCAAACACCGTATTTTAGGAGTTAAAGGGATACTTCGGTTTTTAACACATTGAGCCCCTTTCACAGGTTGTCTAAAATGAAATAAAGTGGTTGACACCAAAATCTTGATGATTGCTCCTGTCTCGGCTATTTGGAAAATATAGAATCGCCTCTGCCTGCCTTTAAAATGGCTAGCAGTGCCAAACTAGACTGCATTTTCTCGGCAGAAACTGCAAAGTGGACTTGCCACCGCCCCCCCCCCCCCCCC
>JAGFZM010001365.1:0-11844 GCA_017657215.1 Limnothrissa miodon | reverse complement strand
TCTACTGCATATGCACATATCTGTATGTGTGTGTGTGTGTGTGTGTATGTGTGTGTGTTTGTATGCATTCACACAGAGGATGTCTTTGTCTATGCACACACTACACACACACACACATAAATAAGTGTCAGGAAGCTGTGCAGTGCAGCTGGGATAAGTGGGTTCACACCTGTGCTGGGTGTTACTGCATGTCAAATGCGTGTGTGTGTGTGTGTGTGTGTGTGTGTGTGTCCTGACATTGGGAAGCCTTTGAAGAGTGCAGAGGTGAGCTGGGATGAGCTGGTGTGATGGGTGGGTCATTATAGGTCCAGCGGAGGACAGCTGCCACTCTGTCATTCTCATATGTTTGCCCAGATTGCATTGTGTGTGAGTGTGTGTGTGTGTGTGTCTTTGATGTTTGTGGGGTATATTTGTGACTTATTGTAGTTTCATAAGGTTATAGGTTAGTGTTTAGGGGACAAACACTTTTCTATAGAAATAGCCTATGTCTGTATCTCAGGCCTCAGTCTCACATTATGTTACTTATATATATATTGTAAAAAATATCTGGATCAGCAAATTCATTAAATCAGACACAACCTTTCTCTAATAACATTCTATTCGCAGTATTTATCTATGAAATTATTAACCTTGCTTCAGAGAAAGAAAAGTC
This sequence comes from Limnothrissa miodon, assembly GCA_017657215.1. Classification (NCBI taxonomy): domain Eukaryota; kingdom Metazoa; phylum Chordata; class Actinopteri; order Clupeiformes; family Clupeidae; genus Limnothrissa; species Limnothrissa miodon. Next base: position 11,192 of record JAGFZM010001365.1, on the reverse strand, counting down.
CAAACTAAATTGTCACATAAGACTAAAAGTTGCTCTTTTGCTAGAGTCAGTGTTTGTAGTTTAGCTGCCATAGATAGCCTACTGTACCGTAATTTGTTATTTAGCTGTCACCTCATGATAATGGGAGTTATAACGCAAGATAAATTAACGTTAACGCTACCCCCTCACTGTTTCAAGTACATGTGAATGCCAATTGAAAGTAATCCATAATGTCGATAGTTTCTTCATTTATTTCAAACAATAACGTTACATCAGAGTACAGAGCTTATACCGTTGTGTCACAACTTCATAACATTCCTGGATTTTAACTGTAGGCTAACAACTCTGGCTACACTATAAATTTGTCATTTTAAATCCAAACCGCTGGGTGTTCAAAGTGGCAGTTACCATTCTGTTATGATATAATACAAAATCTTTTGCTTTAGTTGTTAAATTGTGTCAGAAACGTTTTTTTAATTACCGACATCTTGTCATTGTAATCAATGTAAAATGACAAACTGAAGTTTCTATAATTTTTCGTGCAAGGTATCATGGGAACTAGGAAACTTGTGGATAATAATAAAAGTGTATCAAGATTCCAAGATTCTACAACAGCATAATACATCCTGTGAATGTAACTACAATTTAGTATTAGATAAATACTTAGTTAACTGTGAGTAAACAGTAAAACTCTGAGTAAATAAGCTCACACAGAATGAGACATTAATAAGGGATTTGTAACAGCTTACAAATAGATATGTTATCAATTTGCATTTTAATAAGCTATGGTCAAAGGTGAACATGTTTTGATCCAGAGTTAATATTAAGTGTCCTAATCAAGATACTTTTATAATTTTTTTTTTTTTACAAAACTTTGTATTATTTTGATTCACCTGAATATGTCAGCACAATTGAAAAAAAAAAAACAGATGATAAAAATTCTAATATACAACAGTTAGGTCCGGTTGAACGATTTAGCAATATCTGATTAGACGACACACGTTCTATCAGTAGTGATATTGGACAATATCGCCACTGGTGAATCTTCACAGCTAATAATCACTCCGCCAACGGCATTCCATGTTCTTTGATTTAGCAGTTTAAACCAACATTCCATTCACGCGCATTGAAAGCAGAGGCTACAAACAAACAAAAGGTCAAACGACATATTTAATATAACTTTTGATCTAAAATATGAATATTCATCAGATGAAGAACAGGAGAAGGAAGCACATACTGTAGATGCGCACGGTTGAACCCCGACAAGCTGGACAGCATTGAGAAGAGCCGACACAAAAGTAATACAGTCAGGCAGTCTCATCTCGCACTCGTGGTCGGGTGTTGTTGGCCAATATCGCCGCTCCCACTCGTGCGATAATGCTTAAATATCTGCACACGTGTAAACAGAGCCCAACACAAGAACTTCTAGATGTTTCTGAGCAGGAGGCAGGTGTTGTATCCAGAGCTTTCTTTGAGGTGTAATAGGCACCCATATTAAACTGTAGGATGGCCTGGCTCTCAGCTATTGTTGTCAGCTGTGGTGGAGAAGATCAAAGCTGGTGCAGGGGACAGTGGAGAGAAGATCATGTAGGTCTCCCAGTTCTCCTTCAGTTTCTTCAAGACAATCCCAGACCTCTTTCCCAGCCCCACTGAGCCGTCCACCGTGCTCAAGCTGACAGCGCAATTGGAGTTCAATCTGGAGTTCCGGAAGTCCTTGGAATGTTGCACCTAGAATGGCGACATCCAAATTGTGTAAGGAACTTGAGTTCCTCAGGTGTTGGGTGGGCAGAGGAAGATTCTCAACAGGAGAGAAAAACAGACAGAGAGAGAGAGAGAGGGGGGGGGGGGGGGAGGGGGGGGGGGGGGGCGGCGATAGGGAGAGTTTTGAGCTATTCTTTCATCTGAATCCTTTTATCAGAGAAACCTAATCCATTTGTTCAGTGTTCAAAGCCAAAGGAGATTCTCAGATCACTTTCGTATTTTAGCTCTCTTTAGCACAAAAGAAAACAGCAAAGAAAACAAACATTTCTCATTCTCCAGGAGTCTCCTTTCGTCTGCTAGTGAATCTATGCCATTCATGTTGCTTGTGCATTCATTGTCAGAATATACATTTGTATATATATATTAGTATTCCAGATAGGGCACCCCCTTTCTCAAAAATAAATAAATAAATGGACCCATTGATTATAATATAGGTTTGTTTGCCTTAAGTTTGAGTATATGCATGGCTCCCTCTTTGTGTCTGTGTGTATCTGCGAGAGAGAGAGAGAGAGAGAGAGAGAGAGAGAGAGAGAAAAGAGAGGAAGAGAGAGGGAGAAAGAGATTGAGTTTAAGTGTAAGCATGCACATACAATATCTGCAGACTGACCCTTGGTCATCTGCTTGTGATGTGTGTATGAGTGTGTGTGCGTGTGTGTGTGTGCGTATGAGTTTGTGTGTGTGTGTGTGTGTGTGTGTGTTTGAGTGTGTGTGTGTGTGACCCCTGGTCATCTGCTTGTGATGGACAGCGGTCTCTGTGCTGGGTCACCAGCGTTGTCATCCACAGCTGTGTGTCCTGGTCCTCAGCCTGTCTCCACATTCACTCCTCACTGCCCACACATATATCATTGAGGGCAGATCGATTTATTTGTGTGTGTGTGTGTGTGTGTGTATGTCTGTGTGTTCACATAATTGAGAGAGACAAAAGGGGCCACACACACTGCTGTCCCCCATGTATGTTGAGATAAGGTCATTAGATGTGTGTGTGTGTGTGTGTGTGTGTTTGCGCTTTTGAGTCTCTTTGCTTTGGAGTGTCCACGCAGTCTCAGAAAAGTAGCTTTAAGTTCACAGTATATTGTGTGTGCCATTATTCAGACAGACAGATTACAGACGGTTACAGGTTACAGACGAGATCAGGAAATGATCACAGACCTGATTCGAACCTACATGCACAGATCCCGGTGTTCATGGTTAACGCTTTATTTGAAGAGGTCTACATAAGAATGACACAAGCCTGTTATGAACATAATATGACATGTAAACATTAATGGCACATAGAAATTAATAGCAGTTAATTTATGTTTATTATTGTTTGAGTTGCACCCTGTTTATTATGTTGCAAATTAAATCCTTAATATTACTAGTTATTCTGCACCAAAATTCTGCATTAAAAGGAAAAAAAAAGACTGAGTGCTTAAGGACAATGACATAAAGAGTACCATTGAGTACCATTAATGTTAATGAAATGTGTTAGGTCATGTTTAAAACAGGCTTAATATGTCAACTTCAAGCAGACCCCTTGAAATAAAGTGTAACCATAAATTATATTATGTCATTCTTATCCAGGTGAGGTGGGCAGGAAGGGAAGAAAAAGAAGTGGCAGGATCCAAAGATTAACCTGGATTCCTGCTTGAGGTATTTACAAATGTAGCATTAAGATTATAATAAAAATAATAGCTATAATAATTGGCTTAAACAAAAATATATGTCAATTAAGAAAATCAAAATGGAATGGTGGTGTACAGCAATTCATATTTTTTTTAGAGTAGAATAGAGTAGAAAAAAAAAATAATAACTCAAATTTAGATGCAAGTTAATCCATTCCTTGTGCTCGTTAGATTTGGCTGTTTGGCTGAGGTTTAGCTCTATAGATTGTATTTCTTGTGTTGCAATAACACACATTGTGCCAAATCGGGGCTGTGTGTTTTTTTTTTTCTTTTTGTACATTTCAAAGTTGTTGTAGAGGACCAAAGTTCAGGAAGCAATGGTTCCCAAAGCCATGGCAGTACACCGGTTCAGTGTGTTTTGGAGGCAGAGATGTGTGGGTTTGCGTACAGACACGAGTGACAATTAAAGTCTAATCCTGATTCTGAGGAGCTAGCCAAGCGCAGGTTATTTTTATGCAGGAGTTGCCCCTTTGCCAAGGAATTCTGGAACCCTGGCCAACATTTAAATCCGAACCCTGAAAATCCTTAGAGCGTTCCAGTCACCCCAATTACAAATCCCCTCAGAGGTATGGTCATCAAAGGCCTGGGGTTCGGATTGGATCTGGAGTCGCAGAGAAATCGGATTGCTATGCATCCGTCTTCGGAAGAATAAAAATATATAGAACAGGAGTTTAGGGCGGAATCATTTCTGCCCTGTGTCTCAGTTTGGGAAAGAATCCATACTGTGTCATGCCTCATTAGGAAACAAACCTTGCTGGGAAGAGAAAGTAAAGTATAGTGTGCTTAAATTAATGATTTTTTTGAAGGTGACTTTTCGGGCCTGTAAAGTGCATCTTTAAGAAACAATGGCCGATTCAAACATGCTTGCAGTTGGTGTATGCAAAGACCTCCACACTTCCTGCTTGTGTGGAAGACAAGTACCTAAGTACCTACAGCAATAAAGATCTAACTCACAAATCAATGCAAATACACACACACACACACACACACACTTCTGTGCACAATTGTGCATGAACACACACTCACACTCACAAATACACATACACATATGCATACTGTATGTGAAACAACATTCAGTGGCAGTCATGACACTCTAACCCACAAACATACACACATTTGCATATACTCGGGCCCTTCCTCTATCAGCTCCAACTTTCTTTCAATTCACTTGTACTCACTTCTATTTCGGGAGAAGAGTAACTGGTTGGAAACAAGTGGAAGGGAAAGCAGGACAAGGAGAGGTGGTGTGAAAAATATGTGTTTGAATCCAGCAGCCATTTGGGTACCAGTTCTCACTAGTTTTTTGCTTTTAATTTTCCCTTAGGAGGTCTTTGCTCCTGGTGACAGTCAAAATGGTAAACAAAGGGGTAGTTCTGGCAGCTCTGACTCTCTATGTCCGTCATACATACTCTATACACTCTGTACATCTTTTTAGACTGGAGAAGAGGTGTTCTCATTGGTTCTAGCAGATGGGTTAAAAAAGTGGATCTACTGTAAAGGTACTGTTGGCCTATGTCTATGACAAGAAGGAGGACTGTTATGGTGGTGGTCACACACACACACACACACACAAATGAATTTACCTTTGTGTGTGTGTGTGTGTGTGTGTGTGTGTGTCATGCAGCAGGGGTCAATCTCAGAGTAAAAGGGTGGATCTCGCTGGAGGTTCAGATATCTGTGAAACTCCATTGTGTGATTCAGCTCAACACTGCCATATTTTTTTAGTATGTTTAAATAGACAACCACTCTCACCTCTTTTCTCTTCAGCCCGTTCAAATAGGCAACCACTTAGACTGTCTTTCTCTTTTTTAGCCTGTTTAAAAAGACAACCATTCCCTTCATTCTTTTTCTCCATCCTTCTCTCTCATTTTAGCCCATTTAAACAGACAACCACTCTCCCTTTAACTATCTCTCTCTCTCTCTCTTTCGTCAGTTTACAACCACTGACCTCTTCATTCTATTTCTCTCTATATATATTTCTCTCCCTCTCCCTCTCTCTTTAGCCAGTTTAAATAGACAACCACTCTCCCCTACACTATTCTGCCCCTCACTCTCCCTCTCTTTCTCTTACTCTCTCTCTCTCTCTTTCTCTAGCTGTATTGCCATTATAGTGTGAGTGAGGGTTACACTGAACAAACTATTATCAATCAGAAATATTTAGCTCCTTGTATCTGACAGGAGCAGAATCTAATGCCAGTAAACACTGGGGAAGCGATATCCATGCGCGCCCCGCCACACAATGGAGCTTGGCTTGTGAACGGCTGGGCCCGGCTGAATGGGCGGGAATGATAGGGGTGTTTTGGAAAATTACCCATCAGCCTTTCTCGGTATCATCCACCCACAATTCCACAGGGGAACGGGTTGCCAGACGTGGCAGAGGATCGACAAGCAGGCAGGGGCTGAGGTGGTTCCCCCAAACACCCCCCCAACCACCCAGCCACCCCCCCCTCCCCCTTCCCCAGCACAGGGGAAATGAAGACGTTCATTAAAAACAGGAGAGGATTAGAAAGCTTAAATCATTATTATGGAAATACCGGGAGCTGCCAGCAGGCCGATAAATGGAAACTTACCTTATCATAACAAACACCTTTAAGTACAGGTCCTTCCCTGGAATCTCCACTGGGTCTCGTTTATTTGGTGATTTGTTTTCTTTTTCCCCCCCTCATTCTTTTTTTTTTGTCTTTTTCAGTTCTTCTCTCTTGTCTTCATATGAGTAGTGTGGCAGCCCAAGCCATTGGTCCTCCTGCTCACCTCTCATTCTATTTCTCAGTAGTGAGATTCAGCCCTGCAAACACTAGCCTACACACCACACCAGCGTCTGTTTTTTTCTCCACCATGACCTCAGAATAAACTTAAAAGTAACACTGCAACACTGCTGCTCTTTTGTTGATGATGTTGGTCTGACCGAACCTACAGTAGTTCAATCTGACAAAAAAAATCAAGTTTGTCCGTCAAGGTTAAGCATTTATTTTGAATAAGTGTTTACTACAAAATATCTGCACATGCAACATAAACTGTCAGGTGTGAGCCTCTCCAACCTTTGAGGGTTTTATTAAGCATGTTAGCCATCCAAGGTTGGATGTGCCAAATGAAACCCCATGTGCCATGTGGTTGGTGGGGAAGGTGTAGCCTTAGCGCAGTGGGGTGTCGGTTGGATGGGTCGAAGGGTCTGGCACTGACAAGTTGTCCCAGAGATATTTAATATTAGAATAAGTGTAGTCCTGAGAATGGGAGAAACTTTTATGTTGATAGAAAGCAAGTTACGGTAACAGGAATATAAAGTGTTGCATGTTCTGCCAACAATTATTCTTGGGAATTCTTTATAGGACTTTGCCTTCGCTCATTTGTTTCTACACCATTAAGTGCTGTAAATGTACTGTAACAAACAGCATTAGTAGATTAATACTAATGTGTCTCGCCGTGTAATAGCTATGTTGTAGTAGTACTTACAGATTGTTATTACACATGTGTTAACTGATTATCCCAGTCGATGTGATCTGACGCACTGAATCAGACCTGTCAGTTTGTGAGTTGTATGCACCACACATTCACACATACACACATTCACAGACCTGTTAGCTTGTGTCGTGCACATATGCACATCCAGTACACACACCACAAACACAGAGACTGAACACACATTCACAGACCCGTTGCCCGTGTTGTGTGGGCACACACACTCCTTCACAGACCTGTTGGCTCACGTTGCGTTGCGTTTGCGCGCATGCTCTCAGTTTGCGTGCGCGAGATAAGTTCCAACTTTGTTTTGACACTTTTTGATGAAGGAGCGGCGGACGCACACCTGTACGGCTGGCGGAACAATGCATTGCCCCTGGGAGAGATTGATTTTCTACATTAAACCCCCAGCCTTTGTCTATAGCCACCAGGCCCTTTGTTATGCTAAAGAGCCCGTGGAAGATTTCCAATTCAATTTCACCTGAGCGCCGGTCAGCAAGCTCTCCCTCTCCACAACCCCCACCCACACTCCCCACTCCTCCACCTCTTTTGTGCCATCTCTTCTCTTGGGCCCCTTCTTGTCTTTTAAACCGCAATTTAGCCGCGTTGGCTGGCAGAGAGGGAAATTGACAGGCGGCGGCGGCGACGCTGAGTACTTTTCTCGTGATATTACACCCATCATCCTCATTCAAAGGGCTCGGAGACTGTTGCCGTTCGTTCGTATGGACCGGCAGACCGCGGAGCCGTTGGTCATTTCACTGATATCATAGAAAACCTTAATAACACCATGATACACACAAATGAAATAAGTCACGACACACAGAATCTAATTTTAGTGCCTCAACAAGGAGTCGTCGTGTGACAGGTCACATGTAGCTCAATACACAGACACACACGCACACACACACACACACATATATATATACACAGACACACACATTCTGGAAGGAATTGAGTGAGAGGTTTATACTGTGGGGTTGAGATTTCAACTTTGGCAATGCACATACACCTGTGTATGCACTGCAATGCATCTGAGGATAGGACTTTACTTCCTTTGTCATCAATTGATCTATTTAGTGTGGAACACACACTTACACATACAAACACACACACACACACACACACACACACACACACAAACACACAGACATAGACAGACAGACACACACACACATACACACAAACATGCACACACAGACACACAAACACATGTACAGTATACACATACACACACTCTGTCTCACATACGCACTCATTCCAGAGCTGACAGTTAACCCCGGAGGAAAAGCAGACTTCTCAAGCTTCTAGCTGAATTTGGGAGGGGGCATTTCAAATTCAGGAAGCAAGGCTGGCTCATTGAAAGACAAGAATATCCATTTGTTATGATAATTAAATTCATGAAAATAAACCAATTGTGGTACTAATTGCAAATGAAATGGCGGGAGATTGAGCAGCACATTGTGAAACGGGGCCATTGAACTAAGACTAGGGGATGACATTCTCTCACCTTAGCCTGAATGCATTCGCACCCCACTCCATCTTTAATTAGGCGACAAAATAAAGATTTCATTATGTTTTCATTTTGATGGGGAATGATTTCAAACTCTGCGGTGGTTTGGCGGCGCCGGAGGAACAAAACATCTTTGTCATTCCCTCATCAGAAACGCCAGAAAGAAATGCAATGCAATACTGGCTCGAGATTAGCACCACGAGATAAACTCAGCCCAAAAAACAGTTAGCAGTGAGCAGAAACAGTCGATGGGTAACCAAGCGTTTTGCCTCTGCTACCCTGAGAGCGAAAGACCACGCTCTCCAAACCTGTAATTAATCACAACAGTCTACTGATCTATTTATTTTCAGAAACACTGTGTTTGTCCTTTTTTTCTCTCTCTCACTCCGATTCTTAAAAGGCTTCTTTTCATGTGTAGCTTAATATCGGGTTTTTACCACGTCCGTGAGCTATATTTATGTTCCGTTGAGTTTCTCATCCGTATCCTGCCTCCTCCGCAAGATGCAGGGATTTCCTTGTTAGTTTGCCGTGTAATTGTGGGAGGATCTTACAAAACACTGTAAAGCCCGACAGGACACAGAAAAGTATGGAAGCTTTGCATAAAAGCCCATACACTAATTATTTAAATGGATCCAAAGTGCATTAATCTACACTGCTCATCTGTGGGGAAACTTTTTTCCCTCTACACCCCATCTCCTGTGCCTCCTCTGCTTTCTTCCATACGCATTTGTAATGGATGTGTTGGAGAGAGAGAAAGAGAGAGAGAAAGAAAGAAAGAAAGAGGGAGAGCGCAGTTTATAAACGGCCGACATCAAAAGACGTGCAAGCAGGGCGAGCCGGACGTTCTGGCAGCAGGCCGCAGGAAAACACACCCACCCACACACACACACATACACACACACACACACACCTACACACACACACATACACACATAACAGGGATGAGCGGCGCGGTGCTCTTAAGCGGATAGATGTGAGATCTCGGGAGTTGACAGGACTGGCATAAGAGGAGCTTTTCAGAGGAATGGATGGAGGCGCTGCCCCGCTCACTCAAAACACAGCCTGCCTAATGCAATCACACTCCTCTGTCCTCAAAAGCTACCTGCCATTGATGCTGCCACATGCACGTCTCTATCCTTCTCTCTCTCACTCTGCCTGTCTGTCTCTCTCGCTCTCTTGCTCTCTCTTTCTTTCAGTCTCTCCCTCTCTGTCTGCCCCCATTCTCTGGTGAAATCACAAAACTGACATGCATATAACTCCTATTAAATCCTGTTAGTTTGGCTGTCACATGCTACAGATCGTCCCCTTTATATTTATAAGGCTGGTCCTCGGCGTGTTGTTCCTATCGAGATTAGACGGAGGAGAGGGATAAACCGCCAGCCTCTTAGGGAAACACTGCCTGTATCATGTTCCGTACTGTCACATGCAAAGAGGGTTCATCGACGCATTGTTTAGGGATTTGTCAACGTGCTCCAAATGGATTTGAGAATCCCTCGTGGAGACGGACGTTTTTTTTGTTTGTTTGTTTGTTTGTTTTCAGTTTTCTGCTGCTCCTTCACCTCCACCAGTACTCAGTCTGTCCCACGTAAGCAGGTAATTGAGATTGACGGACTGCACATGCTGGTGGTCTTGGGTGTTAAGTAAAGAGATGGCAGTCACATCTTCACTGGTATAAACTGTTAATTCTTCTCAACCTTGTGGTCGAGTCTTGGGTTGAGAAGTTGTACATTACAGTACAAGGCCCGGTTTCCCTCTGTTCTTCTTTCTTTCTCTCTCTCTCTCCACACTGTTTGCGCGCTAAGAAGACTCCTAAGATATATCTTACTGAAGTTGTTTACTTTTGTAAGTGTGTTCCCCAAACCATCTCTTACGAGTCTTCTTCACTACGTTGTTCTTAAGTACATCTTAAGAGGCCAAATCCATGTTGGTATCGATTCCTGTCATTTACACCTTTTTGAGCATGCGTAAAGTTTGTTTCATGCCCGTTAAAGTGCCAGTGTCAACAAAAAATATGCAATTTAAAATTTAAAAGTGCATCAATATGACGTGTCTTGGTGAAATCTTTGCATTTTAGAGGGGTTGAAAGACGAACAGAATGAAAGTTTTTGGCAATTTATTTAAGTTTTATAAAATAAAGTACAAAATGCAACACAACCATGTTGTACCTTCCATAGCAGTAAATATACACATCTAAGACAAAAGACAAAAATTATATTTTTTAAGCTGGATTAAGTGTGTGATTGAGCTTGCAATTAGTGCTTCTTTGTGGAGAGAACTTGAAGAATTCTTTGACTGGTCATTAGCGAAAACAAGGCCTTCCTTCGGTTTGTCTAAAATGGATTGAGGCCCACCACAACACAGGAGACAAAAATCGACCTAAACTAAACCTAATCGAATGTTGGTCAAAAACATGCTGTATTTTTTTTTTGCAAATGACACACACACACACCCAATGGCACAAACTGATTAGATTTGTCTTTACTGATGTGTCATAACATGTCTTATAAACAATAACATGACACTAATTCTAATGTTCCTGGCAGATGGATGGATGGATAGATGGAAGTATAGATGATAGATACATTTACTGCCGCATCTGACTTTGTTTGAAGGCAGAAATGCATCTATCCATCCTTCCATCCATCCATCCATCCATCCGTCTGTCCAACCCGCCCCTGCAATCTATTTATAAAGCAGACATCTCCAAACACAGACTCCACCATTAAAATAATCAAATGTAAATATAGTGCGCACTCTATGCTTCCATTTTCCCCATCCCTATTAGAATGTATCTATGTCTGTGTGTGTGTGTGTGTGTGTGT
>JAGFZM010001364.1:181248-220173 GCA_017657215.1 Limnothrissa miodon | reverse complement strand
ATATACCTCGGTTACACACATCCCCTATGTGAGGTGTGAACCCGCCCTGAAAAAAAATCAAAATGTTTCCTGCCTATCGTTTCCGCGCACTATTACATGTCTGGACATATAGGCTAATTCCACAGGCCTTTCTGTTTACATTATCTGTCTTGATGAATGTTATATGAAAAAACACCTAGCCATCATCTCCCCATGAAATGCGCCCTGCCGCTCAAGCTGTGGCCAAACTCAAAGCTCTTCCCCCCGAGTCCTCGGTTGGTCCGTTCAGGGGTACAACCAGCAGCAACAATGAAAGCGCTTTAGATGAAACTTGACTTCCTCAGGTTGCTACAGGTGCCGCATCATTAGCTGTCTGCAAGCCTAATGCCACTATACCTGACCGAAACACCGCGCCTTCCTCTAAACAATGTTAGATAGATGAATTATTGTCCCCATTCCGAAGACCAAATATATCATAGCCTACACATAGCAGATTTACACTAACATACTATTATAATTATAAGAAGCTCACAAACCTTGGTTGCGTCAGGCGATACCGAAGCCCAATTTCTCGGTCAAATAATGTTTCCCCGATGATTTACACATTGACAGTTTAGAGCGCCCTTCCACAGTGCATGTACCGCCTACGCACATTAATGACATGTGACATTAACTCACAGCAAAGAAAATTTTGAGACGATTTTCCAGCCATTCGCCAGTTACTCGCTCTCCGTACTTTTGCTTTCTGTCAGTAAAACCCAATTCATATTACATCACGCTTTAGTGATATGCACACTCACAACACCTCCTATTGGAGATCAGTCGCAATAGGCTTCATTTGACTAAGTTTGTCTCACAAAGAGCAGCAGAAGAATTCACTTGCTATTCACAATGCGTTCTAAGATATTTAACACATCCAGAGGAAATATAACGTGTATTTAAAGTTGTCAAGACCTTTCGCAGGTGATCGCAAATTAGCCATACACTCGCTTTAACATCAGTCCCTGTTATTTACATTGGGAAGACAGCCCTACTTGACATGTTTGGATAACAAGTGTAAATTCCGTATTGACTGAAAACATGGCCCTTTGTACGGTGAAAAAAAACAAATTCCCATCGCGCATAAAACAAGGGTTCAACAATGGTTTGGTTATGTCATTTGAGGAAATCCTGTCCCAAAAGCTGGCTGTTGACAGAAAAGTATTCTGAGAACCTACATTTAATGAAAGGAAAGGCATTGACCTATAGTCTCTTATTCTGTGGGACTCCGTAATGGTTTGCGGTAGGCTATCACAGGGCTCGGTAGAATGTTGTCAAGAGACCTAATGACCAATGCAACAGACCTGGAATGCCCCCTCATATCGGAGGAAAGGGCTTCAGAGAGAAATCTTAAACGTAATTTCATGTTATGCAGACGCTCCAATTTTTTCTGGCCGCTCTGATAATCTCCATTTTACACCGGATGCCGGGAGTGATGATATCAAACCTTCCATAACTCGTGTGATGTCGGGAATTTCACGTGCTGCTGATTAAGGCCAAACGTAGCCTAGGCTATGCACTGGTCATAGACTGTAGAATCCTATACGATAGAATGGAATGGAACAGAAAATCTTACTGAAATATGGCCTATATATGTGTTATGTTTCCATTTTTAAGCACTTGTCTACTTGTCCCTCTCGGACTACAGCCCCCCAATTCCTAGTAGTTCGTGTAGGATTTTTCCAGTCGAGTTGCTCAACTGAACACATGACTACTGTTACCTGGATGGATGAAAATCTTCGCAGACATTGGCTATTTATAGGAAGTGGTCACTTCGTGAGTCTATTTTCCTACTTAAAACTTAAATTTCTTTAATCTCTTCTTTAATCTATAAAACACATGACAATATTGTGAGATTGTAAAGGTCGATCAGATGTAGACATTTAGAGGATACAACACTGTGAGTTCTGGAAATGTTCACCTTTGTCCAAGTCAATGACCTTGATAAAGATTACCTGGGTGATTCAGAGTTAATGAAGCAATTAGGGGCAATCATTTTTGTTGCAATCCAGCCCTTTCCTTGCCCCTTGCCAGCCATCTGTGACAACAGAAAACAACAGCTTACAAAAAGGCTATAAAATCCTATGGACTGATAGATAATGAATCAGATTGGTCTCTTAATACTAAGTGATTTATGATCGTAAAGCAGAAAGTCAGTGGAAATGATCAAGAGATTTGGCTAAGGTTCCTTTTATGCTAAGGCAACAAATGATTATTGAGGTGCACTGAAAAAATAAAACCGAAAACATCTGATGAAATCTTATCCAATAGAGTTGGAAATGTCCAGCTCCAATCTCAGTTACAAAAACCAAATGCATCTTTTTGTTTGGACTGTTGAGAAATTTCAGTCCATAATATTTTGATTGGTTCTCTGTGCCAAATGATTTGTGTTGTTGATTTGTCCTGTGACAATATTTAATCTGATTACTTAAGGAAGCTTGTCATCAGCCATTTCCCATAGATCAAATGCAGGTTGATTTAATTCAAGATCCATATTATATATTGTGTAAACAAGGGCTGATTCAAGAGAGAACATTGTTGCTGATTTGCTCTTAAGATGACCTGACAGATGTTCTGAGTCAGTAATGCACTCTACTTTACAAAGCCATACTAGATGGGAACACGTTTTAAAAAAAAAATCAAATAACATTAGTACCATAAAAACAAGCAAAATACATCTCTTATAGTGTCCGTCATTTTAAATGAACTGAAATGAAATGAACAAAAGAATTCCACGTGAAAATAGAACAATATAATTCCACATCGAAAATAAGATTCTGAGAACATGCCACTGAGCTATACTGTACTAGCTAAAAGTTTGTTCCCCTTGAACTCCTTCTCTCTTTAGTTTATGATTTCCAATGGACAACAATTCCATCATTTTGTTTTCTTTCACAGTCATTTAGTTGTGCTGTGCCATATCATAACGTATAATACACAGGAACTATAGTATCTGTGCTATGTGGAGAATCTCATGTACTGCAAGGCTGTCATCAGAAACTGCATGCTGCAGGAAAAGGACATGTAATGATTTCTTCCTTTTGATTCCTTTGGTCATAATAGTAGCATATGAATACACCAGCAAATCCACTGCAATGCAGTATTTACAGTAATGAACAGGTACATTGTATACTGTAGTTCTACTGAACTCATTATAATCTTGTATTTTGTGTCTATATATATATAGTTCTTTGGTGTTGGTGATGAAGTGGGGGGTCTTTGTGTGAGTTAACCTTTACATCTTCCCATGTGCACTCTGTATGTTTGCACATGTGGAGATGGGGGCCGGGGTGGGGGTGGGGGGTGTCTAACATAGGCTGTTTGAGTGTGTGTGTGTGTGTGTGTTTGTGTTTGTGTGTCTAACCCACCCTACCTCCTGCTTCTGGTGTGGGTATAAAAGGTTGAGTCCACTGCATGTTAGGCACCTTGTCCAGCTGATCTCTCTCCAGAGGTTGCACCAGAGGTCCTGCTCACCATGAAGCTGCTCTTTCAGACCGTGTGTCTCTGTCTGGCTCTGGTCCTGGGACATACTGCCCCAACGTGAGTAATCCAGTCAGTGAGTTACTGGCCTTAACTCTCCAATGAACCTCATCCTTAAAGCAGGGCTAAGCAACGTTCTGTTTTTTTCTCTCACAAGCTCCCTCTAAAGGCCGCTGTATTGCATTGTATTGCCCTGCATGCTATTGGAGGCGGATCGCTGCTGTTGAACATTGCAAATGCTGTATCTACCGTTGTAGGCCACAGTGGCCCATTCTACACCGTCCGTTCGCCGTGTAATGACTCATGTTAGCATCCTAAACAGTATGAAACTGATTAATTAACTGAAAAATGTTAGTGGGCCTTTAAACTCTATCGTCACCTCAGGATAGACGTCTCTGTTTCTTTCGTTTTCTTCCCACGCTTCTTTCTCTGCTTCTCCCCACCTTCTTATCTTTTCTCCTTCCCTTGTTTCTTTCTCTCGTTCATCCATTTAGTGTCTCCCGTGGTCAAGATTATGCAAAACTGTGGACTTTTGTCTGATCTGTTTGCCAGTGTTAAGTCAATACCAGTGGTTTAGAAAGGATATTGATTAGGTCTTTTTGGCCCAAAGTCCTTGCGTGCATGACACGGCAGTGACTGTGCAGTAATTCAAATGCTGCAGAGATAGATAGATAGACAGATAGATAGATAGATAGATTTATCGAGAAGAACATTTTAATGCCTATACACAACATAGGCACACAGACATGAGCGCCCCACAATCATACATACCAGTTAGGTTGTAACATGTTACTGCAAGTGAATGTCATTGCAAGGATATTGTCAGTTAGCCAATTCTGGTGTCTTATTCAAGCACAACAGGCTACACAATATGTACAAATAAAATAATCAATACTTAACTATACATTGACAAAAGTAAAATCCTTGAAGAATAGTTCAAGTTGAAAATCGTCCATACAGACAAAAAGGCAAAAGGTGACTAATTTGGGGCAGCCGTGGCCCACTGGTTAGCGCTTCGGACTGGTGACTGAAGGATTGCCGGTTCAAACCCCGACCAGTGGAAAGCGGCTGAAGTGCCCTTGAGCAAGGCACCTAACCCCTCACTGCTCCCCGCGCGCTGCTGTTGTGCAGGCAGCTCACTGCGCCGGGATTAGTGTGTGCTTCACTTCACTTCACACTGTGTGCTGAGTGTGTTTCATGGATTGGGATAAATGCAGAGACTGAATTTCCCTCACAGGATCAAAAGAGTACAATTCTTCTTCTTCTTCTAATTTAGCCAGTCCTGGTAAGTAAGGGAGACAGTCTAGTAGGGTAGTCCTGGATAGTTAATGTCTGTGCATAAAGGCACACAGAGGAAGGCATGATATAAAGGCCCGTGTGCTGTACAGACTGGGAGAATTAAGTCAATCTCACTCCACCCCTTTTGTGTGGCATTGAAGCACTGAATGGCCCCGGGGACAAGGGAGGAAGAGCCCTTTCTTGTAAGCTGCGGAGAGGTTCTAAGAATTGTTCAAAGTGCAATAGATTCTCATGATCGAAAAATCCTTCTCAGGACAGAAGATCATTGCTGTGTTGTTGAAAAGTGTTAGGAAATACTGTAGTTCTTCAGGTTTGTGGTCCTTGTAATTATTACACAAAATGTAGGCAATTGTACTCATTATTTTTTAAAATTCGATCCTTCACTGCACAAGAAAAAAAAAAAAATATATATATATAAAATATATATAGAAATCTTCATATAGATATTTTTATATCAAAATAATTTTTCCTAGACTAACATCTCTCTTTCTTTCTCTCTCTCACTCTCACTCTGTGTGTGTGTGTGTGTGTGTGTGTGTGTGTATGAATTTGTACCTATGATGATTTTGTGTTTGTGTCTAGATATGATCTGATGATGGCAGGTAAGCCTTGAATATGTTTCTCCCTTTTGAATAAGTTCTCATAGTGTATCAACACAATACTAATATGAAACAACACTAACCATAGTAACGCCCTCAGATCACCATGGTGATCATGGCGCAAAGGACCACCATGATGCTGTACTGGATCGATGTGAGGGAATTGAGTTTGATGCCATCGCCCCAGACGAGAGCGGAGTCATGCTCTTCTTTAAGGGTAAGTAGAGGAAACGCTTATAAAACATTTATACTTGTATGCAGTCCCCAGAGTCCTCAGAGAAAGTACATCAAGAGTTTTCCATTGAGAAATAATATTTATAATAATTTACAATATTATTTCCAGACATTAATGAAGGAAGTAAAAAGCAGTTATTTAACTCTATATCAGAATACTCATGCCCAGCTGCAGACCGGCAATTAACTATTAAGCAACAATTAACTATTAATCAATTCTGGTTTCCAGGTGACCATGTGTGGAAGGGTTTCCAAGGGCAACCGCAGTTGATAAACTCCTCATTTAAGGAAGTGGATGAGCATCACCACCTCGGCCACATCAACGCTGCCTTCCGCATGCACTATCCAGACAACACCGACCACCATGACCACACTTTCTTTCTCCTGGTATGATCCCACACACAACTCCAAGCCTCGCTCCGCAAGAGGTGGAAGTCATCCTCAGTGGAATAGAGCCTTGATGAAATCCCTCAGAACTTCCATTACTATTTCATGTTCTGCCTCTAGGATGACAAAGTGTTCAGCTACTACCAGGGGTCCCTGGAGAAGGGCTTTCCCAAAGATATATCAGAGGTATTCCCGGGGGTCCCAAGTCGTGTGGATGCAGCAGTCGAGTGCCCTAAGGGAGAATGTGTGACTGATTCTGTTCTGTTCTTTAAAGGTAAGAAGATAGTTGTCAGAGCGACACTTGAAAAGGGGGTATGCAAATGGACTGCTGCATTTATTGTTTTTTTAGATCTTTTATTATATCTTCTCAGTATCAAAGAAGTATTTTTCTATTATTATTTACTTATTTATTTAGTTATTTAATATGGACAGATCATTGACTGTATATACAGTCAATGGGACAAATACATTGATAAATTGTAGACTCATGCAAGTGTGATAGTGTTTGTAGTGTAATGGTAACCAGCTGTTTGATATCTCTGCAGTAGGCTTTAGTACAATGGAAAATCTCACTCCGACATTTTAACAGATGTGCTAGTAAGTAAAACTAGCACCCTAGGATTTTAGCTTACTTGCTAGCCCAATGGACCCCCAGTCCAAGGTGTCGAACCCAGGTGGTTGCTAGGCTGGACGGTGGTCACAGAAGCAAATTCTATGAATATAAATTTTCAACATTATTATGTCCCTAGAAGGGCTTTATGAGTGGAGTCACGTATAAAGACAAGTTTGGTAGTTTATGTCAATTCCTGTATGTCACTATTCTGTAGGTCACTGTTGTGTTTATGTTTGTTTCTTGCGGTGCAGAAAACAGTGTGTACCACTATGATACCAGGACCAAAACAGTCAAAACCAAGGTGTGGTCACACCTGTCCAACTGCACCTCGGCCCTCCGCTGGCTGGAGAATTACTACTGCTTCAGTGGGCACAATTTCACCCGCTTTCACCCCGTCTCAGGCGTGGTGGCGGGCAATTACCCAAAGGATGCCCGCAAGTATTTCATGCGCTGTGCCAACCATGGTGGGTACAGCTTGGAAATATATATATATTTATATATATTTGGTTTTTACATAGGAAATGATGCTATTGGGCTTCTTATTCAGTATATAAAATTTATATATATATGTATGTATATATATACATACATATATATATATATATGAACAACAACTGAATAAGATGCCCAATAGCATCATTTCTTATGTAAAAACCACAAAGCCGCATAAAGCTTTTAAATATCTAGACAACAACAACTTTACAATAACAATACTCTAACAACAACTTTAATAATAACAATAGCAATAATAATAACACTGTCATAAGTGACAGCTTAGTGGTGACAGTACTGTGTATCACAGCCTGACTGCCATAATGATCATTTAATGATCATTTATTCTGTGGTGTTTTGTGTTGATTTTATTGTTTAGTGTTTATTTTATTCATCTGTATTGCTGTTTGCCAGGCCATGGCCACGGGCAAGGAAGTGGTGACACAATGCACAAGATCTGTAACAATATCAGAGTGGATGCCATCACCTCAGATGACTGGGGCAAGGCTTACATATTTAAAGGTGAATCTTATCTGCTTTATGTCAAATATACATGTATACACAAAGCGACGTTGGTTTTGTATCCATACTTATAACATTTCTTACCTATGTTCGCTGCCTATCAGGTAGTGTTTATATGAGGCTGGACACAAACAGGGATGGCTGGCACTTTTTCCCCATCAGCAACAAATGGAAGGAAGTGAATGGGGATGTGGATGCCGTCTTCACTTATGACGGAAGAATGTACATCATCAAGGTATCCAGTCTCACCATTGCTTCATTTCCATTGAGGGAGGATTAGTATAGAGTGCATTAGCTACTGCCTTTTACAACCTGCACTGGCCAATATGCATATTTACATGATTTTCCTATTAGATAGATAGATAGATAGATAGATAGGTAGATAGATAGATAGATAGATAGATAGATAGATAGATACTTTATTGATCCCCAAGGGGAAATTCAAGGTCCCAGCAGCTTAAAAAAACACACACAACATATACTATAGTGTACACAGGATGATAAGAAGCAAATCAACAAAACAACATGACTAGATCAACATTACTAAAAAGAACAGTAGAATACGAATGCTAAGGGTAGAGATGCGCATGAATGTACTGTGGTCCAGTATAAGGTGTGTGTCAAGGTGTCAAGGCAGCAGTGCAAGGTTAAAAGTCTAGTGGCCAGCAATAAATATGTGCATATGTAAATATGGGCAATAAAAAATATAAGCATAGCAATTTAACAGTTCTAGTATAAATAGCCTAGCCTAATAATATAAAAATTACAGCATCAGTGCAAGGATAAGTCATATAAGGGTTCATGCATCAGTTAAGTATGAAGGTCAAGTATCAAGATACAGTTATTGTTATTGGTCAAGTATGAGGTTACAAGTATAAGGAGAGTTTGTGCATGTGGGCTAATGTAGCCAGTAAGGTCCAACGACTTTCCTAAATGGGGTCTGTGCACAGAAGAAGAAATGTGTTTCACGTCAGTCAATCTTGTCCAGTGAACGTCTAATTAAGTACAGTAGACTAGATTGACAGTAGGCACTAGTGTAGTATAGACAGTGGGCATTAGATGTAGTTTACTGTCTGTAAAGATTCTCATTTTTCCAGGTTGTGGTAGTCATAGTGATCAGTTAAGGTGACTTCATCTGTTTCCATCCAGAATCCAACATCAGTCAGAACTTTCTGAATGTCTTCAAGCTCAAAAAAGAAGTCCAGTTGCCTTAACTGAACACTGTGGTGATTTAGTTTACTGTCCAACATAAGCCTAACTACTAAGCTCTCCATGTTCCTCACTAATTCATGGTTCATTTCATAGGTAGCTTGTAGCTTTAGTTTCATTATAATTGTTTACCCTGTGCACATGGGGAACTTGACAGGTAAGATGGGGATCAAGCATTTATGGTCAAGAGTTTAAAGGAGAATCAAGCCCTATTGTTTGAGGTCACCAACTGAGAAGGGGAACGCATAGACCATACACACAGATACATACATAGAGCAAATGACAAACAATTGGGTTGAAATGAGTGTCTGTGCCCCATTCAGTTAATATAAGTCTCCAATTCACAAGGTTCACGGTCTATGTTGTATCAAACATTTTTATCTCCAGACAGCACTCTGGGCTATTGATTGGTTGGGGGCTATTGCTATTGATTCACACCAGATTCAGAATCAGAGAAAGGTGAAAACGTTATGGAATGTCCTGATATACTGTAACAATACCTGTTTCTTATTTACACTGCAGGGAGACCAGGTGTACATTTACAAGTCGGGTCCAGGTTACACCCTCATTGAGGGGTACCCCAAAAGTCTGAAAGAGGAGCTGGGCATTGAGGGACCTGTAGATGCTGCTTTCGTCTGTGGGCAGCACGAGATCGCATACATCATCAAAGGTTATTCACATGGTGCACGTGTACACACACAGATACACACACACACACACACACATACCGAGACACAAGCTGTTCTCACCCTTTTTTTCTCAGCTTTAGGTTATGACAGGTGTTTGCTAATGAACAGACTTCTTTCTAGTCAATCAGCCTCTCTCTCTCTGTGTTCAGGTGACAAGATGTTTGATGTGGATCTGACGGTTACTCCCAGAGTGGTGGACAAGGAAGCTGTCCTACCTTTCAAAAAGGTGGATGCTGGCATGTGTGGACCAGATGGGCTGAAGATCTTTGTTGAAGAGAACTTCTACCGTTATGAGTCCCCTCAAGTATTGGCTTTCAGTAGAATCCGCCAAAAGCCACACAAAACCTCCAAGGAATTTCTTGGCTGTGACCAGTAGAGGGGGCTGTAATCACAGAATAGCCCACAGAGAGAGAGAGCCAGCACACAAACACAGTTGCATTTATTTCTGTTCATTTGCATCTATTTCTGTTCATTGTTATGGGTCAGAGGGATCAATTACCACATATTTCTACTGATGATTACTGGTATGTGACGGCTATCTCACTCTTGCTTTGTTACTTGTGTTTATATCAATGATTTGCTTTGTTTTTGTAAATATTAAACATAGCTCTCCCATTGTTCTGTAGCAGAGGATGATGAAATAAAAATGATAAAAAGGAGACTCTGTTGCACCTTTTTTAATCCTTATAGAAATTGCCAACACAATAAGATTTCATACATTATAGCATATCAAATAGCTCTGTGGGTATTTATATAAGAAATGTAGTACGCTTTGAACATAGCCATAAGGGTAATTAAGGTCAGTATCTCAGTCAGTAAGGGTGGGTAGAGGCCTAAGGACTAGGGTACAGGGTAGAGTTATGGGTTATTAAAGTCAGTAGGGGTGGTAGAGGTCTAAGGACTAGGGTATAGGGTAGAGTTACGAGTCATTAAGGTCAGTAGGGGTGGTAGAGGTAAAAGGACTAGGGTATAGGGTAGAGTTATGCTATCAATTCACTTGAACAGGAAGAGGCAGTAGGTGCCAAATAAAAGCAAATAAGGACCAGGTGGATTTAGATAACATGGATGGAAATTCAAGAGAAAATGGCACATAATGTATGTATGCATATGCAGAGAATGTATGCACAACAAATACATATGTCAACTCAATTCAATTATATTTGTACAGAGCATTATACAAAAATGTCTCGTAGCGTTTCACAGCGAAAAGCACCAAAAGAGGCATTTTTAAATCTTCTTATGGAAGTAAGGTATTAATAGGTCAGAATATCCATAGCAGTATAATAAACCAAGGATGTAGTCACAGAACATAAATATTCATTGTGTCATTGTGATAATGTCATTAATATAGCATTATTGTCCCATAATAATGCCAAGATGTACTGTAGATCTATTTGCATTTGGTTGATGATGATTTTGATCTTTTTAGACAAAGCTTGTACTTGACTACTGTAGCCTACTGGCCCAAACATCCTGTAGCAACAAGAAATGGAATTCACACCTTTTTTGGCACAATATTTTTTCCCTCCAGGTTGTCATCATGCTATGCACCAAAGTGTTTGCAAGCAACAGCGTACAAAAACCTGTGTCATATAACCTATAATAGTCTATATAATGGCACACAATAACACAAGTGTTAATAAAAGTAGCTATTAACTATAAAAGTGACATACTATTTCTATATGCTAAATAAAGCCGACAGTACTGTATGTTCACCATATTCAAAGCCAGTGGAGTACATTAAAAACATGGACATGGTGCATATCAGTTCTCTACACTTGCTCTGCACTGGCCTCTATGCAATGCATTCAATGCAGCAGACAGATTTATTTATTTATGGTTTGATTCAGTTCAAGTTCAGTTCAGTAATTCAGTTAAATTTTTTTTTTTTAAACAAATGGCACTATACAAAAGTCATGTCTCGTTGCACTTCACAGTTAAGAGCACACAAGTAATTTAGTAATCTTTCACTTTCTTAGAGAGAGTAGTCGTAGTAAATTAGTCGGAAATAATGAAAGAAAATAGGTTCTTATATCCCCATTATATCCCAATCTAAACATATATTACATGAAAGACATTTTTCATTTGGGCAACTTTACATAACTTCAATTCTTCAAAAGGTTGTGGTGGTGCAAAGGTATACTGAGAGAGGAGGGGTTGAAGACCACAGACCGAGGGCAGAGGTCTGTGATGTTGGTATAGTGGGCAGATCCGGTCTGGCCTCGGGTGCACCTTGGGGTGTCGAGGGGAAAGGGCCATCCGGTCAGTGACTCAGTCGACGTAAGGAGCTGATTAGAGCCGGTTTGGTATTAGCAGGTTTGACTAAATCATCTCCACTTTAACCTAGTGGTCAGCTGGGGCAGCTACTGGGTAGGCCAACAGCTGATCTGTCTACACCCAGCTCAAACATCCAGGCATTTTGCTGCAGGCAGCAGTTTAAAATATGCTGTTTGACTGCTTCTTTTGTGCTTTCTAACAAACTTGTCAAGGATCACATAAAAGGTAAAAAAAGCTTATTTTCATTAGGTCCTCCTTGGTGTGTGTGTGTGTGTGTGGGGGTGTGTGTGTGGGTGTGTGTGTGGGTGGGTGGGTGGTTGTTTGCATGTATATCTGTATGTGTGAGTGTGTGTGTGTGTGTGTGTGTTATTTCATGTGTTATTACCCAAACAAAACACCAAATGACTACCATCCACTCAGTAAAACAACAAGGTGCAAAGTGTAATACTCTTACATACAGTACACTTAGATTGTTTTACCAATGATCAGTAAGAATGCAAAAACACACAAATGACAAAAGTTACCCTTCACTTTTTTTTTAGGCTAGATGTAATCCAAGTTGCCAAGTCTAGCCATGGTCTTCAAAGGGAGAGATTCATTATACTCTACAGTATGAAGCAGCAGGAACATAATCTAGACAACAAAATGAGTCGCTCCCTGTCTAATACTGTTAAAATCTGTATGCCTTATCCAGTGAAACCAATCTCCCAACAACTTTATGTATCACCATCATGCACAAAGCATCAGACATCAAAATGTACCTGCTTAATCCCCTTCCACCCTGGAGCATCACAGAATCCCTTTTTTGTGAAGTGACGGACACTGAGTTACACTCTATGTGGTCTTGTGGGATTCACAGTTTATTCTTCAGATCTTTAGGAGACACTGCTAAACAACGAACAGCAGGCTCTGTCAACACTACTCAAAAGCACAAGAAGGTGTTTCCTAAGATCACTATACAACATTGTCCAACATTATACATTATACAAAAAGGAAAAGAAACAAGAAAATACACAGCTTTTCATTTATTCATTTTAGTTATTTTTTTTAATATTTAGAAATTAAAGCCACTGATCCACAGCCAGAAAATGTCTGTAATTCAGTTGTATCAAATAATTCATCCTTATTTAATTACAGTTAGTGCCAAGGGAATAACATGTCCAATGTATTTGTTATAGTGCACAAACGTGCAAAGTTTTATTACAACAACAGTCATGTTTTTCTTTGGCAATAGGTCAAAATATTACTTGAACGTATACCATTGGCCATAGCCTGTTGGTTTAGCCCCGATGACACCTGAGTTCAGAGTACCGGTACGTGCACGGTGGGTGTTTAGCAATGAATGCTGTAGCAGCTGCTGGACAATAGGCGGCTGGAGTAAAAGTAATAAACTGCATGGGTAGTGAACATGGAGAGTTCCTGGATTTACAATTCAATTTATAATTCAATGCAAAGGAACTTTTGCTTCTTACTGATTTTATAATGCAGGGCAAGTGGTGAGATTAAACCCAAGCTCTACCTGACCAAACCCCCCAAATGCAATAACAGTGTCACGGAATGAATGAATGAATGAATGAATGAATGAATGAATTAATTAATTAATTAATGAATGGAGGATTGTACCTTGTGGTCTGATGTTAAAATTAGAATGTATTTGACTTTTCTTCATAAAAATAAGGTCAACAATGTACGATTTTACAAGCTGAGTGAGTACTGTGCTGCAAGTGAGTACTGTAATCCTGATGTATTAGTATTCTCATGGCCATATGCAGGTTATGACTTTATGTTTCAGTTAGGCCCCACTCAGCTTTCCTACACGTGACATTAAACGTTTTAGTTCATTCTATTCTTGCTGCTCCCATCATTAGAGATAAAGTGGAATATTATGTTCTTGGGATGTTTTTGGTGCTTTGCACGGTCAGCACGTACATGTATCCTGCATCAGTGGCTGTCTAGCAGACCACACCAGCACTAATCGTGGTCTGATTCAGTGTGGACCATGTCATCTGGAATGATCAAAGCCATCTTCCATCAAACTGGAACCATAGAGTCAGACTACTTCCCTGTCTTTATGTGAATCATGCTATCTCTCCCTTGATATGGATCACTGAGGCACTCAGTAAGTCTGTTTTTTAACCCTGCATTAAACGCTACAAACCTGTAGGGGAAGCTCTGTACAGTTAACTGTATTGCTGTAGTGTACACTCCCTCAGAAGTTGCAAGTTCCGTATTCACTATACAGGGCTGTACAGCGGTGCGCTCAATCGCCGTTTGCTATACAACAGACCAGTCTAACAGAAAAAACGATTTCTAAGTGATTTTATCACCACAAAAATGGTCGCATAAACTTACTGAGTGCCTCTTTAACCAACCCTGCAACGTGGGGTCAGTAAATGGTTGCAGGTGCACCTACACATGAGCCTAAAAAAACTTTGTAAACATGTGGACCTAGCATGTAACATGTGTCCCTACCATAAACAGTAGCATAGCGCTATATACTGTACACACAGTATACGTGTGGATACATAGTGTGTTGACATAACATTCTCTAGTACTTCTAATCCAAGGGTAATTGGTTTAACATTCTAAATCTCCTTAAACTTTACCTAATGTTTTACAACCAAAATATATCTATATAATCAAAGTATATCTATATCATATTTCTACATCTATCACACAGATGTATTATTCTGTACATCTAAGCCTATGTCTGTGTCAATCTACTGCAAAACTCCTTCACATTCCATTTGAATAATGAAAACAAACAGCTACCATAACATGCATGCAAGAAGGGTTGATACTGAGAGAGTGTTATGATAAAGACCAGTGAAAAAGATCCCAGACCCAATGAATCCCAATGAATATTCAATTTTGTAAATCTGTCTGTTTCTTGTGTAAGCAGACAGGACATGTGGGTGGTATGAGGTCAATAGTGATGGCAATCATACTATGTTTGAACATATAAAGCGATGGCTAACAAATACTTTCGACAAATGCTTTCGACACTTACTTGACCTCTGTAGATGTGGGTGTTTGGGTAAATATTAGCCACGCGTATGATCTGTTTATGCCCAACTATGCCACAGGCCAGAAATGCCAAATGCATGTTCATTTTAACTCATAAACTTTATTTATGAGGTTTGTATAGACAACATGTAAATACATGCATAGGAGAGAAAAATAGAGACAAACAGAGAGGGGGAGAGAGAGAGGGGGGGGGGGAGAGAGATAGAGAGAATTAGAAACAGAGAGAGAGAGAGAGCGTTCTGTTAATGTTCAGCAAATTTGTTGTGACAGACTGTTGGAGATGGATGTGACTTTATTTATTTTTTAAGCTACTGTGTGTTATTTACTAGTGCTACAGGAAACCAAAACATTCAACAAAGCATTTCATCATGGAGCACATCTAGAACACTCTGGTTCCAAAGGCACAAACATTCTATCCATAGCAATACTTTTGCATAGGGCCGTTTTAAAGACTGTTGCATATTGCAAATTGAACGAGGATAAGTATTTGTTTTGGGCATGGGTTGGGGAGTGGGTGGGTGGCCATAGAAAGACTTCAGCAAAAGACTCATCTATATGGGCTTGAAAACATGCATATACCAGTTGAAAATGCATGAGCTCTCTCTTATAGAATGTAGAGTTGCCCAAATAGAATGTTCAGAACATTCAACGTACAAAATACTATTGACTCCACTCAGAATTCTCTATAGTAAAAGATTTCCACAATGCAGGTGAATTAAGCAAACTGTTGTTGTGATTCTGTTGTGATCCTAAAAAATGTCTGTGCAGAGCTAAAGGAACATCATTTGCAACATTGTGGTTGCTTCTTAAGTCCAGATAAATATCACAACTTCTGACTGACATCTTTGGGTTGAAATACCTCTCATTTAATGGTTAATGAGGTGAAAATTGATAAAGAATATATCTTTACTCATAAATCACAGTGATGCTTATAATATGAAATATCCATTATGTTTGTGTTTACTTTGTAAGAAAAAAAAGATCTATTAAAATATGAAACTATAGTCAACAGTGATATGTCAGCATCATTTCATAGTTTGAATGTGTTTTTTAATTATTCCACTATGAATTGAAGACTCAATAACATTTGATCCGAGATTAGATTGATTAAACCCTGAGTCCTTACGTAACCCTTTGAATATTGATTTTTCCTCAGTTCCTGGTGGGAGGGGAAGAAGGTTCTGGTCTGTTTCTATGAAATGTCCCTTGACCACCTTTTGACCTGGACCAATAGAATGGGTGCAGTAGAGTACGTGCCCAGGCCCACGCTTTGTAAACCGTGGACGTGCAAGTTGTGCCAGGCCCTGTCACCTCCCCCTTTTCCTGGCGTGGGTATAAAAGGTTGAGTCCACTGCCTGTTGGGCACCTTGTCCAGCTGATCTCTCTCCAGAGGTTGTACCAGAGGTCCTGCTCACCATGAAGCTGCTCTTTCAGACCGTGTGTCTCTGCCTGGCCCTGAGCCTTGTCACACCACAGGGTAAGTCAAAATGTTCTTGTTTGAAATACACTCTCACACAGCCCATGTTGATTTTATAGCTGACAAAAAAAATGAGAGGATTCGGTCATTAATATAAAGTGACTATAATTGTCTTCCTTCTCTTGACCAACCAGATAGTGACTCCAAGCACTATGGTGCTGTGCTTGATCGCTGTGATGGAATGGAGATGGATGCTGTCGCTCTGAATGAGAAGGGAACGCCATACTTCTTCAAAGGTAAAGGCTCATTCAATATGAAAAGTTGAATAATGAAAAGTTACACAAAGATGCTTAGGCTTTAGACATTAGAATATTAAATATCATATTATACGCTTGCCAGGTGACCACGTCTTCAAGGGCTTCCATGGAAAAGCAGAACTTTCCAACGGATCCTTCGCAGAGCTGGATGAACACCATCACCTGGGACATGTGGACGCTGCCTTCCGCATGCACATCCCTGATGCTCCCGAGCACCATGATCACATGTTCTTCTTCCTGGTACTGTTCACTGAAAATAGTCAATATTATTATCCCTGATCGGTTACTTTCTTGTAGTAGTAAAGGGCTTGCAGAATGTAGTAGTAAAATGTAGCATGTGTAGAATTCTATTCCAGGTTCTATCTTTCCATTGCTTTTTGTAGGACACCCATGTGTTCAGCTACTACGACCACAAACTGGAGCCTGGATATCCCAAGACTATCCAAGAGGTCTTCCCTGGGATCCCCGACCATCTAGATGCTGCTGTGGAGTGCCCAGCTGAGGACTGCAAGTCCAACCTGGTCATCTTCTTCAAAGGTAAAAAGGAAAAAAATCTTGTAGTAACCCCACAAATAAGTCCCCCCACAAAATTCTTACAAAATTCTTTTTTTTATGCTGTAGGTGATGATATCTACCACTTTGATGTGAAGACAAAGGCAGTAGATGAGAAGGAATTCAAGAGCATGCCAAACTGCACCTCTGCTTTCCGCTGGCTTGGCCACTACTACTGTTTCCATGGTCACCAGTTCTCCAAGTTCGACCCAATGACTGGAGAGGTGCACGGCAAATACCCCAAGGATGCCCGTGACTACTTTATGAGGTGCTCTAAGTTTGGTGAGTAAAAAAAAAAAGAGGTTCCCTTGATTTTCCCTGGTAAAGGAGTTATTAACATTGTACAAATTGTACAAATTCAACTTAACCCTGAATTTCACGAAACTTTGACAAATATGATTAAAAAGCATGAGACACAGATGTCATAAATATTTCATAAACAGCCTCTATGTTGTAGACTCGATAAGATTGAGATAATTTCTATATTTACACATCTTGATGCTCTTTTCAAATGTGTTTGATACTCAGGTGAAAATGCCAACCATGTGGAGAGAGAACAGTGCAGCCATGTGCACCTTGATGCAGTCACAGAAGATGACGATGGAAATGTTTATGCATTCAGATGTGAGTTTATGACACAAATGTAACCTATAGACTGTCTCTAGAAAGTTTGATTGCTTGAGTTTTAATATTCTTTACGTGTTGTTTTTACATAGTGGAGGTAGTTTTGGATTGTAATTGTAATTGAATGTTCAGGCATTGTTTTTGTTTTTATCGTTGATGCATTGGATTTCCTCCCCACATTATACTGTACCTGATTTTTCTTTCTCTCGTAAGCCCACCACTTCCTGCGTGTGACGGGTGACAAAATGCATGCTGACACTATTGAAAGTGCCTTCAAGGAACTGCACAGTGAAGTGGATGCTGTCTTCGACTATGAAGGCTATATGCATATGATCAAGGTACAGCTGCTCCTCCCACATCACTTCAGTATGCTGATTCGCTGACAGGTAGAAACTTAGAACAAGGACATATGACAAAGAGGAGTTTCGTCCTTTGCAGGACAATGAAGTGTACACCTACAAGATTGGGGACCCACACACACACCTGGAAGGCTACCCCAAACCACTGAAGGAGGAGTTTGGACTTGAAGGACCTGTAGATGCTGCTTTCATTTGTCAAGATCACCACATTGCACATGTCATTAAAGGTATGCTTTTTACTTCACTTTTTACTTCTGTCTTACTGGTAATTTTCTGGTAAGTTCAAGTGTACTCAATTTTGTGCCTCAAGGTCAAACCCTCTATGAAGTGGACATGAAGGCAACCCCTCGAGTGCCTGTTAAGGATGGCCCTTTCACCCTCTTCAAGTATGTGGATGCTGCTATGTGTGGGAAAGAGGGAATCAAGGTTATAGTTGGCAACCATTTCTACAGCTTTGAGAGCCCCCAAGTCATGCAAGCCGCCAAAGCCATACCCGAGGCGAAGAGGGTGTCCACAGAGATATTTGGATGCGACCACTAGGGGGGGCCAAAAGCTACCTGGAGGAGTGGACTTTGATAGTCCAGGGGAGAGACAACCAAAACATTGTGGCATTACTTCTTTGCTTTAAATGCCCTCTTGGACTTCATATGTGCAGCCAAGCTCTACTTCTGATGTCATGGCTCTGTTCCCAACCTCTACCAACACAAAGGGTTTCACCACTAAAAAAATGTATTAAATGTTTTCCATGCAATTCTCATTTGTGCTGATTGTGTTTTGGACACAGTTATTATTAATATTATTGTTATTGTTATTATTATTATTATTATAGAAAAAAATATACTATTATATTAATAATTAACTATTTATACAAGATACACATATCCACACAGAAACATGACATAGGCTACACACACGCAAACACAACAAATACAGATATATCTACTGTGTGTTATTACAGCCAAGTAAACATTTTAAATGAGCTGTGTTAAAAAATGCAGAATAGTGCATTGGTATTCAAAGTGCAAGACATTCAGTGCAAGTATCGCATTCAATACAAGAACAGAACAATAATTACTTTATACAAAGATATATAAAAAACATTGATGACAAGAAAAGTTCATGTAGAAGTTAAGCTCCAATAATACAGATGCTTGTGAATACTGGATTCTATGAACCTTAGATGTAAGTTAGGTATACAGTCAATGGTTCCACCTCACAATTTGGGTTCACCATTTGGAACAAAAAATATATAGTTCTAAAACCAGTTAATAAGATTCCATGTCAGCTGTGGGACATTAAAATACAGGTATGCTTTCAAACTGGCTATTTGTCACCATATTGTCCTTAAAGCACACACTGTAAAACACAAGACCTCTCTATGCAAGCCAGTGTGTTAACTGAATGATTTCCTGGTTAAATAAGAAATGCTGTTTTTTTTATAAAAGGTGCCATTATGAAGGATTTTTGCGATACCCATCTAAAAATAATTGCTAAAATGATAAAAAAATAAGAATCATATAAATTAAAACAGTAGTCTTAATGTTTTTATAACAATGATTGTCTCAGCCTAATGATGAGGGAAAAAAAGGTGACTGGTTGTGCATATATATTTTATACAGTTAACACTAAATTAACAGCTTTAAGTTTAGGTGGTTCGGTGGGATGTGCTGTTGTGGAATTTTTGTTGCAGGTGTTGTGTTTGCCACTAGATGGCACTATAGCTATATGGGCAATAGAAAAATAGCTAACTGTAGGCACTTACTAGCCAACATTAATGATCATAATATCCTAATGTGAAACTGTATGACTGCTCCTCTGTTAAAAGATGAGACACATACCGGCATGCTAATTAATGTAAGGCTAAGCAAGGTATTTTTTATAAAGTTTATAATATTTCACACACTACAGTAACTGAATATGCTTGAAAAGAAGTAGGAAAAAAAAACAGATAAAAAAAACAGATGAAAACAACAAGTTTTCATTTAAGATTTGAAACTGGAAATGGAGGGTGCAATAGTTCTAGGAAATCACTTTCAAAGTTAAGGCACAGCTGAAGGCTGCCTCGCTTGGTTTAAACAGATTCCTTCCTTAAAAGATTTGTGGGATCTTATTGGGGGTTAGTGTTGGGACATATTGGCTATACTGAACTAGCCCATTTAATGATAAAAAAAATAAAAGTGCTTTAAAATCAGTTCCCTAACTACAGTACTGAGAGTCAGTGCAAGGATTTCAGGATGGTCAGTCTTTTTTGGTCTTCTGAGCACCATTTAAGGAGCATATTAGCTCCTTCGTGTTCTTGGAGGGCTGTAAAAAGGCTATTGCAGTAACTACAAAGTCATGGATGAGTTTTTTAGATCCTGCTCAGAAATAAGACTTACAGTACCTTTGTTGAAATGAGTTTGATTTGAAAACTGCTTTCATGTGTCTATTAAATGTGAAGCCAATGGCAATGACAACTCCAAGTTTTTTTTCTTTTTCTTTGAGACCCTTCCAGTCAGTAGAATATGTTATGGTCCAGTGTCAAAAGCTGCACTCAAGCCCAGAAATACTAGGATATATAATTTTCCAGTAACTTCAAGCGAAGATTACAACTGGATGTGTTTCTCTGTGACCTGCAGGCACAGCTCCCCAAATAGACAACGGAACATGAAATGCTATTGTATTGCCCTTGTAATTAGCCTATAGCTAATCAAAGCTTTAGTTCAATTCAATTTTATTTATATAGGGCATTTTTACAAAAGGCATGTCACAAAGCGCTTAACACAAGAGGCCCAATGAGCAACATGGGCAAGGAAAAACTCCCTAGCAGCGTTTTTTGTTTTTACTTGTTATGGTAGAGGAAGAAACCTTGGGCAGTTCCGACGGCTCAAGGGGCTAACCCAACTGCCTAGGGCAGGTTTTCAGTCTCTCAGATGGCGGGTAGTCCACTATTATTCCATTAGATACACATTACAAGAAAATTTTGGTAAATAAAGTAATATAGGAGTCCCATTAGAATTCCAGGATATAGTCCCATGTCATTTGGCGCAGTCAAGCCAGGGGCCAGCTAGAGGCTGTATTAATCATGTCAGGGTCATCTGTGAAGCTGAAGGCAGACCGCCCAGGAAGCCAGAGATGCAGGATCAGGCAGTGGAAGGCAGGGGTGACCCTCAGCAGGGAGGCAGTGGCATGGACAGTGGAGTGGGTTGAGGACCATTCAGGAGTGCCGCCGGATCATGTTGGAAGAAGGTCCCAGGAGAACCCAGGAGGTGCAGGCGCAAGCAGTGGAAGGCAGTGATGACTCACGGCAGTGTGGTAATGGCATGGAAAATCAGAGAGGAGATGAGTTAGAACAGTCTCCATCAGATTTCAGAGAATGTGAGTTATATTTCATGTGAAACCATATACAGATGTTGGCTAAGTGAAGAGAGAGAAGTAAGTGGAGGGGAAAAGAGAGGAGGAGAAAGACAGAGTGAAAATTGTACGGGTTAACAGATGGGTGGATTGTGGCGGCATTAAACTATAGCAGCATAACTAAGGTATGATGTATAACAAGCCACCACCACCAAAGAAAATGGACAGTGGCCACCAAGTCCTGGACGGGAGCTTACAGCAGAGGCAGTCCTTTCCAATAATACCCTGAGGAGGTGTGGCTTACCATTCACCATCCCTAACTAAAGGGGTCAGTAAATAGAAAGGTTTTGAGTCTAGACTTAAAGGTGTTGAGAGTGTCCGCTTGACGAATGTTAGAAGGGAGTTTGTTCCACAGGACAGGCGCACGATGGCAGAATGCTCTTCCTCCCATTGTCGATTTTGATATTCTAGGAATTACTAGGAGACCAGCATTCTGTGACCTTATGGGTCTAGAAGGGTGGTAGGGAACAAGTAAGTCTTTAATATATGCTGGAGCAAGGCTATTAAGGGCTTTATATGTTAGGAGAAGTATTTAAAAATCAATTCGGCTTTTAACAGGAAGCCAATGTAAGGAAGCAATGACAGGTGTGATATGTTCATATTTTTTTGTCCTAGTGAGTGCTCGTGCTGCAGCATTTTGTATAAGTTGAAGGTTTTTGATGCAGCTAGTACCACATCCAGAGAACAGTGCATTACAATAGTCAAGTCTGGAGGTAACAAATGCATGTATTGTAGTTGTCTATGTTGTAATAAAAAAATCTTTAGTAGCCTAAGCTTAGTTCAAAACTGCTAGAATAGGCATTTTTTAGAAACTGGTCTTGAAGTCATGTTGGTGTTGTTTTTCTTGAACAGCTAAAATTAAATTATCAGAGGGATACAACAGATGGGTAATGAATAAGTTATGCTGGTCTCCAGGAGACTCACCTTACCCATTTCCATAGCCTAGGCTACATTATCTGACCCAGATGTGCATCTTGGGCAGTGGCGATGAGTAGCCTAGTCGAAGCCTGCTGATTCTGTGTACCCTAATGTTTGCTTTTCATACAATCCATGTATCTTTAAAATAATATGTAGAAAAGACTATAGACCGTTAATAATCACCACAACTGCAGGGAATGCCCTCCTTCCTTTCCCTCCCTTCTTTAAGGACTCTCCACATAAAATTCAGGCCTTCAGTATGCTCTGGTTCCCCTGGTAACAAGCAAACCCATTGCATCGTTGGATCATACCATAACCAGCTTGCGGGGAGTGTGCTTACACAGCTTGGCCAAGAACATAGAAGGGCAGTGGTCCAGTAACCTAGCCCCTTTTTGAAAACCTTCTCCCAAACTACGAGATGCATATTTTTTTAAAAGAAATATACGTTGAGAATTTTAGCTCAGTAGATGCTTAACTGTATATATTTAAAAAAAAAAAAAAAAAAAAAAAAACTAACGTTCACCGCCCTGAGCTGTCAGCTTGTTGCTCATAACACGAATGCCTGTGTAAAATAGTTTCCCAAGGATTTCATCGATGTGTGAATACATTTCCCGGAAAATGTATTTTTTTCTTTAAAACTTTTATCAACTAGTGTCAAGGTTTGTGAACATCATAGTTCCTGCATAATCAGGTAGCCAGTTTTTTTCTGTTTGATCTCTTTGGTGGTGTTCGTCCTGTCTGCCTGCGTGACTGGTGGTGGCTTGCAGCAATACACCAGCAGCAAGGCAGAGCACATCAGAGGCGATTCGTGACGATGAGGTAAGCAGGACTGTCAATGTTGCTAGCTAACACTTTTGCGCTTACAGACGTCATTGGATAATGCTTATGTAAACCGTTTCGAGGAAGTCTAGACGTAAGTATTAGTTTCATCCTGACATTACAGTTGTCATTATAGGCAATGTTATGGCAGGACAACGTTATTTGGTTATACTGGGGTTGCGGAAAGCTAACGCGCTAGCTATCGTTGAATGCTCCGTAGCGGAAAAAAACTTGCTAGCTCCTGAAAGTGTAGGTGGAAAGCAGCCATCTACATTTTAGCAAAATTCTATGACAACAGTAGCTCTTTCTGTTGTGATTTCCATATGTAAATGATTTCCTTCAACATTTTTCAGACTTCTCAAGATTCTGTAAACGTTTAAATTACTGTGAACTGTGTCTGCGTTGTCTGAGTCGAATACTTTTGAGCTCAGATTTCTAACCAGCATTGAATGTTATTGAACATACTTTGTCACCTTACAGCATTGTAGTAGTGTCATAGTACTATTCACCCTTGTTATGGGTGTAAACAGCTCTGTACACATTTGCCGTAGTAACGTTCTTTATGTATTATTTTGGGAACAGATTTGATTAGGATAGACTTCAACGCTTTAACGTCACACCCGGTTGACTTTGACTTGGAACATTTGTTTAGCCTTCCTCTAGGTACTAGCAGTTTTTGATGGACCAATTTTATCATCTTAATGCTCACCTCCCCTAAATCATGCATCCATTATTGCATCACTTTTCATTTTTCTAATAACTTTAAATGACAGAGTTTACATACTTAACCTTTATTGACTCTGAAAAGTTATGAATTAACCTCAGTGAAAACATGAAATGTAGAGCTGAACACATTTCAGTTCAGTTTCCTAATGAGCAAGAACAGTAATCAGAATGCTAGGGTTCTGTGACATTTCTGTCTGGAACATCACAGCTTCAGTATAGCTTGTCTGTCTGTCTGTTCCTCAAACAGCAGGTCTCTGTCTAGTCTGCCATTGGACAGAGCTTACTGGGAGGGCCTTCCTGCACACGGGCTGGGCTCACAGGAAGGGGGGTGGCCAAAAATGTTTCGGACAGAGTTGAGCAGACTGTATGTTCCTGTACTGTCGGTGAAAGAAAATCCCGGTGAGAGCATGGGGCCTCTGAATTCGACACCAGTCGAGTGAGAATGCCCAGTGCTCTGATTTAAAGTATTAGAAACTAATTGATATTGTCATCTCTGTGGCCTCAGTGGCATCTACTGAGACGTAAGAGGATCTGCATCATTATGTGAGGTGGGAGAATTGCTTGCTTCTGCTCTTTTATTTCTGACTTAGCCTAGATGAAGAGAGAGATCATTCTGTTATTATTAACCATTTGATTTGATGTTTGGAAAAGTAATGGTTTGATTGTGAGGATCAGTAAAGGAAAAGGAGACCATATTGAAAAAGGGAGCATTAGATGGGACGCCTTAAGCAAGCAGAGGTTGGAACTGGAACATGCCGTCTTCCAGTGCACTGCTGGTGCAGCAGCGCTACCATTTGCATTCTGTCCGCTTCTTCTCTCAGCGGGAAACTCGCCTCGCCTCAGGAGAGATAAAGGTGCCCCTTAATGCCATTTGCAACTTCCTGTGGGGTTCCTGCAGAAGCTATTTCGGATAGCCCATACTGTGTCTGCATGCATACCCCACCTATTCACCATCCCTTTCCATCCCACAGGAGAGACTCTAAGCTAGATACTCTGGAAAGAGTTTGGACTAGACACGTGTTTGTTTAATCATAGTTGATTTAACACGGCCTCTGGTAGAAATGGATGCCCAGTGTAATCATTTCATCCAAATTACAGGTGCAAGTTAAGCTTGAAATACAGGGGTAATAAGAACATTAAGTCTTCTCTGGACAGTGCAGTAGGCCTAGTTCCTTTATACAGACTGTATGCTCTGAAACAGCAGCAATAGTGTTTTGTCATCCTGTCCTGGCCAGTGATTTCACAAGACTGAGATTTTTCATCGGGAAGCATGCAGACTGGAATAGAAGGGCTATTTTATCATCAGCAGCCTATTCATTCTCTCTGTGTTGGTTAGTTGGGTTACATACAAGTATTCCAGACAGCTGGCTACAGTACAGAGATGCACACTACTTAGCAGGAGAATATGATTAAAGCCACAGCAACTCAGTTTGGCCTCAAAGAAGATGATTTCTCTAAATTACATGGCAGGACTCTGGGTCAGACCAAAGTAAATGAGTTGCGTATGTCTTTGTGTGGTCGGTTTATGTGTACCATGTCAAGAAGAGTGATATTTGGAGCATCGTGAATATTAAACTGTGCAGACTGTTGTGGTTTGCAGACCACTAAACACACTTCTCTGCTT
This sequence comes from Limnothrissa miodon, assembly GCA_017657215.1. NCBI lineage: Eukaryota > Metazoa > Chordata > Actinopteri > Clupeiformes > Clupeidae > Limnothrissa > Limnothrissa miodon. Next base: position 194,578 of record JAGFZM010001364.1, on the reverse strand, counting down.
CAGACACATACCATAATATAAAGCGAATGTGGGGATGACCAGTGAGTATTGTAGAGAGAGAGAGAGAGAGGTAGACAGGTAGATAGATTGAAACATGTTGTAGGTGGAGGGTACAGAAGTTTTGAAATTTAAAGTTTTATGTATTTGAAATGGGGACAGCATATATTAATAGTTAATGAGTATGTTAAGAAATAATATTATAGCAATTTTAGCAATGTTTCATTTAGTTTTAATTGTATGTTCCTTGGCAGGTTGATGGCTCCTTAATACATAAATACATAAAAATATACATAATACATAAATACATAAAAAATTACAGAACACAAATCGGTAGACATATATTATAGATTATATTTGTGATCATCTTGTATTTTCTAGGAGCCATCTTTTTAAGTGTTTCCCAAATGAACTAAATTGTGACAGTTTGGGTATTGCACCCGGAATTGAGTTCCAGATGTGTGATGCTTCAAGGAAAATGCAGCCTAACTTAAGGCACTTTTGCCCAGAAAAAAGTACAGTGTCTCCTAGGCCCTGCTTGTATTAGTTGTATGTTATAAACAAAGCTTGTAGTTGCTTATAGTCAAGTTGTATGTTATAAACAAAGTCTGTGTATTTAGCGCGACTTTCAGGGCTTGTTTTTATGCTGTTTTTAATAGGCTTAAGGGTTGTCTTACTGGCTGATGCCCAGATTGTTATTTTTTAGTAATGTTCATCTAGTCATGTTATTTGTAAAGTAAAGTTTGTAAAGTATCTATCTATTTATCTATCTATCTATCTATCTATTTATCTATCTATCTATCTATCTAGTTATGCTGTAGGTCATATGTGACATGGTCACTGCATCAAAAATAACTACAGAAGGTTAAGTTGTTTTTGATGTATCTGAAAACAGACAAATTACATTTAAATTCAATCTAAGCATGCTGCTCAAAGCTGTGATTCTAAAATCATACCATATTTAAATTCTTGAACAACTTCAATCTTTTTTCATGTAGTAGAATGTTGGGATCTGTGTCAGTTGTTAACCTTTTTGAAACAAACAGTCTTAGATGCAGTAAGGTGTATGTGAGCTCCTCACCCAAGTGTACACATTACTCCTGACAGATGTCAAATGTTGTGCGGCTGGGTTTTTGTCTTTTGTGTGTGCATACATAACAGGCATCATCAGAATACAGAATACAACTGGCATGCTGACAAGGGTCATTTCTTGTCAGGTCAGGTTGAATCCAAAAACTCCATTGTCTAGAAATAATTGGAGAATTGCCAGGCAGATGTGCTAAACAGGTTTATAAGGATTTAAATGAATTCTCCCAGTTTTTTTTGTGTGTGTGTTTATGTGTTTGTACTATATCTGTCTATAATTGTGAAGTTTTAAAGTGCTGCTCCTTTGGTGCAGAACCTAGTAGGGGTAGGTTAAGGAAAAAGGTGGAAAAGTGAAATGAATTGTTGATTAACGAGATGCAATGCACTTACACTACCATTGTTAATATTTCTGTGGTTAAATTAGGCTTTTGCATAACTTGTTAGACATTGTTTCCTCTGTGAAAAGGCAGTTAAATCTCCTGTACCAATTAGGGAGTGATCACCACTGGTCTAATTAAATTTCCCTGTGAGGGAAAAAACGTACACAATTACCCCATTTAGATTATGGTCTATACCTTTGGGAAAGATAATCTAATTTGTTGAATTAAGCATCGTCTGACTTTAGGGGGATGGTACTAAATCTCATTTTAATGCTGGCAGTGATGATTTATAAAGGCAGTTGGTAAACAGTTAATCTTTCATCTACAAATTAGCCTACTCTGCTCCAATGCCCTATTCTAGGGCCATGTTTAAGAGTTAGGCTAGTGTTTTCAGTTGGCATATCTTCTGTTAAATTGAGCCCTTTGGCTGCTCTCAACCTTTCTGTATAGAAAAAAGGCTCCTTCATAGTTTCATGGTATTGGCCCTTGTCTAGTGATAAATATATAGGCCAACAGCTGGGTGTCAAGTGTGTGAAATTAAAATGCAATAACCCTCCATCAGAAAAAAACATTCAGAGGCAGGATCCCTGATCAATCAAACATGTCAGTCCAATTAAGTCGGCATCCATTAGTGAAATGCGTACGGAAGATCAAATACAAACGTAGCTTGGCAGGCTGATTTGAGAGCACTGCTAGCCACAACACTAGGCACATACTTAGGCACTGAAAGTGGGGTTGACTCCCACTATTACAGAAGCAATCCCATGACCCCCTGTTCTGGCTCTGAATTGCTCCCTGAATTGGCTTGAGGAGGTAAGTGCAGTTCTTTGGTTGCGGTCAGGCCAATGTAGTGGTTCATTACTTGAAACACTACGTTGGTGGTAGAGTTACAGAGGAATGTTGGTTTCTCTGTAGACTTTAATTTAGCTCTCAGGGGATTCCATTCATTTCCGCACACTATATTTTTCTATCATTCACATTTCAAATCAATTTTAATTTTCTGTCTACATATATCTATGTAAAGCATGTAGGCAAAGCATCTTGTCATCATCATTGTATCATCATTTGCACCTTAGTTTGATTCAACCTTTATTGCGGTTAACAATAATCTTTGTCACTCAACACCAGTAGACAAGAGCAAGTGAAACAGCTGAGTTGATGAATAGTTACTCAAGTTGTATTTCACCGTCATTTTGTTAAGTAGATGCCCTACAGATTCTCCACAGTCCAGATGGGGAAAATTAAATGGATAGCATGCTAAGACCTCTCTCGCATTAATCAGCAGGTGCATGACTGTTGCTGTGCGTTCACGGTGCATGTGCACCTGTCTAGTCACGCCAGAAACATTCTCTTGTGCAAACCGGTTGCTGTAAGCGCTTTTCTGTTTCTGGCGGACTGAGGTGCAGATGCGGTCTGATGTAGACGCAGTTAACACATTACCATACACATGGTGCATGGTCTAATCTGCTAAAATGCATTAAACGGACCAAAGCCATGTCCACATAGCACACCGCCCCCCCACAAGGCGTACAATTAAGCCTGGTTTTAGCCTCTATAAATCAAAATGCCTTGTAACTAGTTTACACAAGTCAGATGACGACAGAGAGGCCTGAAGCTTAATGGTTTTCTGTGCTGACCTGATTTTGGTCTAAGGTTGATCAGGTAGGCCTATATAAGGTTTCACAGCATGTTATATTTAATTGGGCTGTTTAAGGTGTTCTGCCATCCGTGAGTTGTCGTGTGATACTCACATTCCATAAGGCCGGTCAGTTCTGATTGCGCTGAAGGTCACAACACGTCGTCAGTGTTTTTAGAGTGACCAAAAACATCTCTTAAATAGTATTTGAAATATATTAATATAAATAAATAGATAGATAGATAGATACTTTATTGATCCCCAAGGGGAAATTCAAGAAATTCCCCTTATATACACCAAATATACACCAATTCCATTGGTCACTCTAGCCTACTTTTTTATCTTAGTAATTTTGTCTTATATCATCCTTAATGACTCTTCACTCGTGGAATGTCTACTATAAAGATAACTGTACCAACTGGATTATCGATTACTTGTCTGGCCTCATGTAAATGGAATAATAACTAAAATTCTGTGGTTTCTGATTGGCTGACAACTCTTTATCATTCAAAAAATCCCTCTGAAAGTGATCCTAACAATATAATTGCGTGTCGTTATAGTTGAGGTGTGGGCATAGTCATTTTCATATAATCCGAATCAATATTTACTACGGCCTTTCTGCACCTTCATCTAAACACTGTGTGTAGTGCAGGTGTAGGACCTGCCGTAGGACCTTCATGGCCTAGGCTAGGCTGTGCACATTGTTCTCAGGAAGTGTCCCCACTTTCTCTTTTTAATCAGGCGCTCTACCTGTTGTCAAGAATAGTCTAAGCTGCTTATTCTGCTGTTGGAACAGAAGAGACTTTCAATTAGTTGCGCTTGTTGTTATTTAAAATTCATGATTTAAAATAAAAAAAAAAAACATTGTAGTTCATTTTCTTTTTCTCTCATGGTTTCACCTTAATTAATTGTTGGTCAAGACCCATATGGTGCAAACATTGACACTCATCAGAACAGTTTCCAGGACGTCTCTTACCTTGTCCATCTGTGGTAACGGAATGTTGAAAGCTAGCCTGAGCCAAAATGATTGACAGCCATAGAAGGATGAGATGACCATTTGAGAATGGCCTGGTTGCTGAGTGGATGTGCTGAAAATGAATGCAGCACAGACTCCAGACAGAGATTTCCTTCAGATGGAGAATCTCATTAGAGTTACGACCACTTTCGTTTAATAGGATTAGTAGTGTTCACCACCAGTTCGCCGGAGCTTTTTGCTGTTGCTGTTGAGATGAAGCTGAAATAAATTTTTTTTTTTTTCAAGCACAGTCTAATTTTTGTTCTCTCTCTCTCTCTCTGTCGTTCTCTCTCTGTCCTCTTCACAGATCTCTGTCAGAAAGTGCCTTCCTGATGCCAGTTCTAACCAGACGCTGCTCTCCGGCCTATGTTTGCATCTGACGCCAGCACTCCTTTCCCAGACCTCAGCCCAGACAGCTTTCCCTCAGTGGCAAATCTTTGGCTTCTCTGTCAGATCCCGTCGTTGAAGCGACTCGAGCAGACATATTTATTGTGGAAGATTGGCAATTGCCAATGTGGAAAAAGCTGACACACTGAATAAATCTTGAGCTTGCAACGGTGTGTTAACTCTGCAGAGGTCTCCGTAAAGGGCACACCATTGACCACAGTCATCAAATTAATGATTGTTTCCTAATCAGTGCATTAGTACTGATGCGTAGTCTGTGCGGTGAGGACGCTGGGCATGCCTCTTTCTCATAGAAGTGCTCTTTCGACCGAACAGATCCATTCACACTTTACACCCAGTTGACTTGTCAATCCAAGAGCCTGCTGCTTTATCTAAACATTTTTGCTACCAATGATTTGAGATTTGACATCGTCAGCGCCGTTTCCTAGACTCCTCATTGGTGCCATCGTTAAGTGTTCTTACGGATTCATCTGAACAGGCTAGTGCTAACACCACCTAGTCCGACCTCGCTGCTGATATGGCTTTCAACCTGACTTCAATACGTGACACAAAATGGCTGACTCTGGAAGTGTGTCGGCAGTTTCAGAGGGGGACGTGTTCACGTAGTGATGAGGAATGCAAATTTGCACACCCACCAAAGAGCTGCCAGGTGGAAAATGGAAGAGTTATTGCTTGCTTCGACTCACTGAAGGTAAGGAATGTCATGCACAAATTTGAAACGACCAGGCAATACATTTCCAAAGCCTATTCCTGCATAATATTCCACATAAAATTGCGGAGAGTTGACAAAAAGTCCACACAAATCTAATTTTATTCAAAGATAAACAAGTGAGTTGTCTAAAAATGACTTTTGTTTATTTTTTGTATTTTTTATTTGTTTATGCACATATTCAAATGAGAATCGGCCCTGTTAAGGTCAAGTGTGTCAAGTTCAGCAGTCCCCAGTTGAATTAGTTCCATGAGAGTGTCCGTGAGAGTGTCTTGCACAGCATCAGTCTACAGTTTCTCAAAGTCAGACATTCCTCACAAGGAGTCAGTATGTGTAATGCACTTCTGCAGGCCAGGCTACTGCTGCCCGCCTCCTGTGAAGACCTCCAGGCCTGTGGGCCTGTGTGTGTGTGTGTGTGTGTGTGTGTGTGTGCACTCCATGGCTGTCCTCCAGAATTAGAGCTGCTGGTGGAGATGTGTGACCTCGGCACTGCCGTCTCCCCGATGTCAGGGTTAATCCGTAGTGTGTTTTTTCAGAGCCTCCATGAATGCACTCCTGCCTGGACTATCCCAACCTAAAACCATTAGGGCGGCCTTATCTGTTGTGCCTAATAGATATAGTAAGTAGAGCCGATGATTATCATACCACCCCATGGTGTCAAACACCTTGTATTTGTAGAGGCATCATCCACACTGATAGCTTGGGTTTGTTTATTATTGTGTAATTAACTTGTCTGTTTTGACAGTGTCTCCTAGCAGGGAGTGTGGTGGTATTTGTCTGACTTTGTCAGAGACTAAGTAGTGATATGTGATGCTTATCATTACAGGAATCTAAAATGATGACACAGAGACATTTATGCCTCTGCCGTTGTATGAGCTGCTTGTTTGTTTAACACAGACTTCATTTTAAATAGTCTTAAGCTAATTTCTATTATCTGTAGCAAAGTCCACTGGGGAAGAAAACAGTAGGACTTTATCAATATTGATGCCATTGTTGATTCTGCTTATCTGTCTGTTTCTTTATCAATTCTCTTAGGAATTCCTCATTCCATTAGATAGCCTAACAAAGGTCTTCAGTATCAACACCTTATTTACCTACTTTCAGTAGCAACACCAGCTTACAGTATATTGTAGCCTACTGCTTTTCTCTGGTAAAAAGAAGGAACTTAGAAGACTGTTTGTTTATTTCAAGTCTGCATTTAGAAGGACCAATTGCCTGTGACCTGGAAAAAAATATGTTGCTATTGGTAAGGTCAGAGGCATCTAATTCTTTCAAATCCTGGTTCTACTTGGTAACCGGTTCCTAGTTCTCGTCCATAACTGGTACCTGTCTTAAACAACACCCACATGGCAGAAGTGCCTGGGCATGCTTAGAAAAATGTAGGTCCTCACGCATTAGCGTGATTTTGCTGAACTTTAATTTAACAATTGGCCCTCAGGGTTGGAGGATAACTGACATCTTAAGTACCTCATCCGTAGTTGTAGTGATTTTTGTGAAATGGACAAGTCGGCACAGCAGTCCATTATTATGAGTAGTGTGGTGCACATGTCCGCGGGCCTTTCATGATCTCCTGTAATGAAATTCTCTGCATCTCACATGGTGGGTTGTTTCTCATGCAACACTTTACTGTGTTAGCCTGTAAATGGTCACCTTTGTAGAGTGTTCTCTCTCTGATATGGTTTCCAATCATTTTCAGCACTGTGACACAAATTTTTTGTGCATTAAAGGAGAAATCCGGTGTTACTTGGACCTGGACTGTACTGGAAGATGTTACCGAGTACAAACATATATTCAATGCCCACCTCCGTTCACCCCCAGCATTCCGCATTAAACCGTTTTTAGCCAAAGCTTTCATTAACCTTAGACTGTTAGCTATAGGGGCACAGCTTAGTCTATGAAGATAAATCGCTTTTTTTTACACCATTAACAAGGTTCAAAGTAACTCCACACTTCATTGGTAGACTTCTGAGGGCCCTGACATTTAAAACGAGACAATCAGAATTTTTAAAGTGTACAGATACTTTATTAAAAAGACAGTTTATAAAGACAGTACCTTCTCAGAATTTCCCAGTCACCGCCATCTTGAAATTAAACCACGATAAGTTGATTGACGAACAGATAGGACAGGGGAACAGATTGAAAATTATATTCTGTTGAAGTGCTTGGATTTCAGATGAAAATATATGGTGACTATCTACATGAGCACTAAAACACCAACAAATGGTCAAACTTAAAAAAGTTTGACCAAAGACATTTATAAAGTTGTAGCTCGTTAATCGACTTATCGTGATTTAATTTCAAGATGGCGGAGACCAGGAAATTCTGAGAAGGTACTGTCTTTATAAACTGTCTTTTTAATAAAGTACTTGTACACTTTCAAAATTCTCATTGTCTCGTTTTAAATGTCAGGGCTCTCAGAAGTCTACCAATAAAATGTGGAGTTACTCTGAACCTTGTTAATGGTGTAAAAATAGCGATTTAGCTGCAAAAGTGTAGCAGTGTGAGGCTAATGAAAGCTTTGGCTAAAATGGTGTTTAATGGTGTTTGTACTCGGTAACATCTTTCAGTACAGCCCAGGTCAAAATCACACCAAACTTCTCCTTTAATTTTAGAGGCAACTGCTGCAGAGTAGGAATTTTGAAATTGCTAACACAGAAGTTAAATAAATCTACAAATCAATGTGCTTTGCAGAGACTAGACTTCCTTCATGGACCTGCATCATTGTTTCAAAGGTCTGATTTCAAGGTGAGCTGTAGGTGACTTTGATTGAAGGATAACTACTGGTATCACCACAGACCCTTACAGTGCATTTCCACTGAATTTTGCCCGCCTCTCACTTAAAATTAAAGGAGAGCAAATTTTGCCCTGTTGTGGGTAAATTCGTTGAGGCAAGCAAATTGGAATTGGTGAATCTATACCAGTCAGCTAACTGTGTCTTGATTTGTAAAGTGATGTTATTGATGGGGACGAGAGTAACAAAAAATGAAATGGCAGACAATATGGCGGCAAGTTAATATCCCTGACTAATGTTTATTCTTCCTCACCTGCATCAACATTCAGAATAGATGTTGGATGTCCAACATTGATTATTGACAGGTTTTCATTAACAGTTGTACAGGTGCCAATTTGGGCCACAGTACATTACAGTACATGCACCTTTTAGCACATATTAATTATTCAGTTAAATTAATCAGTTGGGCTACCCATGCTCTTTATCATAATATTTTACTAGCTGACATTTTCCTGATAGTGAAATGACCTCTGTTAGTTGGATCGATTGGAATCGTGGATGTTTGGTTTTGTATTTTGAAATGTATACAGCAATCCACCTTGTTATGTTCTTCTGTCATATGTGCATGTTGTTGTGCTGAGGTGAGTGATTCCCTAGAGGTGTTTCTTGCTTTCGGATGGTGCCTTCTCCTCTGAGATGTTGCATCAGGGTCTATCACTTGCCGGGAAAGGCTTTGAGGTCCCAAATCTGCCTCCGCTTCCGGAACCTACTGTAGTTGTTGCATCCTGTCAATCACTGCAGCTATTGGAAAAGAGCACTTTTCCTCGCTGGCTGCAGTCTTCCCTTGGGACTGTAAACAAGCTGAGCTAGAGGAAAAGGGGGGGGGGCTCAGGAGAGAGTTGCTGAGGCAGCCTGGACAGTGCATACTGTAGTGTTGCTGCAGGACCTGTGCATGCATCAGACTGGTCAGGAGCTGTTGTTGGCGGTGTGTGTTGGGGGCAGGGCGTGTGTGTATCACTTTCAAGCTGATTAGAGGCTCTTTTCTTTTTAAAGCTCATTTGGGTCGTTGGGACGACGACAGGAGACTGGGGCCTGAATGCGCTTGAATGAGCGGGATGGCGCAGCGCTGGTCCATTCACAAAGCTAACCAAGCATTCCCTGCTAGTAGTAAACTCAATGCAGCTAACTGTCAGAACTGGAGGAAAGGGTTAAAAGGTTTTCTCGAGCTGATGTGAGTCAGTACTATCATTTTAAAAACCCATGTGACCGCCAGCGTGAAGTCCTTGAGAGGTTTGTGTCAGGAGGCGTCAGGAGCTGGAACAATAGTGGTTAATTTATTTCAAGCTTCTAGAGCAGCTTTCCAAATTCCTCTCAGCATCTGAAAGTGACATGGCTTTTAAACATCCATTATATTCCAGAGTGGACCTTGATTTATTATGTTAAAGGGATAGTTCGGTTTTTAACACATTGAGCCCCTTTCACAGGTTGTCTAAAATGAAATGAAGTGGTTGACACCAAAATCTTGATGATTGCTTCTGTCTCGGCTATTTGGGAAATATAGAATCGCCTCTGCCTGCCTTTAAAATGGCTAGCAATGGGCATGTGTTGTTTCTATCCTTAAAACACTGGTTTTAAAAAAGTGCTACTTATGGAGTGATTAGTGGCGTTTGCTGATGTTCCAACCCAAGTATCGTAGCAAAATACAGTTTCTGTCATGTTTTATTTGCCATTTTGTAAGTCCCATAGGGATCTATTTGCTCCTTCATATAAACAAAGTGCCAAATAAAACATGACGGAAGCTTTATTTCGCTACGATACATGTTTTGGAACATCATTGAGCACCACTAACCACTTGGTGAGTAGCACTTTTTTAAAACCAGTGTTTTAAGGATAGAAACAACACATGCCCATTGCTAGCCATTTTGAAGGCAGCCAGAGGAGATTCTATATTTCCCAAATAGCCGAGACAGAAGCAATCGTCAAAATTTCGATCTCAACCACTTTATTGCATTTTAGACAACCTGTGAAAGGGGCTTAATGTGTTAAAAACTGAACTATCCCTTTAAATACAAGTCATCCGTTTTCACACATTCTCATCTTTTTTATTGCCTCATTCAATACAAACTGTCAGGAGTTGCTTGTGTCCAAAGCATATAGTTACCTCACAGGATGCCTTGTTTAGTACTCGGGAGTGCTTAACATTCAATGTGTGGGAGGGGTGACCAGCACACCACATGCTGAGATATCAGTATTAGTCTAATTTGTTGATCGAATGCAGCACCGAAGATTCTACAGTGCTGTGGATGGAAATTGCTCCTATGCTTCTTTCATTTTCTTGTTGTGAAATAAAAATTATTTTAGTTGGATTTCTTACCCAGTTTAGTTTAATATCCACACACAATTTAAAGTTAAATGCATTCGTTCAGATATTTAGCAATTGGTGGTGGTTTGTTTTTGTGATGGAATAGTGCATCTGTTGTTAGTGACGACCTGAATGTTATAATATAGACTGCATGCTTATGGTGAGATTGATAGTTGAACAGTTGAGCAATAATCTTCATCATAAGATTTTATGTTAGTTTGACCTTGGGCATGTTGGCTTAAGAGTCTAACTCACAAATGCAGAAACTAACCACTTCTTGCGCCTGTCTTTACCCATACTCATAGCTGTAAATACGATGGCAGTTACTTTTTGCCTAATTATGCTTTTACAGACCTCACCCTTTTTCTTCAGTCTGAAGGCCAAACAGCCTTTGAATTGGCTCTGATTGAAGGAAGAGGGGTCTGCATTGTTTTGTTTTCTGAAGTAGGTTTGTCCTGCTTGTTTGTGATAGAATCTTTAAAGGCACTTCCTCTTGGAGAACCTTTGAGAGGGAGGGAATGAAGACTCATATCCTTCCGAATCTGCGTCACGGACTGCAGCCTGCTTCTGCATGGCTTGGGGATTTTTATTACAGTACTGAATCACTTTCCATCAAATTGTCCATTAATCATTTGTTTCTGCTTGTGTTGAATATGTGTTTGGACTAAACACTATTAATGAAACCATGTTTGTACTTGTCATAGGATAGGCACCAACAGCTGGTTAACATTGCATATTTATTCATCTCTCTGGTGCATTTCACTTGTTTTTAGCCTCTGTTAGCTTTTTATTCCAGTGTGAACAAGCACTTAGGACTAAAAACACGCTGGGGTCTCGGTCTACTGTTTGCAGATCGCCAGTGAGCCAGTGACCCGTCAAAGCAGGAGGTTGGGAGTGTTGGTTCAGGTGCAGCACAGTGGCATATAGATCTGGAGTTCAAGGGGGTCATGCGTCATCCCCGCGAACAACATCAAAAGCCCTCGCGTGACACGGGCCAGCAGGAATCGATCAGCTACCAGCAGAGTATCCCGTGACCTCTCACATTTCTCTCTCAAGTGAAGCGCTAGCCCTTTTCGGACTTTGCAGTCAGCCAGCCAGCCCCCCACCCCCTGGGCACACCATCTCTCACCCTGCCGACGCCTGCGCTAGCCATGACGTGCGAGAGCCTAAGTCGACACGACGCACTGATGTCCTCTGAAGCACTACGCTAGCGGCAGCAGCAGGCGCACTACGCACTGGAGGTCATGCGGCAGTGGTGCGGGGAGGAGTGGGGGGGTGATTTCTTTATAGAACTGTGGGACGCTGCAGGGTTCCACTGCAGAACCCATGTATGCGTAAGAACACAGGCAGCAGCAGCTATAGTGGGAAAAGGAGCCTGTGTGTGTGTGTGTGTTTGCGTTTGCCTATAGAGCTGCTGCTGCTGCTGCACTTTACTGCAGAAGAGAGAATCTGAGTGAACACACACACAACACGCGCGCGCGCGCACACACACACACACACACTGACTAACACACCAGCTATTGTTTGGGGGTATTAATATCCTGCATGTCAGCAGTTGTTGTTGCCCATCTGTGGGTCTTTTTTTTTTTAATAGTGAAATAAACAAATGGATGTATTAATGACCTCAGGCGAAAAGAGGCAGGTGCTGCGCATGTGTGAATCAGAGCCAGAATAACTGCTAAAGCTTTTCGCTGGATTTTCAGCCCTCTTCTATCAGATGTTTTTAGTAGCCCTGACCACTCACAGTACGTGCATTGAACTAATCACATTGGGCATTTCTCAGAGGTACTGGACTGGGCTGTCTTGAGTCGGGGTCCTAAATAATGAAGAGAGCTGGAGGGAACATTGAGTTGCCTCTGCAGCCATCTGTGTTGAGCCATTTAACACAGACTGAACAATGATCCTCTTATTCATGCCATGGATTTCCATTAGGGAGTGCTACACCAACACAGAATAGTTCATTTAGCTCACAGGGAACTCCTGATATAATGCAGGTCAATGTGTGGACATTTGGAAATCACTGTGCGTTCTTTTATTTTGTCGTTCAGATAATGAAGATAATGAAGACCGTAAGAGGATTTAGTCTTATCTTGGAAAAAAGGATAATGCCACCCTCTAATAAAAACCTCACACTTGGTCTCGGCGCTCCTAGTAAAAGTGAATTTGATTCTGGCCTGAGTAGTATTCTAGTTCAGACTTTTAAGCGACATCCAGGTTCCAAAAACGATTCTATCTGCAATATTATCTGGAGTGATTGCTGCACCAGAGCTGTTCTGTCTAATTTATTCTCCATGATGAATTGGTGAGGTTGGGATTTGGGGATTTGCCTAAAGTCATTTTTAAAGGGAAGGTGCTCTGATCGTCACACAATGCTGTTGAGTTGAGGTGTGTGTGTGTGTGTGGGCTGCACAGTGATGCCCGCCGTCACAGTAAACCCTAACACATTAGAATAAAGGCTTACTGTGCTGTGTGTGTGTGTGTGTGTGTGTGTGTGTGTGTGAATGTGCCAGCCATAGTGTCAGTTGGGGTGGGATTAGGAACATTGCTTTTGCAATGCATTTAAGAGGCCTGTTTGCTTTCCAGAGTGATTGCAGAGGAGTGTCCGTATGTTTGTTTTTACCTTAAGCAAATGCACAATTGGAAACGTAAACCGCATTAGTGGCTGTGTATTCACCTACCAGATGGCTTCAGATGTGACTAGATAAACAATACACTTGTTTACAACAAGGGTTCAGGAGCTAATGCGAGAGTGTCGGCTTAATTACCAGTAGCTTTTATGATTCAGCTCTGGATTGCTGAAAAGGTCGGCAGAGGGCATCCCTCCCTCGCTTATATGTTAGCGATGGGAAAAATGTTTCACCAGAACAGGCTGTTAAACCCATTAATTGTTAAATACCTAGCCTACCAAATTTCTGATGTCATTTGTTTGAGTTTTTTCTTTCTCTCTCTCTCTCTCTGTCTCATCTCTCTCTCTCTCTCTCTCTCTCTCTCTCTCTCTCTCTCTCTCTC
>JAGFZM010001364.1:111088-134622 GCA_017657215.1 Limnothrissa miodon | reverse complement strand
TGTGTGTGTGTGTGTGTGTGTGTGTGTTTCTGTGTGTTTCTGTGTGTTTCTGTGTGTGTGTGTGTGTGTGTGTGGCTGTATGTGTCTGTGTGTGTGTGTGTGTGTGTGTGTGTGTGTTTCTGCGTGTGGCTGTGTGTGTGTGTGTGTGTGTGTGTATGTGTGTGTGTACATACACCCTCCTACTCTAACATTCCAGAAATATCTGATTTAGGAAGAATGTTTGGATGCTGTCATATTGGAAAAAAAGTATCATCAGGCTAATTGTAAAAGATCTATCTGATCTGAAACTTGCTTTAAATTGTGTGGAGCAATCCTTGTTTTTTTATGAATATGAATAATTGGCTTGTCGCTTAATTTATTTATTTATTAATTCCCATCTGTCCTGTCAGAATCTGATTATTGCAGGTATTACAGATGAAAGGTATTTAAACAGTTTCTCTCTCAGCTCTGCAAAGGGTTTATACTCAACCATGGCTATGGTGCATCTCAACCAGTGTTTTCTCTAGACAAGCATCTCTGGCTATGTGTGTGAAATTGGTTCACTGTTTCTGTCAGTGCAATTTGTTACAGTAGACGTTCTACAGCATGACACTTGTTTACCTCTGTCAGAAAACACGGCTAACAAACAGATGAGTTGCTGGGATTTAAAAATGAGTCTGTTTTGACCAAGGACGCCCTGCAGTGGTTGATATCCTGTTTGGTCTTGGATTCATTCTCATGCAGCTTTCCATGTCTCTGTGACACCTGAACAAACAATGCAGCATCCTGCAGGGCTGCAGTGTCACACACACACACACACACACACACACACACACACACACACACACACAGCAGAAACAACATCCCTCCTCAGCGCTCCGATCCACTCAGATACACTTCGTCTGCCTCTGTCATCATGGCCTCGAGCATCGCTGTCAAGGCTGCGTTCAGATTGAATGCTACAAAAAGAATGAATGTTTCCTAGGACAGGTAAGGACAGCTGGCATTGAGTTGAGAGACCACTGTATCCTGCATCAGTTTGTTTACACTGTTATAAACATGGCAGTAATTGTTTGTATATTTCCTAATGTTTGTCATGGTAATATAAATTACACAGCATGTGATGCTAATCATCTAAGATCCATGGAAAGTCATCCTGCATTGGGATTCAACAGTGATCCTTGGAACTGTTTAATTTTTGGATAAAGAACATTCAGTCATTTCATGGATTGTTTTTAAAATCAGATTATGGTCTTTTACAGCAGATAGAATTCAACATACAGTACCATCCAACATTCTTTAATTTTGACATACACACATATAGAAACACAGAGACATAGAGATCCAACCAGAACAACAGTGCCTCCAGAAATGCTAGCGCTTGACTAATCATCAAAACAAGCAGTGCCAACCCAGTGTCACCTGACTAGATGCAGACGTTCTTACCCGGCCTCAGGGCTGCTCTCAGTCATATGCTTCTGAAACAGAAAATGAAAAGACGCTTCTCCCTCATCCATAATAAACTTCCCCTGGGAACAGACTTGCCATCAGCCTATGAGCATAACAGCCTGGTGGAATAGAAGAAGTTTTATAGGCTAATAAAATCCTCCGAGACTAAATGAGATATCTGTCTCCTGGAACAACACGGTATATGTATGGTATATCATACATATACCGCGGGGGCTCAACAAGCAGCCTCTCAGGGGCACATTATATGACTGCATTACTCATTTATGATGTTTATAATGTAAAACTTAATTGGCAATATTTTGTAATGAGATTCTCTAAGACAGGCAAATATTTAGTACATCGCCATGAGAACCTGTGGATGCATGCCAAGTTTTTTGAAATACTGTAAAATACTGTAGTTTGTTAACTACAGTACACTCAATACAATGTTTTTTTTTCTGGTAAAATTTCAAAAGCTGAATCACTGCCACAGTCTTTGGTTGCATATCAATCTAACCACAGGGGGACTGCAGACACATCATAAAGGCTGCTGCAGAGAATTCCTCACAGCTTATGGATGTATGGATGTAAATATGTGCATTAAATTGATTTGGCAATGGGTCGTACAAAGCCTATATACACATGGGTACACTGGCAGAGAACACACACAATGCTGCTCAAATGTATATAAAACCCTTTGGATCTGATCTCCACTAAAGTCCCTTCATAATATACACTACTAGCACAATATGTTGAAGGTAATAGCACAGAAGACACTAAAATTATTTTATCCCTGAAAACATCTATAGATGACCCATACTGCTGGGTGTAAATCAGATCAGCATAGTGTTCAGAAGGTATATTGGGCACATTCTTTGGATGTCTGGTGATTGGCTTCTCTTGCATCTCCATGGTTTAAGTTCATTATCCTGTTGGAATGCTGATAAATCAAAGGATCAAAGGAGCCATCAATCACAAGGCCTTCAGCAGCTCTGTGGGGAATTGAGATGCATTTATACAGAATTGTTATTGTTTATTTTACATTATATTGTGTAGTTTTTGTCAGATATTGTTTAGTATCTGACCCACTGGAGGAAGGTGATGTAAGAACCGGTGTAAGTATTAATTCAGTGATATACTGTATATTAAAAACAAAAACAAAATTACATACTCTTAAGACATCACACTTTCAAATTCAATCATGGAATGTTCCTTTTATATTTAGCCCTTTGTACACAAAAAAATGTATTTTTTAGGATATAATATGAAAACAGATTCCCCACAAATGAGATACACAGATTCACTTTCTCGACACACAATGTTTAGACTGCTTTACTGAAGTGTCAACTTTCAGAAAGCTCCAGCACTAAAAGAGAAAAACGTATTCAGAAGCTAGCCATGATGGGCAAATTGCAGAGAAATTATGCACTCTGCCTTGCTGCTGTTTGCAGATGGTCGTTGTCGATCTGAGCTCTGTATACATTGCCTGCAGAGGCTGGAGTGGGCTTTCAGCGGTGCAGAAGCCAAATGTGCATCTAGTGCCAGTCAGAGAAGAGGTGGGTGGACAGCAAAGGAATGTAAAGCCTGAATCTGGCTCCTCCGCGCCGTAGCAGGGGCCTTTCATCTGCCTCCTCTGCCTCAGCTGCATGCAGTGGAGCCGTAGGTGGGCGTCATCAAGGCCTCCAACTCAGCTAATGCCCCCAAGCCACCCAGAGACAGCGCTTATGAAGAGTACACCAGGTGGGCAGCGGGGAAAATGGGCTCTAACGCAATCAATGCCAGCTGCCCTTTCACGCAGCTTTCAACCAGGGCTAAATGTTCTGAGTTGGGAGGAATTGTCTTGACACCATTGTGTCAAACCCATTCAGCAGACATTAGAGATCATTAATCATACCAGAAAACTTGGGAGCAGAAGCTGAGGGGGGTTTGGCTAAATTGCACAGAGTTGGGGGACTCAATATTGTATGGAGGTTTTTAATTATGTAAGTACAAGGTTCTGGCTATATTTTGCTATTGCTGTCACTGCATGATGAAATGCTTCCTGCTTTGGGCAAAAGGAAGGACTTGGGAATTTAAGGTGTTTTGAAGTAAAAAGGTACACACACTTCCAAAACACTTCCCAGAGCCTCATTGTGCTGATAGTATATGCCACCTGGTGTCTGATGGCAATCATCAGCCATTTCATACTGAAAAAGTTTTCTTTTATTTTGGGTGTGGTTTACCCTGTACACTAAGTTGCACAGCACATCCTGGATGGCTGGTGGTAATGACACCAAACGTGACTGTTGAGAATAGAATGAGAATGTATGTCCTATTATTTATGAAGTTTAGTAATTCAGCTAGGCCTGGCTCTTACGTGCATGTCTTATGTACATATGGCATGATGATGTTCTTAGTTCATTCTGTTCCTGCTGTTCACGTCATTAGAGATAAGGTGGCATATTGTGTTCTTGGGTTTTTGGTGCGTACACTTGTAATTGTCCCCAGCGTAAGTGGCTATCTTCTCTGGTGTACCACACTGGTACTAATCATGGTCTGATTCAGTGCAGTCCACGCTGACTGATGAACAACCATCTTCTGTCAACCTGAAACTGTGCTTAAAGTCTGGATATTTCCTTGTCTGGTTAGAGCTGCTTGTAGATCTTGATGGGCTTGGCTGTAAATAAGGCTGATTTTTTTAAACTGTCATCTGTCTTCTGTTCTACAGTACTGATAACCACCAAAAATATGACCATCATGATCCATACAAATTAGTCTAAAGATGATACTGAAATAAAATGTCTGACAAAGAGGATTCCTCATATAGTAAAATATTACATAGTGTTGCATTTAACATTTCCCCACAAATGAGATACACAGATTCACTTTCTCGACACACAATGTTTCGACTGCTTTACTGTAAGTGAAAGTGTCTACTTTCAGACAGCTCCAGCACTAAAAGAGAAAAAGTTATTCAGCCATGATGGGCAAATCGCAGAGAAATTATGCATTCTGCCTTGCTGCTGTTTGCAGATGGTCGTTGTCGATCTGAACATTTCCTCAGTCATGTCATTATCTAGTCACTTAGTCACATAATATAAGCTATTTCCATTTATCTTATGGCTTCTCTATTGCCTGCTTATGTCATGCCAGTCAAAATGCATCAAAGTGCAATCATGCAATCTATGCGGAATAATCTGACTGACCACTCCCAAACCATAGGCCTACTGTAGCTATGTGTACAGTAATACAAAAAAAGTATAACATTTTACAAAACAGATTTATGATTTATATATGATTATACTGCCTGCATCAAGCATTGATATATTCTTCACCAAAAGTAATAAGAAAAAAATAGAGTTTTTTTTCCTTTTTGCAATGGCAGTGACCAATTTAAAAAACGTATGATATTGTAATTAGAATAATCCAACAAACCATGCAGAGTTGCTCCTATTTGTTTCATTCTAATTTCCTAATTAGTCTCCTTTCTTTTTTCTTTAGTGTCTCAGAGAGCCCCAAAATCATAATTAAACTATGATTCCCTGAATGCCTTGAGAATAAAAGTCTGAAAATTACAAGCTTGGCTGGGCTACAGATAGATAGCATAGCATAGAGATAGATAGATAGATAGATAGATAGATAGATAGATAGATTGATTGATTGATTGATTGATTGATTGATTGATTGATTTAGACCTAGTGATGGCTTGACCATGTATATTTTGTTCCTTAACTACTGTATTTTAGATGGACTACAGACAGAAGCGCCCGTTGTCCCACTCAAAACCGCAAGATGGAGCTAAGAATTTATTTTTCCTTGCGGACTCCTCTAGCAGTTGCAATGCCAATTACAATGGCTGGAGGCACTGCGCGTCCTTTTATTGTTTGAGTAACAAGCTAAGTGTGGATCTGCCGCTCGTTTCAATGTAATCCTGTTTCCACAGGCAGTCGTCCGACATGGCGACCAAGAGGAAGGTCCTCTCCGCCACAAGAAGCATCTGAACCGGCCAAAGCAAAAAGGCTGATCAATTTGCTGTGTAGTATTTCATTCTTCTGTTCCTGAAACCTTAACGCGTGGATCTAGCTGAATTTCAGACGGGGTAAGTCATATGTCGTCCTTTATCTTTTCCTGAATGGGAATCGGTAGAGCCACAACTTCTGTCTCTGAGGGAGATAAGCTTTAAAGCCGAGAACAACCTAGGGGTATTGGTGACATTGTTGGTCTTGGTTTAAGCGGTTTAATTGTTATAACGTTTTATTAGCCTATGACACAGGGAGACCATCGGCATAGAAACCAGTGTTGGGGAAAGAACAACGTTAGATCTAGTGATTTTTCCATGCAGATTTATGCTCTCGGTTTCATGATCAGGCCTAAAGAGATATCTCGTAATGGACTTATTGTTACAAAGCATTTAACAATATAGAAGGTGTTTTAACACCACGAAAAGCAAGTTTTACACACATGCCCTGCATTTTTGAAAAGGGATGCATGCAGGGGAACCGGGGCAAGCATCGTGCGTTGCATGGGGCCATTCATTTTATGGCAGATCTTACGGTACTAGTCTACCCCGCAATAAAGCGTCTCGCACTTGGGAAAAATAAAGGGGAAAATAAAATTGTCCTTTATGTTCACCCAAGCGCATTAAAAATAACCTTTGTGCTGATCTTTCCGTTCATGCTGTAGCCTAGTCCATGATACCCAAGGATTAGTCCGCTAACCTACATTCTGTGAAGACGTTGAATAGCCTATAGGTTTAGGATGGTTCCTCTCAGGTAGCAGTGCGCTTAATCGTGTTTGCATTTATTAAGTTAAGAGAAGTTATTGATTGTAATTGGTTTATTAAGAAAATATTTTGAGTTGGTCGTTGGAATAACCTTAAATAGACACATATGTCTAAGCTTTATTTTCTTCGAGACAAACATGACTGATGCTTGCAGATGTGGAACGGGTTGGAGGTGGTAAATCCCATTGCATGATGCTGGTGACGCACTGATCTTTCGCCTTAAAGACCTGTCAAACATCCCCTCCCCCTCTCCAAGCCACGAAGCATGCAACAGTGTATTGACAGTTTGGCTGATAGTTTTGAATTGTCCAGCCTAGAACACAGGGACGATGCTTTTGTCTTTTCATTTGAGATTGTTAACATTTTCATAGAGCTTTTTAGAACCACACCCTCATGTAGACTACTCAGTTCTTTTAACGGTTTTCCAGCGAGCTCAGTTGTAGTGCAGCTGGCCAGCTTCAAGAAGATGTTAATTATTCGACAGGCTGTTGACTGAACAGAGAGTCCTCTGTTCCAGTCAGAAACTTATGGACATGTCTATATTTACCCCTTCTTACACGCCTATGGGGAATTTGGCTGCAGCAAACAAGTTCAAAGGCACAATTAAATGACTTGATCGTTTCCACTTACTGGTTACCTCAGTGAGTGGTGGCAAAGAAGTTCCACTTTTCCCTTGATTGGTTGCAATATGCTATTCCATGTTGCAACTGCAATCTGGTATTCCATGTGTGGAGTGATAAAGACTAGATGTTTTTCATGGGCCATATGGTCACATGATAGCAGGGCTTGGCAGGCTTGTTGACTGATGAGCTTGAGGCCAGGCTAGGGTCAATTTTATTAAGAAATCTCATAACGGACGTTATCCACCTAATCTTCAATATCATAGATTAATCCCCACGTCTTTGGGGATTTAGCATTGTGTAAAATCTTCATCACAATTGAGTATTGCAAATGGTGGTGGGCATTCATGTGGTATATTAGCTTTCATTTCTTCCTCAGTTAAAGTGTGTGTATGTTCACACTGTGTGTGTGTGCGTATGTTACCTATGTGACTGCTGTGAACATCTGCTGGTGATTATAAGCTCTTCACCTCCACTGGCCATTACACTCCTGTTAAGAATGTCAGGTTGTGCTGTGACATAATTAAGAAGTGCTGCATATTGATTCATTCTGTAATGATGTTGAGTTTTGAATCGCCTTGGACTTACTTCAGACCACTGGGACCAAAGAACAGAATTATATTGTCACAGAGGCACATGGCTGGAGGTTCCTTGTGTCCCCTTAGGGCCCCTCCTCTCTTTGTGAAATTAACTTTTACATGGAGCAACACGTTACAGCCTTGTTAAAGTTTCCTTTTGATGCTTCTGTTTCAGATTTTGAATGCTTCCGGTCATTATATTAGAGTGTCATCATTCAAGTTAAATATTGTTTCAGGTAACTAAATTGTTTGTTTATCTCTCCCAGAAAACACTTAATGATGGTAGTAATTTCCGCTTAAAATTAAACTTTGACACACAGGACATTTGACTGTTATCGTAAGAGGTCTGGTCAAGCTAATAGTGAAGTTTCCACAACTCGTTTCCAGACATGCTGCCCCCACATTCAAATGGCCCAGTTCATTCAGGTCTTCAGGTTACATCACTTCAATGGAATGTGTGATAAACAGAGTGGAACACTTCAGACCCTCTGGGAAGCTTGGAGGAATGGCGGTAGGGCTGGGAAGGATTGCCCAACCTCACCGATCCTGCTGCTCCACAGCACATTCATCAGCTTTGATTTGGTTATTGTCGTATTTAGTCCACGAGCAATAAGTCAAGGATGTGGAATCTTGTAACAAGTATTCACCATTAAAAAAAATCAAATAATGAATTTCAGTTTGCTTGTGAAGACAATGGGGTCAGTATGACATTGTGGAGAAAATATCAATGGAAGTACCACATTGCTTTCAAACAGTGTGCTTCTGGTGAGGATGTAGCTCTCACTTGCTGTGAGACTGGGTGTGTTAAAAATGTGCCAATCCACAGGTGTCAAAGTTGCTACTGGACATTTTCTCACCTTCCAGGTATTTCTGGCTATCTTTTTACCATGCCCAAACACTGTCTGCTTATTGGTATCATTGGCAACACATTTTCTAGGTATAATTTGCTAGGTATAATACAATTACAAAGGTCATGTCATTTGTTGGTGAGGAAAGTCTTCTTTTTTTATTTTGACCTAAATTGTAAGGACGGGGAATTAATAGGAATTACCATGTTCACATTCAGAAGTCGGTTGTTTCTACGGTCATAATGAAAATGCAGTCTTCAAAGGGCTTTTTCTCTTTCTTTCAACGAGTAATATGATTTCTGCCGTTTTTATCATTGTACCAGATTGCCACCATGAAAATGGATACATTTCCTAATATCCTTAATGCTATTTCTAAAACTATAGTAAGCCAAAAAAAAACATTTCTCTCTGTGCAGCACCATCTTCACGGAGTCATTGCATTAAAGTTGGGTGATGGAATTAGCCCAGGAGACTGGAACAAATGTGTGATGTGGCACCATTGTCTGTGTGTGCGCAGGACTGAGGGGCATATCGAGGACACACCATGCTGGAGCCTGAGCCTCGAGCCTCTGCAGGCCAGCGGCTTGGAGCCCCTGAGACTCTGGGCATCAGCACGCTGGATCCAGGCCACAAGCCGCCCGTCATGCCCCCAGGCCGACACGTCACCATCCGGGTACGCATGCTGGATGACACCGAGGAGCTCTTCGACATCTCGGTGAGTGGCGCTCCGGGTCTCGCCCTCGCTACAGCCTCACGTGCTGTGGTACAGTATGTTATGTCTTGGAGAGCAGCTGATTGAAACTGATTACAAGCATTTGGTTCCGAGCAGCTTTGCGGGAATTCAATTTCTTGTTCTTGCTCTAGTGGTTATTAGTGTAACTAACAAAAAACATGCGCTTGAAGTCCTATAACATGGGAATAACTTTGAATTAAGAGTTGTATGAGAGTGCATGGTATTCTCACATAACCAACATTTTAAACACAGTATACAGTATAGACTGTATATTTTATGCTTAATACGGTATTGTTTGTTTTATTTATTTTAGTTCATTTTAATTTTTTTTATTTCCTGTGCTCTAAATACTCTGAAAATGGTTCTAATAGACTTAGAGTTGTTTCATTCGTTTAAACACCTGATTGTTCAATATCATTTTATCTTCTGGTCTCGGATCTATTATCTGAGGATCAGAACTTGCCACGGTTTGTGTCCTTTGTGTATTCTCCGAAACTTATGAAGAAGTATGGTGTGCTTTGGGAAATATCTTCTGTTCTCATCTTCCAAGCTCACAGAGCAAATACACACCCTGAACCTCCAGTGAGACAGACCATAATATATTTGATGTCTGAAAGTCATAGAAGCGGATGAATTTGGTGCTGGGATGCATGGTCTTATTGTGGACCGTCCTCTCTGTGTAATCAGTGAATTAGCCTACACATTTTAGAAAGTGTTTTTGATCGTACCAACAAAAGTAATTGCAGTATTGTAGGTGGTACAGTTTGTTTGGTGGCCATGAGAAAGGTGTGCCTGTGGAAATAGCAGTCTCATTCAAACTGCTATGATTGCAACCTTATAAATAATATTTTATTAGAGAAAATGTGGTGTATTTTAAAAATATGTGTATGTATTGTGCCTGTGCCTGAGTCAGATACAACACGAATTGCAATCTAATTGTAATAACCATAATCATTTTTAATGAGTCAGTATTTTTTTTTGTATTATTAATGAAAGAATCTGAATGGGTGATTTGTGGGCCAAAATCACGCAGCAGTCTTGTGGTGCTGGGTGGAGAGGAAGTAGTGAACGATGGTATGTTATTTTCTTGCTGGTGTGTGCTTATCATATTTGCTCTAACCGCAAGCCCTTTGCTCTCTCAAAGAATCAGATTTAGGGAGCCAGAGAGGGAAAGTGCTAGGAATGAGAGAGAAAGGAGGCTAGTACGGAGATGAGAGAGGAGGGGAGCACTGGAGTAGAAAAGTGCGTCTTAAATAAGAAATACCTCAGTGAATAATTGTGTGGGTGTTTTGGGGAGGAAAAAGAGGTTTTCTCAGGAGTTTTATTTGGCTCGTGTCCAATTGCAGTGGTCTGAGGGGTTTTATTTCCCACAGTTGACTGGACGACGACTTCCTGTGGCAGCTCCCGTTGGCCGAGTGGGTCAGGACAGTGTGCTGGGCTTCTTTAAATGAGCGTGACAGACCATTGTCACGAGCAAGACAATCAGGGAGGAACCGAGAGGATTGACTGATTTCTCTCTCGTAATCTGCTTTAGCTTTAGTCTTACCCCAACCACTAGGTCGGGGTTACCTTTACCTCACACACCTGAGCATACACCATATGTTTACACATTCGAGCTCATTCTCAGACCCTGGTCACTATTTGAAGAAGTTTGCTGTGGTGTTGCATTTGTTTTTGTTGATGTTCTTAATTTCCTTATTTCTAAGGCAAATGTTCTTTCAATAGATATATTAACATGTAAATACATACTTTGATCTTGCGTATACGGATCTCTAAGCGCACATAAGCTGGCTAAACAGTGTGACGTGAGCAGATAACGGCCTGTTGGATTTTCTTTTCCTAAAACGCTATAACGCGATTGATGGAGCTAGCAATCTACTGAGTGCTTTTTGCGATGGGAAAGATATAATTTTAACCCTCAGGGCTGTGATCTGAGGTCATGAACCGAAGCTTAATTAGCCTAAGGAGGTGCCGAAGTACAACCCTCTCCTTATGTGGCGATGTCTCTGTCTTTATCTCACCAAATCTAGCCAGCCAAGCTAGCAAACAACACTTCCCATACAACTCCGACCCATTAAATAGCCCTGAATGTAGTATTGTGTATTGTGATGGAGACATTTTTCCTCTCTCTGCATAAGGGGATGCTCTATAAGAGTGTCTACATTGTTGCTAGCCACAAACTGCTCCGGCGTGTACCAAAGCCGTTTTGCACACACTAATACAAAAGAGCCCCTTGTGCACAGGGTCTTTCCAGAGTACATATTGGATATTTTCAGATACAGTGTAGACATGCAGGTGTCGTGGGATGTTCAATCTGCCCTAGATATTGACCTTGGTTTTATTTTTTCTTCTTCTAAAAAAAGTAGCGGGTATGAAGTCAGCATTCACTGTGTGACCTGGCCACCTTCACCAAACTAGATGTGAACAGGACAGATTGCTCTGGAGAGATGAGCTCAGGACGGGAGCAGACTGCAGATCCAAACCCTTTGAGAATGCTCAGTGCACTACAAAATCTTCACTCAGCAGCAAGTAGCTGTATAATAAGTGTGATGATTATACCGTTCGCGCTGTCAGAAAATATGTTGCTACAATTTCCAATTCACAATACATTATCCCTTCCGTAAATGGCACAAAAATGATATATAAAATAGGATATGGATGATCTAAATAAATCATGCTACATGTAAACATTACTTGGCTTTAAATGAGATGAGATGTGTTTTTCTTTTGTCCTCTGGTTGCTAGGCCAAGGGCAATGAGTCCTGACTGAAATGACTAATGAGCCTCCAAGAGCAGCTAGATGAGTTAGTTATGAGACAATGTTGCTATCTACCAGAGCCAGTACAACAATCTGGTCTGTCATAACCTAGACTCGTCTGCCACTGCTGTGAAATTTGTGATTTTTAATAGCTATCCAACCACTCGCTGTGGGGGGCTGCAGGAAGCCGCATCTTAATGGGAAATTAACGCAGCTGTGATTGATAGAAAACCGTGTGTCCTCTGTTCAAGCTGGTTAGCCTGAGTTTGAATGGCTAGAATCCTGGGTCCTGAGTTTAATTGGCTGGAATGCTGTGAAGCCTGAGTTTGATTGGCTAGAATGCTGGGTAGCGTGAGTTTGATTGGCTAGAATGCACGGTAGCCTGAGTTCTATTAGCATGTTGGGTAGGAGAATGGTGGGATGAGTTCAAGAGTTAGAGGGTCTTGGAACACATCTGAACCAACAATTCTCTGGCCTGTTTAGACAGGTTTCCACTCTTGGGCTGTGGAAGATTTGCCTGTTGTGGTGAGAAAAGGATTTATACCTTGATAAAGTGTGATTCTCTTGAGATCCATAACTTGGCAAAAGTGTGTGACAGAGCATATTTTTGATATTTGTCTTCCACTAAGGGTGATTGACCGTTGTTTCTTAATTGACTTGACCGGGATAATTAAATATGTAACAAGTAAATCTACTTGTAGTCAATTTATGTAGGGAAACCTCCATTACAGCACAGAGAACTCAATCTCCACGTACACCACCTGCAACCATTTTGAACACAGCCCTGGGAACATTTGAGCGAATTAGGAGGTTATGTGTTAGTGTTTGGTTGAGTGTCAGCTGGAGAACACTATTTTAGAGTACAGGGGGAGGGGGGGGGTCTCTAGGGGCTGGCAGGGGGATGAGCATGGCCCATATTTCTGTCACAAGGAAAGAGCCATCCATGGGAAAAACATGCTGATTTCAGTAACCCCAGACTGGAGTGAAATTGAGCATAGCACCAAATTGCATCAACCTTCCTGTTTTTGTTTTTGTTTGTTTATTTATTTATTTGCCTGTTAATGTTGAGTGACGGTTGTGTGCTCTGCCCTGGATGATAAACAGTTGTATGCCTTTGTGTCATTCTTACACATGAGAGATTGTTTGTGTACTGTATGTTTATGTCAAAGATGATAAAATTTAAAATTGAAGTTAAACCAACAACACAACGCTGATGAATGTGTTTCATCTCTGAGGACCTGCTGGGCTATTAACTTCCTCCCGATCCTTGCCCCCCCCCCCATCTTCTCCTTTCCCTCCGAAAAGTATCAAAGCATCACCCCAGGTTATCTTAGAATCCATTGGGCCCATTCACAATACTCCACTCGTTCTTTGTGTATGAAAACACTTTAAATAACAGGAGCCGGTAGAAGCTCCCCAGACTTCATGAATCATCAGTTTTCAAGGTCTTTTATGTGTAGCTTAGATCAGCCTGTAACACATCTCTGTATTTGTAAACAACATGTAGGTTTGGTGTCAGTCGCTCGTCCCAAGACAGAAGATTGTGTTCTTTGCTCACTGCTTTTGTTTTTCACAGTGTTTATGCCAAACCTCTGGAGCTTTGACATGCAGTCGTATTATTATTCATTAACATGCAGTAGTATTATTCATAAGTGCACTGCTGGAACCATTGGTACAGGGAAGTGAGTAGATTGTGCTTGGTGATAATCCTGTAAAAACACCATGTATAGTTTTAGATTAAAATCACTTCAGCAGTGCCTTAATGAACGACTCCAGACTCCAGCTGCCCCCAACTCTGATATTTGTCAGGGGGACCCCTCTCATTCTTCCACTTTGCACAATTTTCCTCTAATTAGCTCTTGTCCCCATGGGTTTACATACAACCTAATGAATCTTTAGTGGTTTTTAATGCCCTACCATCCCCAATCTTTCTCTTGTTTTGTACCCCCATATCTCTCTCTCTCTCTCTCTCTCTCTCTCTCTCTCTCCCCTAACTTCTCTCTGTGTTTCATCTCTCCACGGTTCATCTTAACTCAGCGTGGTGAGGCCATTCTTGAGTCATGCTAGACCTATTTGGCAGAGAGGGTCAGAGGTTAAAGCTCTCAGATAGACGTGTGCGTTCCAAAGAAGCAGCATCGGAAGGCTGCCCAGTTTACCCAACAGGATGGCACTGTTCACCAGGCAAATGGTTTGTTTCTGCTTAGCCACTGTTGTGTTTGTGTGTTTATGTTTATGTGTGTGTGTGTGTGTGTGTGTGTGTGTGTGTGTGTGTGCGTGTGTGTTGTCCTTCCCAGTACTCTATTTACAACCGTGAGAAAGCACATCATGGGTCAGAGAAGGGACAGAAATGCATTGCTGAGAACCAGAAATGGGAAATGGCTTACACACAGGTTACTGTAACATTATCAACAACTTTAAATTATCATAGGTCAATGATATCATTCATCATAGGTGGTAATTGATGGCATTAGCGGAATGGGACATCAATTCTAAATGACACGTGATCCTCGGTGACACTGGAACACACGTGACGGCATCCTCATCTCTCCGCGGTCATGCCTTAACATGTTGATCATTTTGTCCCTTGACCCATTCGCTAATATGCTCTCAAAACACTTGGCTTCATTACCCCATTCACATGCCTCAAGAGGGAAAGGAAAAAAACCTAAACGAAAAACGGTAAATAACATCCGTGCTGGCCCAGAAAGCGGGTCATGGCAGTCCTCCCATTCACTTTTGGACAAGCATGGCAGTGCAGTGATCAGCTCACCCATTCGCCGCCCAGCACACAATTACTCATGTGAGGTGCAAAGCAATTACCGGCCGGGCCAACTCGCCCGTGAGGCCCTGCTCTCTGCTGAATGCTAACGAGGGGCCGACTGTACTGGACGAGCTGAGGCGCCATGGGAACCTCCTCACCCCTCCCCACCCTCCTACAGCTGGCTATTGGCCGTCAAGGAAAGTCATGACGCACTATATAGAGAAAAGACTAGTATGGATGTCCAGCTGTCAGAGGTCTCTTCTGCCGCAGACAGCCTGCCTTTCCATCAGGCACAGTCCCTCTCTGTGCCCCCCCTCACCCCACCCTCTACCCACACCACCTACCCCCACCCCCTGTGCTCCCGAAAAAAACAGAGAATGTGTGGGGTATGCAGGGAACCATTTTAGACACGCTCCGATGCATGCTGTAGATTGAAATGCATTAGTCTCAAGACATTAGTTCACATGACACGCAGTGCTTATTCAGTTGGTGTTTGCTGCACCAAGCATGGGCTGCCACTGCGCTGAGAACATTTCTCATGGCTGTTGGACCCAGTGTCCCACTGTGTGTGTGTGTGTGTGTGTGTGTGTGTGTGTTGGCCTTGTGTCCTCTCTGGTCGTCGTCTGGTAACAACGTTACGAGGATTACAGTCATGCTGTACCTTCATAAGATACTGCTGTATACCTAGATTCACACAGATGCACGCAATGGTTCATGCTGAAATGTTGCAGTTTTATCTGTGAACGTTCAGAGCTGATTTGTTTAATCTTGTTTCAGTGCAGACAGATTGTGCATAGCCACTTCCAGTGCTGATACAATTTAGCTTCTTGCTTTGGAAAAAAAACTGGCACTGTTGGAAATATATATATTTTTTAATTAATCATGTATGGATGTAATGTATGTTATGTAGGTATGTAGATGGGAAGGTTGGTAGTTTCTTTCTTTCATTTGATGAAATCCACAGTACCAGCTTACAGACATAAAGTCAGTTTGAAAGTCATAGTTGCAGACATTCGGAGAGACATTTAAACTGCACTAAACCTGTTTTAAATTACAGTAGGACATTTTGCAAGAGCGATCATTTTTTGACCTGTTGTATACGAACTTGTCCATTCTGTTTTGATCTGCCCAGCGCATATTCAGAGGGTCAGTATGCTTGTTGTATCTATCAGATATTAGGGCTGGGCGGTATATCGATATTTAATCAATATCGATATAATTTCAAACCACGATATGATTTTTGACATATCGTATATATCGGTTATGACTTGTTTTTTAATCCAGAGACAAGTATTCCGCTTTTTTCTGCTATGCGACGTCTGTGCACCAGCTTCCTTGCCACTGATAGCTCAGTACTCCTTGCTTTGAGTTAGCTCCTCCCTTCCCCTACTCATGTAGACCGAGTAAACAACAATGGCGACTTCCATAGAATGCATGAGTTATACAGATGGAGAATGCCGCAGAAAGGTTATTGTGGCCAAAAAAGCGAAACAACGGTTCGGTCATTTTGAAATGGAGGCCACCGGCAAGTATATGAAGAGTGTTACAAACTCCGAGGACAGACCGCCACAAAACCAGTGGGAACTGAGCAAAACTTCAGAACTCTTTAGCATGCAATGTTCCCTAACTCTATGACAGAAAAAGCGGCGGTGGAGCATAACGTTAAAATCAATTGCCGTATCACGGTGGACATGGCATCAATTGCCGCAGTGGAACGCGGATTTGTGTTGTTACTTTACAAGACAAGAACTGCCGCGACTATGATGAGAGAGCGCGATTGGCATTTGAACTCTGTGACGCAATGACAACAGACGAGTGGAGTAAAGTTAGCAGAACCTGTGAGTCCTACATTTGTGTCACATTACGGTGGAGACTCTTAACTCATTCGTTTCCTTTGCACAAAATATACAAATGGAAAGAAGGCCCACATGTTTGTTATTACTGTTGCACAGTTTAGTTGAGAACTTGTTATTTTGAAAAAAAAGCTCTTTATATTATTTTCATTATTTATTTTATAGACACTTTATTTTATTTATTTTATTTATTATTATTATTATTTTTTTGCTGGAAAGATATCGAGATATATATCGTATATCGATATATGAGAGAAATATATCGAGATATACATTTTAGTCCATATCGCCCAGCCCTATCAGATATGATGTCCTGGCTTCTCTTGTAAAGATCTCTGGCCTGCATCCCAGCCTGTGCTCCAGCAGTGTTCAGACTGCATGCTGCCACATGCAATGGTACGGTGATATGATGCCTGGCCAGGTAGTCTGGCTGAAAACCAGGTGAATTAGTTAGTGAACTTGTGTTGGTGAATGTGTGCGTGCATGTGTGCAATAGAATCAAATGGGAGGTAATGATGGTAAACAGAAGAGGCCATTGGGATTTCTCTCACCCAATAGGATCTCTTGTAAAAAATAAAAAGAGCATCTTTGATTTGTTGTTGTGGGATCCTTGTTGTCTGAGGAAGGTTAGCTTTCAGTCTCACCGACCCCACACTGGGAGGATTATACTAAACCCTAAATTTAAATTTCCATCTCTCCCCACCCTTTCTTCCGTCAGTCATTCTTTGTGAAGGATTTGTTAACCCTTTTTCTGCTGCTTGATTAGCCCTGTCCGCCCAGGCGTCATTAATTAAGCTCTGATTATTTGCGGCCTGCTTTGTGAGGAGTGCCCAACTGGCACCGAGGTTCTGCTTTCTTTACTCCTCCTTCCGTGCCCCTCCTTGCCCAGTGTGTATGCGTTGGCAGAGTGCCACGCGGTGTGCCTCGTGTCTGTCTCTGAGTTGCCATGGTAATTTTTTGGGCTGTGGTGGACTCGGTAAGCTGGCAGAGGAGCCTTCAAGCGATCAGCGATTCTCTCCTTCAAGGGTTTTTTTTTTTTTAATCCTCTGAGCCATTTTTCTGCCATTTATTTACTGCTGAGCAGGTGCACTCGTACACTTCCATGGCACCATTCCTCTCTTTGTTACTCTCTGATCATTTCTTCTTGAACTTAACCCTGTCTGCTGTCTGCCTTGTTTGACCTATTTCTGCAGTGTGTGTGTGTGTGTGTGTGTGTGTGTGTTTGTCTGAGTGCACACTGGCCTGAAACTCTGGATTTTACTCATGACTGCTGGAATGCAAACAGCTGCCTGGTGTTTCCTCAAATGCCAAGTGGACCTTAAGGACCCCATAAAAGCCCCCTCATCTCTCCTAGTTGCTAAAATATCTCCCGTGCCCCTATTCTGTTTCTGCTGAAGTGCCAGTGTACACTCATTGAAAGCCATTGAGCACCAGACTGGACAGCTACTAACATCTATTTTTATTATTATTTTTTTTTACACAAATGCTTGAATCATGTCTGTGCAGAAAAACAGCCTAAAATCATTAAATAAAAAAACGCCTGTCTTTTGCTTTAAATCATCTGGTATTCAGCTTGTTCAAATTATCTCTGTCTGCCTGGCCAGCTGGCAGAGACTTCATTGGGCAGAAGGCAATCCTGTTGGCATCACCAGTCGCCACAGACTTTTGCCTAATAGAAAAGCCGCAATGGCAACCAAAGTCAACCCCCCCCATTCTCTCCTCTCTCCTCTCTCTCCTCTCTCCTCCCACTACAGTACTCATGTGCGTACTGTGCCTGGAAGTGCCATCATGTCAGTTGTGTGATGGTTTGTCTCCCACAGAGCTCTACTTGAGCCCACTGGTGAGGATCTGTTCATGACAACGCAGCTACGCTTTGTTAAATATCAATGCTCAGCTATGTGTATGTGATATTCATGGGCCTGAAGCCTTTATCTGATGCCTTGGGAGAACGTGGTGTCCCATTTGTGCTTCTAGATGTTGTAGGACATTCATCTTTAGCAGTTATAAAAGGAGAAATACGTGTCAGACATGACAAATTGAGTTTTTTTTTGGGTGGTATTTTTTACAGGGAACATTGTGCCCTTTTCTGAAATAATCATTCACATTCCACCTGGATGATAAAGTCATTTCAAGGCTAAAGTAACTCATCATTCGCACTATACTCATTCATGCTATTCTCCCTTGTTTCCTCAGTGCACTGCCCTTCCTTAAATTCCAACAATACAGCTTTCACTTCATGGCTCACAGTGGCCACACAATTGAATTCCATTGTCTAGTAGCTCTCAGCAGACCTGATTTGTAAAATCGCCGGTCAGTCAGGCGGAAGGTGCACCACAGCAGCAGCTGCGTGACATTTTCTCTGCGTTTTCTGCCTCTCTTGCGCAGTGGCATTGCACCATATTGTAGATGAATACATAGATGAGCCGTTCCTATGGAAACCGTAATGATTCGTCTCCATGCAGGGTTCAGTGCGGTGAGTAAAGGCTTAAGATTAAGAACCGTTAAGGCAGAAGCGGGGACGCTGGTCTGGTCTGGATGCCAGATCAGGTGCTATGAGAATACTTACGCTAATAAACACCTGAAACGCCCTAAGTCACGTTGATTTTTATCATCCTTTGCTGTGATTTGTGTCGTTGCTGTGAGTTTCTAACGACTGCTGTGTCAGGGAAATAAGTACGTTTCCTCCGCACTGGATGACACCAAGACTACATGGACTTTGATAAATGATGAATTTCTCATTGATATTCATATGGTGAGGAGGTCATGCTGTCCTCCACAGGTGCTGTTGCTTTGTGTGATGGAAATCTCTCATCACGTTTCCCATCCATATTTATCATGGGAGATCTCCATGGGATAGATACGCTAGTCTTGTATGATCTCAAGGAAATGTCAGATCCTCCATATCTGATTATTCTTGTCTCCTAACTGGTCTCCTAACTGGTCTCCAAACTGGTCTACTCGTGGACTCCTCTGTTGTCTTTTCAGTTCATATTGGTGGGTGGACAAATCTTCTACGCAACACTTCACCCATACTGACAAAGATTATGTATACTAATTAAAAGTTCTTTTTGAGTTACAATTCTGTTACAATTAAGAGGCCCCAGGGTTTGAGAATTATCAGTCCAACTAGATATCAACTGGCCCTGCTGTGAGTGTGTGTGAGTGTGTGTGTGTGTGTGTGTGTGTGTGTGTGTGTGTGTGTGTGTGTCCATATCAGGGTATCAGTGTCAGTGCAGCAGCAGATGCATTGACGTGACAGCCACGCTCTCCCAATCAAACAGAGAAGCGTTGCGTAAGCCACTCGGGAGGAACTAATCACATCAAGCCCACGGACGGACGGTGAAAGAGATTCAATTTGGCCTGAGGTGAAAACTGTACACTTATAGCTCCCCCCAGCCCCCCTCACCACACAGGACACACTCATTTTTGGAAGACTCTGAACTCAATAAAAAATAATTTTGCTTTAATTTAGTAGAGTATCGTCAGATGTTCTTTGTCATTTGGTGATGAATAGGGTGGAAATTTGCAGGCCTTACTGTTTTTATGGTTATATTATATTATTATTCTACTACATTTGCAGTTATTCACTTGAACGATAATTTAAAATAGTTTCTCTTTAAACATGATCTAAAAAGTTTTGCCATTTTTTTTTACTCTGCATCGTAGTTGAGGGGGTTGATGCCTTGGATCAGAGAGCCTTTGAATGAGCTTCAGCAGGCTGCTTATTAAACCAGTGTGTTTCAGACACAGAGGGGAGGACTGGATGGGTTTAGGGACTGGCGCTGAAGAGGTGGCATGGAGATCTTAAGGGCCTCTGGGCAGGCAGACTCTCCCTCCCTCTCTCTCTCTCTCTCTCTCTCTCTCTCTCTCTCCCCCTCCCTCCCTCTCCATCCTCACTAACATCAACGGACTGTTTGTGCTGCAGCCGAGTGGAAATGTCATCGGTTGCTCTGCTTTGCTGAGAGAGGCTCTCAGAGCCTGTTTTGAACCACTCAGCGGTGTTCCCAAACATGTGGAAATGGTGTAAGAATTCCCAATGAGCTGATATCCGTGTCTTTAAATCTGTCTCTTTGATCCATTCAGTAATGCATCACTATTAACTGCACTAGGAATGAGGGAGGGGGACATGTGTTTCACTTAACACTTCATAGGCCATTTGTTCATGTCAAAGTGCTCATTGCTAAATTGTATGCTTTGTCTGTGAGGATTGTTCTGGGTGAAAATGGAGCAATTACACCACAGAATTTTTGTTTTTGTCTTCACTCTATTACGAACCACTTAGCGTAAAAACCCATTACATTCCTTCTCCTCTAAACATTCTCACCGTTAATATTAAGGGATTAAAAAATAACCCCCCCTTTTTATGGTTGCCATAGTTACAGCAGAGGGTTCCTCCTGGGTGGAGAATTTGTATTCAGTTGTGACAAAGACCTACATTCCTGGGAAGACCCAAGGGCCAGCAGCCTGACTTCACTTTCCTGCGGCCAGACTGTGTGATAATTGAAGAATATCTCATTGCATTGCATGAGGAAAAAGATCAAACTATGGCCTGAAGGCAGGACACCATAGCATGCTGCTCATGTAATTAGCAGTATGTTCCTACTTCTGCACAGGGCTTTTTTTTTTTAGATGAACAGGGATGTGCACATTTTATTGTCATTGTACCGTAAATGGTTAAAAAGGTGACACCTTTTATTTTACGTTGTTAGAAATCTTGAAGGTCACCTTGAAGGTTTTGTGTGTTTTAATTCAGAGTTAAAAAAGGGTCAGTGTACAGGATTGCTAGTCCTGCTAGCCATTGCATTTCCTCACCAAAGAAAATAATATAGAAAGAAAAACACACAACGCAAAAGAGAATTTTCTTTTTCTTTCAGACATTTTGTGTGTAGGCACCCATTACTGTGCATTTTCATAGGGGACTGATCGAAGCTCTCAATATGGGAATTTAGGCATATAATAGCTAGAGAATAGTTGACTAGTCCCTTTAGGTACTGATTGGCCTACAACAGTAAGCCAGTAGTGTGGTTGGAAATACAGGGAATGATTTTGTCACTCTTGACCTTAATCCAAAGCAAATCACTGCCTCAAGCACAGGTCTTTGAAGAGTAAACCTGCGCT
Source organism: Limnothrissa miodon (assembly GCA_017657215.1). Lineage (NCBI taxonomy): Eukaryota > Metazoa > Chordata > Actinopteri > Clupeiformes > Clupeidae > Limnothrissa > Limnothrissa miodon. The sequence continues at coordinate 113,163 of JAGFZM010001364.1, read as the reverse complement.
TAACTCTGCTTTCTATCAACTGTTACTTTACTTAACTCCCATATATATTGAATGAAATCATAGTAGAGAAAATATATGCCATCAAGAAAAAAATATTTATTTTTTATTTTCTTTTTCTATATGGTCTTGACATATAGTTTCCCATACTCTTATTTTGTTTATTTAGATATTAGTTCTTTTTTTATTTTGCAATCAACCAAGCATTATAGTATATACTAGAACACCCTAAGAAAGTGTTTTCTTCTAAAAGGGTCTCTACAGTACATTGTTACCTCACAATTCCCATAATTTCGTTACTCGCATCATTTTGTTACTGCAAACACTTTCAAATGGCCTTTGTAATTCTTCTCATCCAAAATAATTTGTTGTCATCAGTCATGCTTAATTGGTAGTACATTAGTCTCATCTGTAGAGCACTCCCAGCCAAGAGTGTTTCCTGAACGCTGTCCCTGCCCACTGTGGCGGGAGAGCTCTTCCCCGGTCGGGAGAGTAGAATGCGGCTAGATTTGTAACACTGAGGGTTAAGTCGTTTACGTTAATCTGAAGAAGGCAAATTGATTGGTCTCACTCGGAGAGGAGCATCTGTGGCTGTCATCGTTTATTACCCGGGGGGATTAGAGCTGAGCCAGTGGGCCACACGGAACCGCGGGGGCCCCTGCCAGCCTGCTCCGCTCCACACCGCACCGCACTCACTGCCCACCCCACCCCTCCGCCTGGTGCCACCACTGGAGCGGCCATCCATGCCAGCCCGCATGGCATCACCCAGTGTTTCTCCCGGTGCCCCATAGCTGCGCAGCAGCAGAGCAGCCCTGATTGGCCGTTGGTTTGTCGGAGGAGGGCACGGTGTTGGAGTGCGTTTTATATGCTACTTAGCGTCACAGTGACAACATTCCCGCCTTGTAGTGCATCTCAGCCTCACATTCTGCACTAATGGCAGTGAGTCCCTAGACATGTTGGTGGTGTGTGATATCATTAGCACGTCTCCGGCCGTGGTGGATACAGTTTTATTCTCTCACATGTTTGTCTCTGCCATTCAGCCAGAACCAAAGCTAAAAACAAGAAAGCTGAAGAAATTATATCTTATGCCATTTAACTGACAGAAAATCTGGATATTTGAAATGAAAACAATGGTTAATATTAGCATTCAACATTTGTTTGATCGTTTTTTTTTTCAGTCCAGCTGTTGGAAATATCAAGAGCATGTGGCCAGTTTGTAATAGTAGCTTTTCAGCAGAACTGGCTTGCAGCACAGTTGACTCCAGTGTGAGACACATCTTCTTAGCTCCTTATTGGGCAATGTACTTTGTATTTTACTCATAGGGGGCATACAGAGGACAAACTGCAGTTGTGACTATTACCAACTTGTTTGTCCTGAATGTTTTGACATTTCGAGGCTACAGAAAGGCACGTGTTGTGGCTGGTGCGTTTTGCGGCTGAGCCGAGTTTTTTCTCTTCACTTTTCTCTGGCTGTCTGGCCCACCTGTGGAGATTCCTGTGAAATGAGACCTCTCTGTCTGCAACCCAATACTTCCTGCCCCTTCGCTGAGCTCTGAAGCACTGAGTTTTGACCCGCCGATGCACTCTTCCCCCTACGTCACCCCTCCACCTAAAAAAAAGCCCCATTTTGGTCTGTTTACATCAGGCTAAATCTTTGGTCACTGAGGTTTGGAGAGTAACGCCACATGTGGTTGATGTTGCTATGCCTCTTGAGCTATCTTCTTATCTTGTGATCCTTTTGCGTGCTCTCTCTCTCTCGCTCTCTCTTTCTCTCTCTCACACACACTCACACACACACACACACACACACCCTTCCACCCTCCCCTCTCTCTCTCTGGCTCAGCAGTGGCTTGAATGCCACATTAGGCGCAGCGCTCCAGTTCAATCTGTCTTTGATTAACAAACGCGTCCATCCCTCACATGTGTTGATCTCCTCTCTCTTGGTCGCAGTTTGGCGTGTTTGGCGTGTTTGGCGTGTTGGCTCACCGCTCCACGCCCCTCTTGGCTCTGCTCTGCTGATCTGACAGGCATACACACACACACACACACACACACACACACACACACACACACACACA
>JAGFZM010001364.1:50151-88416 GCA_017657215.1 Limnothrissa miodon | reverse complement strand
CCCCCCCCCCCCCCCCCTCTCTCTCTTTCTCATGTGTGCACATACCCTCCGTCACATTTATCTTCCCCTCTCTTTCCCATTCCCCCCCTTGAATTCTCTTTTCTTTATAACCCCTCTCTCTCCTCTCCCTCCTTTTCCCTCTCGTCCTCCTTTAACAGAGCAGACAGTGTTTCCCCATTTAATTAGATCAGGTAGGGACGACTGAGCAGTCTCCTTCTTGGCAGCCCCTGCAGCGGCCTGTCTATTGATCGGTGCATTGATCACATGGTGGCGACATGATTTCTGGATCAGTCACAGGATAAGCATGTGATTCCTCATGCCAAGCAAATGTGGCCAACCTCATCAGGCAGCAGTGGCAGAGCTGGATGTGGAGTGGAGCAGATGGTGTCTCAATTCAACCCAAAAACTGCAGCAGTCTTTCACCCTCTCACATAACATGGGCCATCAACAACCCTGCTGTAACTCAGCCCAACTGTGATTTCAGCAATTATCATCACTTAAACAAAGCATCTCTCTCTCTCTCTCTCTCTCTCTCTCTCTCTCTCTCTCTGTCTATCTCTTTCTCACTCTCACTCTCTCTCTCTCTCTGTCCTCCTATTTCTGTGCTTCAGTCTTTTCAGAGTCTGTTGGAGAAGGAGGAGGCGACGCCTGAGTCCCTAAAGAAGGTGATCGTGTCTAATTTTGAGCCTCTGTATAAGTACCACACGGGCTTTCTCAGGGAGGTGGAGCAGAGGCTGGCTCTATGGTTCGTATGAGTTTGTGTCCCATCATGTTACCATGCATGTGTTCTCAAAGAAGCAAATAGCGTGACCCACAAAACAAATTGACAAATTGCTGCTCATTAGAAATGCAAGGAAAATAGCTGAGTGAAATTGTCCCCCTTTTTTCAGAGAACTTCCTGCTTGTCTCGTGTGGGGAGGGGGGGGGCAGACGATTGCTTTCATTGATCCAAACACAGGGGTTTCCATTGTAGCTGTGTCTGTTTCAATGCCATGCAATCTGAGAGGCTTCACTATATGACCCCGGGGTGATGGGGAGATGGGGGGGGGGGGGGGGGGGGGGTGGGATGGTGTAGTGAAGGGGTTTCCACGGCAACAGGCCCGAGCCACAATGCGGGTCCCCTCTTGCCCCTGGGTGTCCTGTGTCTGGCTGGCTGTCTCCAGCGATGCGTCTTCGGCCCCTTCGTTCCTCTTTATGGTGACACATGGAGTGGACAGGAGAGGAGAGGAGGCGCCAGACCGTCAGGCAACCAGCCAGACAACAAGCCTCCTCGCCAGCAAGCGCCCGTGCGCCGCTCGTTTGGAGAGAGCAGAGGACTTATAATGCCACACAGCAGGATTTCCTTCCGGAAGTCCTCCATTTGATCTACTGTATGTGTCCTTTGTGCTGCGGGTTATTCAGTGTCATTGTGGGGGAGGGCGGGAGGGGGGTGGGGTGCGGTGGAGGAAGGCCTGCCTTATCTCTGTGCATGAATCATCATGGGGGAACACATAAAAGACCTCTGCTCAAGGGCGACACCTAGTGGTGAAATTGAAACGTGTCTGAGATGATTTAATGGGTATTGAACTTGTCCACTAATGAATCTGGTGCCTTACACATTAGGCTCATGTCTGTTATCACTGATAACACGGCACCACAAAATGAATAATCCACTGACATGATGAGGATCCAAAAAATACCAGAAGCAGCCGAGATGGCGCCTCTCAATATCACTGATTAGCTACTGATTTAAATAAAATTACTGTGCCGCATAATCAATTTGGTGTTCCACAGGCAGTGAAATTTAATGTAGTAGATGGTGACAACTTTACTATTTATTGGGTGAATGAATCTTTTGAATTGGACAATGAGAGAGTATTCAACGCAGGCAAAGTTTCATCATGCATGGATCGCCTGTCTTCACGTCTCCGTGAATGTTGTCAAATAATCCTAATTGTGTGTTTTGATTTGTTTTCTCTCAGGGAGGGGCGTTCTAATGCTCACATTAAAGGAGACTACCAGCGCATTGGTGATGTCATGCTGAAGAGCGTTCAGGGCTTAAAGGTATGGCGACCAGTTGTCTCCTTTAGTCCCCCCGCCCCACCGATTTAACCTTTAACCCCTTTCCCCTTCATCTCAACCCTGCTGCGAGCAGCCAATGGCGTGCCACCTGCAGACGCAGGCGGAGATGCTGCGGGAGCTGGAGAAGGCGTGCAGGGCCTCGCGCAAACTGGAGGTCCTGTGCCGCGACTTTGAGCTGCAGAAAGTGTGCTATGTGCCCCTCAACGTGTTCCTGCTGCGGCCGCTGCACCGTCTGCTGCACTACAAGCAGATCCTGGAGCGCCTGTGCAAGCACTACACCCCGACACACGCCGACTTCAGGGACTGCAGAGGTGAGGGGGGGGGGGCACCTGAGCAAAGGGCTCTGGCTGCGGACGCAGAGGGACTGAATAATTGGTGCAGTCGTGATGGCGAAAGATGGATTTGTAAAATAAGCTGGAAAAACCACCCCATCTATTTACCAGGGCTGATTAGGGTTCAGTAAATATCTGATGGAGGAAATGGAAATGGAGCATTTTACACCCAATAAAACACATTTGTTTTTGACTTGAGCGTGCCTGCTCCCTGATCACTTAAAGATGTAGTTGTAGGCCTCAGACATTCCTGCGAGAAATAAATTGTCACTGAGAAGTCATAGATCACTAAGAACTTGTAGATCATAATTACGCTGAATTGTCTGTGGAAAACTTGTGGTTTCCAGATTTTCAAGTTCTTACCAACTCTCATCGAGTATGGAGAGTTTTTATATTGTTTTACTTGAACTTGTTAAAGTTAAACTTGATATTAACTTGATTATAAGCATTGTCCTCATTGCAACAGATTGACACTGAAAGGTCAGTTAACTTGCAGATCACCACTAAGCTGAGTATTCTTCTTCTAAAGTTTTGACCTTGTGTTTGTCTCCTAGCGGCTCTGGCTGACGTCTCTGAGATGGTTTCCCAGCTCCACAGCAGCATGATCAAGACGGAAAACTACCAGAAGCTGCTGGAGCTGAAGAAGGATTTGATTGGCACGGACAATCTCGCGGCCGCAGGAAGAGTGAGTGAAAGACACGGAGAAGGATGGATGCAGGAGTGTATTTGTGTGTGTGGGTTTGGATGCAAGAGTGTATATTTGTGTGTGTGTGTGTGTGTGGGGTGGGGGTTTGGGTTGTGTGCATGGCTACAGATGTGTAACCCATGCTCTGTTTACACTACAGCTTTGTTTTCCTGTGGATGTGTGTTGTTTTTGTTTGTGTTTTTTCTAGGAGTTCATCAGGTTAGGTTGTCTCAGCAAGTTGTCTGGAAAAGGCCTCCAACAGCGGATGTTTTTCTTGGTAATGCTTAGTTTGCTCCCCACGTGTTTGGCATGTAAGCTTTTGTCACATGCATCTCTCCTCTTTCTACGTATGAATATGTATATTTTTCTTTTTCTTTTTGACAGTTTAACGATGTTCTTTTATATACCAGTCGAGGAATGACGGCCACTAATCAGTTTAAAGTGCATGGTCAACTGCAACTACGTGGTATGACTGTAAGTGACGCTTGTTTTTATTGACTCAAAGCATCCTCCACAGATGTTTCTCTTTTCCCTCTCTCTCTATCTCTCCCTCGGGCTTTCTCATAGATAGCACACAGTAACGACATTCTTTTATAAACACCATTAGCTTCCTGTTTCTCTGTTACTCTTTGTCCTTCTCTCTATCATGCATTTCCTGTTTGTTTGTTTGTTTGTTTCCCCTTCTCTTGAGAGGGTATTTCCTAACATCCTCTGCCTTTCTCCTGCCGGTGCCCAGATCCGAGAGAGCGAGGATGAGTGGGGTGTGCCTCACGCCTTCACCTTGGGGGGCCAGCGCCAGTCAGTGGTTGTAGCAGCAAGGTACGGCCTAGTCCAACTCACTCCCCTCCACTCCACTCCCCTCCACTCACCAGACTACAGTGTGTGAGTGCTTTCAGGAACACACTGAACCTCCATATACTCATAGCTACGGTGTCCACAATGGCATCTTTGTAGGCCTCCAGAGACACGTTCATAATTTATGGTGCACAGATGCTCATAGAAATAACTGCATGAAATATGGATAAGGGGCAAAGCCTTGGCAATCCAGTCAAGGCAGGCCGGGCCTCTCCGTCTCTTCCCCTGTGCTGCTCATTTCAACAGACCCGTATTGTGCTGCGTTCCGAACTAATTAACACATATTTCACTGGCTGGGCTCGCTGGCTGAATGGATGACACCACTAGGAACCAAAAACATCCTGTGTTTCTGTCTGCCAGCTGAGGGTTTAAATTCTTCTTTCTCGCTCGCTCTCTCTCTTTTTTTTTTTCTCTCTCTCTCTATCTTTTTTCTTTCTCTCTCTCCGCCATGCTCAGTTCATTGTCGGAAATGGAAAAGTGGATGGAGGACATAAAGATCGCAGCGGACGTAGCGAAGACGTCCAACGGGCCGACGTCTGAGCTGTTGGCTGTCAGCAGCACGAACGATCACAGTAAGTTGTGTTCAGCGCAGATGGACATTGCAGTTCCCTGCGGCTCCCAGTCAGGAACTCTGAACAAGCCCTGCAGCAGTCCACTGATGTTGGGCCAGTAATCCGAACCCTCTCTATATTCCCCTTATTTTTCTCAATGCCCTTTACAGTGCTCTGAGTATCTTTAAAATGGATTATCTGGACTGAATCTACACACAGCTCTCGTGTTTTACATTACCGAGTGCTGACGGTAGGCATTAGAATGACACAATTACGAACCCCAAATAGCAAAATGGCACTAACACTAACTGATGAGAGCAAGCAAGTCTCGTTTTCTTGTCCCCCCCCCCATTAGTTAATGTTAGCTGGCATTTTGTACCAAATACATGTACTGTCTTTTTCCCTAAAAGCATGACTCGGGTGCCCCATAGAGCAGGGATATGGGCTGTTTCTGGAGAAAGCAGTCAGTGCTCTTGTTTTCTTCACACAGAGGTTTGTCATTAAGGCTCATTGTGATAGCACATAACCTGACATGTATCCAGCTGTCTGTGCATGCCCAGTAATGCACCATTATTCCTTGTCCAGCCTATCAGGTGACTTGTTGTTTTTTTTACTACTTATTTAGTCAATTCTCCGACAGACCTGTTCAGCAAGTTCTCTCTCAGATTTCCATGGGAATGACTGTCTCTCTGTATTGTGCGATTGTGTCATAGTGGTGTGATTCAGACCCACCCATCACTTCCTAGTCGTTTGCCTGACAATAACAGCCCCTTGAACTTCCCAGAATCCCCCGAGGACTCGGCCCTGGAGCAGGAGTCCGAGGATGAGCTGAGTGCGTCGCGAACATCTCTGGAGCGCCCGGCTCCTCACCGTGGCAACACCATGGTGCACGTGTGCTGGCACAGAAGCACCAGCGTGTCTATGGGGGACTATAGCATGGCTGTGGAGGTACCAGCCTCAGTCTCTGATGCCCCCCACCACCCTCTCTCTCTCACTCTCTCTCTCTCCTGACTCTCTCCTCTGGTCGTAGTGTCGTGTGAATATGTGTTAACCTCTGTCAGTTTCTCTCCTATGGGAGCAGTATCCCAACCAGTCCTGCCTACTCCTTTGTCCTGGGCTTAGTTGGGAAAATGACTTGGATTTTTCCTCGGACACATTCCATTGCTCTCTGTTTACTGGGAATCTTTACTTATCGCAAAGATTCCCAGACAGACACTACTTTCTATTTCTACGTTACTCATCTGTCTGTTGCTTGGTGTGCTCAGATGTCCAGTAATTAGCTTGGCCATTCAGAGGTGCTACAGTACAACCTCACTGAGCAGTACCGCTAGAGATGGTTAAGCCCAGGGAGCAGGACTGTAGGATGCTGGCCCCAGCCGGCCTCTTCCTAGGTGGGGCTGCTTGTCTCTCGCCATCCACCTGTTCTCCCTCTCAGGTGGAGGCCATCTGTCACCCCGTCCGCACCTGCTCTTCCCTCCAGAGCCTAACGTCCCCCTGCATGCCCTGTGCTGCACCTACTGAGTCTCTGTGTGTGTGTGTGTGTGTGTGTGTGTCTCCTCACTCTTCTTTCCCTTTTCTCTGTCTTTGTGTCCCCCTCCCCCCCACCGCACCCCTCTTCTCTCTCTATCTGCCTGTCTTCTCTTTTGTTTCTGTGTCTCTCTCTCTCTCTCTCTCTGTGTCTCTGTCTGTCACCTGTCTCTTTGTCTCTCTGTCTGCCTGCCTTTCTTTCTCTTTCTCTCTGTCTCTCTTTCTCTCTGTCTCTCTCTCTGTCTCTCTCTCCTCTCTCTCCCTCTCTCTCCCTCCATCTCTCTGTCCTCCTGTCTGTGATAGAGGACCCTAGTCCAAACAGTGACTCTGAGGGCTCAGTGAGTGTGTCCAGTGTGTCCAGCAGCAGAGCCCAGGGACCAGTGCCTCTCCCTCTAATCTGCTGGTACAGGCTGCTCAGTCTCTCCTTTAGTGATACCTGCAGGAGTCTGGAGGTAAAAGAGCCAGGCCTAGACAGGATTAGACTTGCTGCACGGCACCGCACCGCACTGCACCGCACCACTGCAAGCCTCTTACGGTCATTGGCGGTTACCAAAGTCAGTCACAGCTTAGCTCAGTAACCCAGCCTCCAGTGACCTACTTCAGACAGGTTCACAATACCAAGTGATTGAGACATGCATGTCATATGATCTGTATTACATTTCTTCTGCCAGTCAGTATATTTTTGTTAATTATATTGCCACCGTGACTGGCACATTGAAGTAGACCTAACAAAGTGATTACAGCCAGGGGATTTGGGAGGCGTGTGTGTGGTGTTCTCCACTAGAGGGCACCAAAGATTCTGTAGTTCAGGATGGGAGAGGACAGTCTTTTGTTGTAACTTATAGTAGAGCAATACTGATTTGGAAATTGAGATCTGTATAGGTTTAACTGAATAGACCTAGGTAAAGCTGCTGTCGTAGGTCAGTTTTAAGTTCCCTGTTACTAACATTGAAGTTATTTTGTGTTTGTGACTGCTGAAATCCACTTCTATCTGTAGAATCAGTTGTCTGGAAATCTGTTGCGTAAGTTCAAGAACAGTAATGGCTGGCAGAAGCTCTGGGTGGTCTTCACCAACTTCAGTCTCTTCTTCTACAAAACTCATCAGGTGAGCTCTCGATATACACACACACACACACACACACACACACACTGTTTACACTTCTCGCTGATCATCCCAGATGCTCTCGTGATCTTGTGAAATTTCGGAACGGCCTGCTATGCATGGGATTTGTGGCCGTTTCCACTTTTAAGGGCATCTGGTAGTGTTATTATTAGGCTGCTGTGGTTGATGGTGACTGCCTGCTCTCTGTGACCCACCCCCACCAGGATGACTACCCTCTGGCCAGCCTACCCCTGCTCGGCTACTCTGTCACGATACCCTCGGAGACGGAGAATATCCATAAAGACTATGTCTTCAAACTGCACTTCAAGTCCCACGTGTACTACTTCAGATCTGAGAGTGAATACAGTTTTGAGAGGTAGGCTTTCCACACTACCTATACAGAGCGTCTCCTGAAGGATTCATGAATGGGCTATTTCATGTTGAAATATCCATCTTAATATCTTGAAACTGGAATGGAATGTGAAGTAAGATGTATTGATGTCATGTTCACACCCAAGCATCGTGTTGTCTAGATGATCTCTGAAGTTTGCTTTAAAATCTATTAGCTTTGCACAGTCTTATCGCCAATGTCACTTTCCGTCATGTGTGGACACTACATTAAATAAAATGCGATTGAATGACAAGTTGAAACCATAAATGCTCAACAAGACCTCACCTCAAGAAAATTGAAGCACATTCTAGTATGATTTACACACATGTTCTTTGTTATTCGCTGCATGCAGGTGTGTTTTAAACAGAAGGCCGATGCCTTGTGTGTGTCTCTCTCCTCAGGTGGATGGAGGTGATCCGGAGTGCCACTGTCTCCAGCGGACGGGGTGCCGTCTCAACCCGCAAAGAAGCTCAGGCTCATTGACCCAAAAGACCAGAAGGACCCCCCAACCCCCCCTCCTCCTCCTCCTCCTCCTCCTCCTCCTCCTCCTCTGACCCATCCCACATCACCACCTCTGATCCAGCTATATCTATTTTGACATGGGTCCAAATCCCGCAACTCCTTTTATGCATCCTCTCTTGTTCATTGATTAAGACTCTTGTTCCCATCTTGTTTTGGTAACACGTGCAAAAAAACGATAGGATTTAGTACATTCTTACATGCTCTGTCTCTTTAAAATACACACACACACACACACACACACACACACACACACACATACATACACAAGCTGTGAGACATCTTTACATTCTTACAGTCAGTTCATGCAAACTCTGGGTGCTTTTTAACAATGGTGACATGTCCGCTGGTTTAGACTGCATCAGACGCTGCATTGTTTTTCCTGCATTTTTACGGGCTTTCCAAACCTCTTTTATAGGATCTCATTTTATACTGTTTTTAATGGTCTATGCCAGTTCCTCTCAGTCTGTTTTTGCATTTCTCTCATTGGTTGTTTTACAATGGAAAACCTGTCAATAAGAGTTGTCATTTTTAGGACTATTTTTCATAGGTAGCTCACGTCACTGCTATACCACAACTTTTTTATGGTTTGTTGTTAATGTTAAATAACAATAGCTGCTTTGAAGGCCAACAGCTTTAGTGCCAAACTGTTTTGCCATGTGCCATGTCTTTGTAATTCATTTTTAAAACGGGGGTGGGGAGAAGGCAGACTATACGTTTCAGTTTGAAAGTGCATTTTTGACACAGAATCATGACATAGGCATCATCAAATGAAGTCGTTATAGTCTACATAATGTCCATATAAGATTTGGAAGAAAAAAAAATATGTAATCGTGTCATTAACAATATTGTTACGGAAATGTTTATTTTTTTCCCAACGATATATATTGATTATGATCAGATCAGAGTTGAAAATGTGATTTGTTATTTTTAGTTCCATCATCATGGCTGCCATTTAAAAATATTTTTCAAAAAAGATTTTAATGTCTAAACTGATCAAACTAATTGTGTATAGTTGCCAAAGGTCAACCAGAAAGTTTGTAAAAGTTTAAAGCCTAAGGCATTACCTTTAAGATGTTACAAAATAACATTTATATTTAGCCCCCTGAGAGAATTTAAGCTTTAAGATGTATAATAAAACATACATTTTTAGTTTGATATAAACTATGAAACCCCACATATACAAAACTGCCTCTTAAGTGTTCTAATCTCATTCCTGTGAAAATGCTATTGAGATGAGTGACATTGAGACTTGGTTTGGAAGGATGTGTTTGTGAGGAGGTTTTGCCCCTTCAGGTTAAGAGAGCGCTATGGATATGAAAGCAATAAAAACACTCATCTGAACTTTTTCTGTGTTTTGTTAGTATGTTACAAAATGGCAAGAACATTTATATATTGTGCTACAAATGGTCACTGAGGGATTTTTCCATTATCCCCGAATATACTGTCCAGCAGAGGGAGCCATCAATCAAGCAATTTATAACCCGTCATTTGAGCTCGAGCGATCAGCGAGCTGATCCGATGCCCGTCAAGATCTGTAGGGTTAAGACCAACCCTAGCAGTTTTGTAGCCTGTTCCTGAGAATCTGTGCACTCCATAACCTTGGGGTTGGGCAAGTTAATTGTAAACTAAATCTCCAAAGTGGGGTTTGTTCAGTAAATAGCTTAACAAGCTCTAGTAAATGCTTTAACAGCTGTTTTTGTTTACTACGGGGGTTCTATGCTGCTAAACTAACAAGGAAGGCACCAAAGTAATGAGCTTTGTGTCATCCCCCCTCACTTAGCCTAGCACTGGAGGTTGTCAGACTTACCTAGATGTGACCTACCACTCAATTGGATAATTGCCATTGTTGCTATTAAGATAAACCAAACGTTTTTAGTAGCCTACAGTTTGCCTAAACAAAATGAAATAATTGTCTTCACAGACAGCAGGCTACCGATCTCCACGTCAGTAAAGGTTTAGATGCCTTGACAAGAGTTTGCGGGCAGTGCCGAAATCGTGGGCAGTTCTCTGTAGTGGTGGGAGGGAGCTGTGCCGACCTGCTTAGGGAGCGAAGCACGCAGATTATGCTCTGCCTGCCTGGCGTAGCGTGTATGCCGACGCGGATTCAACATTGAGCCGGTGACAGTACTAGGGAACTACCATGGCTTTTTGTGAGTTTGAAGTGTCAGAGAAAGGCCACATCGAAGGGATACGCATCCATTCCTCCTGCAAACTGACGGCATTATGAAATTGAAAGGGTTGACACGGAATCTAAAACAGCATGATAGAGTTACAAACTCAAGGTGCGGGCCAGTAGGCTAGTTAGAGCGGAAAAGAGGAAACCGGTGGATGTGCCTGAAAAGTAATTTTTCTCGAACAATTTTATACATACTTTGGCTATTAATGACAGTGTCAGGTTGATCATGTCTACTCCACTGCATCCGGAAACAAGGAAATTCACAAGAGGACTCAGTAAACCTGGGACGGCGGCAGAACTTCGCCAAAGCGTCTCTGAGGTGGTCAGGACGTCAGTATTTGTTGTAAGTAACTTATAAGCCATTTTGTTCTCTATGTGGTTTTGGCAGGTAACCTATTGTATTTTTGCAAATGTTATGTCTGTTTGGTGCTCATGGGACTGTATAAAAGTGTGCTTTGATTGGTGATCTGGCCCATGTGTCACCTCAGTTAAACAAACTACAGGGTCTGTTTAGTAACCTATTGCATCCTGCCCACCGCTGCTCTGTCACCCAAAAGAAGCCGTAGCCTAGCTGTAGCCTGTGTAGTTTCAAATCTAAATGTTTTTTTTTTTATTTGTGAAAGAATCGACACAAGGGTAACATTATAGTAAATACATCAAACATCAAAGTGACTGTGCCATTGTTTACATTAAACATAGCACTGATTGGCCAAGCCAACACTAGGCTACATTTACCATGTCCACCTGGTTTATAATGTTCCATACATTAACAATAGTGGTGGGCTAGCTTGACATAGTTTAGTTTTGTAAATAGTGGTGAAAAATAACTCAAGTCTTGCATCTAGGTCTCATGACATGGACAACAAAACATTTACAAAACTGGGCCTATTTCTATGGACACTAGTGAAACAGTCAAGTGGGACAGGAATGTTAGTGTGACCAAGACTACCACACAGTTAGTAATGAATTCCCCCATGATGCATGTAAATATCCCGGGAGGAAAAGAAGGATTCCATTCAGGGACATAAAGAGCAGATTGTGACAAATTCTGGGGGAGCTCGATTGTGTTTCAGCCCAGCATGGAAACACAAATGTATTGTTTAATTTGTGTGTTGAAAAAACTTGCTGTGGTTCAAGTCGCGACCCACTTCAGACTTCATGAAGGTCTGGTTGGAGGCTGTTTCTACAACATGTGTAATCAGAACCTTTACAGACACCATGTTTAGATTTATAGCACAATAGTCAGGCATGTCTTCATAAGCACTTCTCCCTCACTTTCACCAGAAGACCAAGTGAAGGTGTCTGCCACTGACCAGGAGTAGGATCTTGAACTCAAGTAATAGGCATTTGGCGCTGGACAATATCTTCAGAGGTGGAATAGCCCAGGGTTCACAGCTTATTATTAGATATTACTCTGTTTGTTCCTGGTTCAAAGTCTTCCATTCCTGAATGCCATTAAGCCCCATAATGACCATCACCAGCTTTGAATTTGTTGTGCTGTTTCTAACACAGTGTCTGCCCTGAAAGAGCACAGCAGGTTGCATTCTTTCTGTCTCACCAAATTGGATTAAAGAAATGCTCAAAACCAAAAATCGTGACGTCTTTGAACACAAAAGACTATACTTGGTTAAAACATCACCAGCTGACCAGCTGTTGAATTGTTATTATGGGATTGCGATTTTCATCAGTTAAGCATTCGGAAATGATGAGGTCAGAACAGTTGTGTAATCGTGATCAATCCAATGCCTTGTTGCTCCACAGCTAAAGCATCAATAATCAGAATCAATAATCTCGCATGTCCCAGAGCTGACTGGAGCCTCGTATTGTACAGCCACAATGACTAATGCTATCAATGCTGCTATCATCTTCTTACTGCACTGAATTAGTCAGTGCCATATGAGTGACTAGATCTGAGTTAGCAGGTACAGTATGATTGATCCATGATGTTTCCTACTAGTGCATATAGCCACTTGGTAACTAATGACCTCTGATGTAGCGCTCACCACGAGGTACAGGATGATTGCAGCATGACAGATTGCTTCAATGTTTACAACTGGTCCCACAAGGCTTCCAACAACAGCTAGTGTTGTGGTTGCTACTTGGTATTTTGTAAGAAAATCTGTAATACGAAGATTGCGCATGAACTGGCCCTCACTTTTTGGAATTGAATGTTTTTTTGTGTTTGGATTAACTGCAACTCTGAGTCGCAACCACTCTCACTCTGAATTGATCTTCAGTAGATCAAATGCACAGTCCAGGAAAGAACATAAATTGAACTAGGTTTGTGTGTCAGTAATATTTTTATATTACTGCACTAAAATAGACATGACGATGTGATGTGTGTAGTTTTTTTTGTGATACAACCTATGCAAAGGCCTGGAAAAAAAATCACATAAATAACTTTCTATCTCGCCTAAAAATAGTAATCCACATGTTGTCACATTGGTACGTGGTCAGCATGCCTGGCTGTTTTCTGCTACAGGTTATTGACCTTGCCATCTATAACACCGTGAGTGATGCCCCTCCCATTACCGACATCAGATTCCTGTGTGCTTACCATGCAGCTGTGTTTCACCTTGCTATTTCTGTTGGACACAAGAAAGTCACTTCTGACATTTTCAGTAAGGTCATCCACACAAATCAGGACCTGTTCCCTTTCACATAGGCCTGCTTTGATCCTCTGTTAACAGACTCCTCAGGGCCTCTCTCCCCACACCTGCCCATGCAGCCCCTTGGCAACCCCTGGCAGACAGTGCCGATAGACATGTGATAATTGCAGTGGCCTCCTTAGGTTTGCTGAGAGGGACCTAAAGATGGTGCCAAGGACAGAGACAGCTTTGTTGGCACAGTAATTTGATTACTTTGAGAATTCCGACTCTTGGAGGATTGTAATTTCTCACTCGGTCGCTTTGGTGTCGGATGTCACTCGCATCCAGAATAACATCATTTGCATTTGTCTGTTTAAGTATTCCTTTTTGATATTGAAACTGAAATTGAAATAGAACTTAGTAGCGGGGAACGCTGTCTTTTAACAACAGGCTCTTTCTCATGACGGTGTTGTATGATGTCCACAAAGTTTTTTGTCTCTGTTCTTGCCTCGCTGTGGTCTTGTGTGTTAGTGTGGTGGAGTAAGCAGGAGATTAGAGGCCTGCCAAAGCAGTTGGGACGGTAAGCAGTACCCAGCCACACGTGTTCCTGAAAGCGATGCTACTGAGCCAAGCAGAAAGCCAACACCTCCTTCACTCGGTCAGCCTCAGAAGTGGGCAGGATCCTCACCTCTAGTGTAATGATGTTAACAAGACACAGGAGAATGTGGTCATTCCTCACCACTGTAAAAGCCTAATTCTTTTGACAGGGGCTCGGGGTGGTGGAGGGGGAGGTGGGGTGCAGAATGATGCTTATCAGGGTCTCCTGTGGGAGTCAGGAATCTTGTGAGGAGAGGCTGAGTGGACCATGGACTCTTGGGGAATGGAAGCACAGTGAGTAGCTATCAGATGCCTTTAATAATGCATGACTCTACTGAGCAGGTGCCTATGTAGCCATTTAAAAGGTCTCTCTATCTCTCTCTCTTTATCACTCTCTTTCTCAGTGTGTGTGTGTGTGTGTGTGTGTGTGTGCGGTAGTCAAGCACTCAGATGCACACAGAGAGCTGATGTGCTGTATGCTGTAAACCCTGTTGAGTCATGATGTGTTAGTGTGTGTGTGTGTGTGTGTTATGTCATACACACCTTTTTGTGTGTATCTATTGAAAGCGGTAACCGTGCCTAAAAGGTTTTCTTCTTCCCAACATTTCCACCAGGACTGTTATCCTTGTTTCCTAAAAGCCCTAAATGAACCTGGAAGCACAAACATTACAGGTTGGATATGCATATGCAGGTGGTGCAGATGGTAGAGGTGCCATTCGCCAACCGGAGGGTTGCAGGTTCGAGCCCCGCTCCATCCAAGTGTCCTTGAGCAAGATACTGAACCCCAATGGCTCCCAGTGTTGGGATGGCACCTTGCATGGCAGCCTCCGCCACCGGTGTGGGAATGGGTGAGTGAGAGGCATAAGTTGAAAAGCGCTTTGAGTCCTCGTAGGAGTAGAAAAGCGCTATATAAATGCAGTCTATTCACTGACTGTAGTGGAACTCTTCTGTGAATGGTAGTTGGACTGAATAAGCAGCAGACAGAATTTTACAATGCTTGTCTTTGGGGTTTATGTAACACAGAGTTACTATGCACATATAACCTACACAGGAATGACAAAAATGGATGTGGATCTTTGGGGGAAAAACACTTAGGGTTGACAGATATTTTCTCCCCCACACCACAGATTTATGGAGTCCCTGTGAATAAAGATGTGAGGTATTAAATCCACTGCGAAACGCACCCAAAAGACTAGCCATAAGTCTGAGCCGAACTGGGCAGGACACTCTGCTGTTGAGGTTTTAATCAAGTCCAGCTCATCTGTGGGGGACGACCTGCAGGATCCCACATTGTGGTGGATGCGATGAGTTGGATGAGCCTGTCCAAACGTGCGAGGATGTAGGTCTCTGCCAGACATCTCCACAAGTTGCATTCTTCTGCCTCTGACTACAGCTCCCTGAAGCCACGTGGAATTTTTATATTGATGCCAAAGTGACCATCGAATTTTGTTTGAATTCGGAACAGTTACGAATAAAAAATGAGAGGCAAGGAAGAGAACTCCCAAGCTATCAGTCCTTGAGTCTGTACAGATTTGACAGCTCTTGGTTCTCACAGATTTCCAAAGCACTTTAAAACCAGGGTCACAATCAGTTATGTAACTCTGCTCAGTACTGGCTTATGATAAACAAGGATTTGGTTTGGTTTCATTTGTCAAACGAGGGATTCAATTTTCATCTAAAAATAATCATAATGAATAATTAAGCTTCTGGTCGTGTTCCTGCTTTTTTGTTTGCTTGTTTTTGTAGCTGTTGGGTTGAGGATAAGTACTGCAGTGCTGTCACAATAGACAAAGACTTTGAGAGCCGTCTTTGGCTTGCAAACAGATCATCCTTCCCAAAAGGCTGTGCTCCAAAAGGCACCCATACCAAAACAGGAAGTACCCACTGTTTCCTGCCTCTCATGACATTTTTCCAGTGGACTCACTGAGAAGTAGATAGGGCAGAACGCTCCTTCTCTCCCTCTCTCTGAACTGATCCCACTGCCGCAGACTGAGACTGTGTATGAGAAAATCGCCCACTGTGACGGCTCGCTCCGATAGGGCCCGACTGTTATGGAACACAGGGGAGGTTACCATAACAAAGTGGCAGAGTTCTAAAGAGGCTGGGCAGATTGTGTGTTTTCCTGTTCACAAGTGCTAGGCACTGGTCTGGAAAATGTTTCCCTTTACCTCCACAGCAGAGCCCATTAAAACTGGCTTTGCCTTTGATACGGCAACTTTCAATAGTAAATAGTGGTAAAAAATGACCCCTATCCCCATATGCTTGTACATAGTCTTTGGTTTGAGGTGGGAGCCCATATTGGTTTTGGGGTGGTGCCCTTTCTTGCAAGGAGCTTTGGACAAAGAAATAAGGAATCTCGTTGTTTGAATTGGAGTCTGCTGTTCATTTCAGTCCTACGCATCGTTTTAGCATGACCTTGCTCTTCGCTTCTTACAGTTTGAAAGGATCTAAACATGGTCATGCTTGGACCTGGGAAGCGTGCAAACCACTGTCTCAGTGGTTCAGACCCATACACAATATAGGCCTGGTATGAGCAGTGGAAATCTGTGCAGTGGAAATGAAAGAATTTGATTGGGACCCGTACACAATACAGACATGCTGAGTGCAGTAGAAATGGAAGAATTAGAATGGGACCCAAAGTCTGTTGGCTGTTTACAAACTGAAGGCCTGTGGAGTGCATGCAGAATGGAAAGGGAGGCTCGCCAGGGTCCGTCTGGGAGAGGTGCGTGCCTGAAGTGAGGTTTGTTTTACCAGAGGCTGTCTGTCTGCCGCCGTGGCCGTGTGTGTGTTTGACTTGTGTGCTCCCATCCAAATAAAGAATTATTTGGGAGCTGGGGCCAGAGCGTCAGGACTCACGCCTCCCCCTGCGCTTTGAGCGAGTGCTGTTTGAAGAGGACTGGCTGTCCGACACCAAATATTGTGCGACTGTGCTCTCCGTGAGGCACGCCACAAAGAGCCTGACCTTCAGAGAGCCCTTAGAGGGCTGCTCAAAAGCTTTCGGCCCCATAAGAGCAGTGACCTTGGTAAATGTTGTCGTAGAACAATCGATCAAAATGTGTTTACAACTATGGAAGTCATCAGTCTTATGCGGCAAAACAATGTTGTGGAACATTGCATGTTGTGGAAATGTATCCCTAATGTAATTTCACTGTGGGAAAGCTTGCAGGTTTTAGCACATTGGAAATCTCAAGGGATGACTACTTTCAGCTTATCAGCTCATTATTATTATCAGCTCAAGACTTGTCTGTAGAAGAGTACAGTCATACACATACACATACACATACACGTCGTCACCTGTGTCTCAAGCCTGGTCAAATCTCCGGTCACCACATCCTTTTATCCCTGCACGTCCTGGAGGCGACTGGAGTTGCGGTTGTGAAAGCTCCATGTGGTGATTTGGTGTGTCTGTAACCCAATGAGTGGGACGTTGATTAGGCATCCTGTTCCTGCCTGGGAGCGGCGCAGGATGTGGCAGCCGGAGGGGCAGAGAGCCTCCATTACGGCTCAATCAGCAGCAGCTGCAGAAAAGCAGCATCAGTCAGAGCCTCCATTAGTGGGACTATCAGCAGCAGGCTCTCACTTGTCCATGGCAGGAAGCAGGAAGTGAGTAACGCCAGGAACACCAGGAAGGACATGCCTTATTGGGGGTTAGCTGTAGCATGTGTAACAGTCATGCAACCATGCAAGTGTCTTCACTGCACAAAAACAAGGAAAGTTTTTGTTGCTAGGTGCAGAGAAACTGTGTCTGTCTGTCAGACTATTTTTGCACAAATTGGGGTGGGGGGCGGGGTGAGTAGTGTATATAGCGAATATAGGAGAGAGATTGGTGGTGGTGGAGGCGGGTACACACACACACACACACACACACACACACATTCTCTGTGGTTAAAGAGAGATTTGGCCGCTTGGTGAACTCTCCACATCGGCACATCAAACAAAATGAACTAACTGTTCGGGACACGATTGTGTTCAGAGCAGTCACTTTGGTGTTGTAACCTCACACAGCAAGGGCATTTTAAATTGGCTTTCAATAGTTTCTCACCGAGGAGCACAATTGCACACAACCTTTAAAAACAGGAGACTGTTTTCCGTATGTGTGCATGTGCACCCATACTGCACCGCCAGCCCTTGGACTGGATGAGTCCTTAAGTCATACTGGTCCCTTCTCCTGACCTGTTCATCAGATTAAATACAAGCTTCAGATCGTATGCCAGGTCAGGGGTGAGAAGGCAGCAGCTGAGAGGAGAGCCGTGGCTGAGAGTGTGAGAAAGTTTCTCACAGGAAAAAGCAACAGGATTGAAACAGTTTCATTAAGATGGCAGGTGTGCTCTTCCAGCTCTGTAAAACTGTCCATAAAAGCAATAGATTTTCCCCTTACACACTTAAACAGAAAAGGTAGATTCCCACCATGTGTTCTCGTTAAGCTTTCTCAGCACAATAAAAGTGTGTGTGTGTGTGTGTGTGTGTGTGTGAGAGAGTGAGAGTGAGACCAAAAATATTTCCTCTAATTGCTTGCCAAGAAGAGTAGGCCTCAGGCATTCTGGGAGAGCCCATGTACTCAGTCACTTTCATCTCTAGTCTTTTGTCCCCCACCCCTCCACCCCACCCTGTTTAAATAATTATGCCCTACCTGCCACCTGCCCCAGATGGCCTGTTGTTAGCGGAGGGCAGTGGCAGAATCAATCTCTGCCCTTAAATGTGCCTTCAAAGCCACACAGCAGCTTTACCTTCACGGCGTCTTTTTCTGGCTGACAGGAGATGACTTGTTTGGTTTTTTAAAGATCACTCCCTGACTTTAAAGCATTACTGTTTTAATATGAATTATTTAAACACAAAAATATCTACATCTAAAAATATCTCAAATCTATGCACGCTACGCCTACTGATAGACAAAACAAGTTTCTATGCAGGCAGCAGACAGGAGGGCTAAAGCTGGAGTCAGGAGTCTAGACGAATAGGTTAATCTGCTTTGATGAGTGTGTCATCTAGCTGCCAGCGTGCCTTTAAGCCTCGGCTGCGTAACCTCATAACGATCCATTCCCAGCACTGCTGTTTCCATGACTACTCCAACATCATCATTATCATCATCACTATCATCGTAATCATTATCCTCCAGTCTGTCACAGTACAGTCTTTTTTAATGCCTTCGCTTGTACCTAGATAGATAGATATACATTATTTATCTGGAAGGAGATGAAAGTAGCTTGTGTGTCTGTGCTTCCTTAGCTTAGCAGATCGATGTGGAGATGTGCTGCTGGAGGGTCACGATGTGCTGCTGGAGGGTCACGATGAGTGAGCAGTGCTCTGAGATGAGTGCAGTGTGATGGGCTTGTCTGTGGTGCAGTCGGGAGGGGGTTCATCGGGGGTAGCATTTCTCAACTTCCAGTCACTACGAAACTGAGCTTTTGTTTTCAAAATATGCTGAATTCCTGGTGCTGCTATTGTGGAAATTGGGCACATTATCGATGTAGTTCTTTGTGAAGCGACACACTCGCTACAAAGATCGCCAGCACATCTAGGCCTCTAGATTATCTTTTAGCATAACTGTGTCATAAGTGGATTTTTTTTGTTTAGTTTGTTTTTGTTGTTCTGTTAATGTGTTTTCAGTGCATCTTCCTTTGTTAAACAATCATTCTTGCTATAAAATTGGAATTGGTTTAATAAACTTATGTAAGGAGTGTTTATGGTGGTTGCTCCACTGAAGGCATTGCATTAGTTGGAGTAGACTAAACAGCCTATGATATTAATTTTTTTCTCATTCACAATTTTTCACCAGTCTTTTGCTCAGACTGTGACGTTTAAAAAGAAGCTTTTCATCTGTGGGTGAGCTCTTCTGACGCAAGTAAATACGTCTTCTGTGCCAACTCTTCTCATCTCACGTGGCTCATGTATGTTATTGGCTTCTAGTGATTTAGGGAGTGCGATTCTTATCAGACAGCGTTCAGTAGGCGTGAGGCTGGGCTCAGACTGCATAGGACCCGTAGCACAGGGATCATCTGTTAATGACTTTTCTCTAGGCAGGGCGCATATTTGCCATTCCTGAGCCTCCAAGCATGGGCAGAGTGAGTGAGAGAGAGAGAATGAGAGAGAGTGAGAGTGAGAGAGAGTGAGTGATAGAGGGGAATACAGACGGTACCTGATTCCAGGACATATTTGGTCTAGATTTGGCCCGGATGTGCTCCTGTCCTGGGCCAGACCCAGCATCTCAGCCAGCTGCTGAGGAGAGGGAGAGGGGCAGGGAAGGAGCCGTGGTGGGCCGGGGCAGAGAGAGGGCAAACCCAGCAAGGGCCTGTCTCATTAGAAGGGCGCGTCAAAGGCGGGAAGTCATGCGAAGCATATTGTGTTTGGATTAGGTTCATTTTTGGGGGCGAAAGGAATTTGAGGGATCGTGTTTGTTCCCACCCATAGGGTGTCCCAATCTCAGATAATGTGTTAAATCTCCCTCTGTTCTTTAGAAAAGGCTTAGAAGTTACCCCCCTATTTGATATGATGGCAGGTAGTGTTTTTTATGATAACATTCCAAAACAAGCCTGTTAATCCCAGTCCTTACTGAACCGCCTTAATCTGACATTGTTGTTTTGATTCCCGGAATTTTATCACCATCATTGTAGACTTATTTTGCCAAACAGAAAACACAGCATAAGATTTTCCTAGCCGGAAGTTTTGTAGGCCCGGTCAATATTTAGTTTTGGCCGTGAGCTGCAGCAGTTAGACCTTGACCCGTGCTTTTGCACAGCCTCCAGGAGCTACTGTGTTTTCCAGTGTGTTTGGCCTGGGTTTCCCTCTGCACGCTAGGGCCATTAGAGGGGACCAATCAGGCCTGTCCTTCAGACTAGCCAGGCTTCGCTAATGTAGCAGCAGCAGAGTTTACTGTGTGTGTGTGTGTGCGCTTGAGCTGTTGCTGGCCCCTTAGCTGTATTGGGCCACCAGGCTTGCTTGTGGTGGAACACATCTGTGGTGAACCTCACTCACTAACACACACACACACACACAATACAGTACTTTCTTTCCACACACACTCAAACATACACACTCATACACTCAAAACTCTCTCTCTCTCTCACACACACACACACACACGGCCTCACTCTGATTACATCATCCAAATATGCTTACAACCATTAGCATACCACCTTACAGCCATAGCAAACCAAACACACTCACACACACACACACACACACACTCACACACACACACACACACACACACACGCACGCACACAAACATTTGTAATTCACATGACTTTCCCAAAACACTCTGCTCCCCATGAAAATGCTTTCTCACAAAAGCCCATTTCCCCCCTCCCTTCCCCCTCTCTTCCTCTCCTCCTGCCTGCACTTTATCTCCTGCCTTGAGCGACAGAACATTTGCAAAAACATTTCATACTGTATGTCTCCTATAGGGATAAACAGCAACCCTATCATAACCTATCAAAACATCTCCAACCCGTTGCAACAGCTTGCTGTCCTGCACTCCTTGAATGACAGAACATTTGCAAAACATTTCATATGTTCCCCATAGGGATAAACAGCAACTCGACCATAAAACATAATGAAACTATCATCAATACGTTGTAACTGCTACACTTGCCCCTGCACTCGTCCCCTTTCTCTGGCCCACCAGTGTGTGACTGATGAGTGGGCGATGCAGCAGGAGGTGGAGGTGTATGTGCCACTTCCAGTCTCTCCTGTGTCCAATACTCCCCACAGAGATAAAGAGCTCAGTGCCACTCTGGGACCAACCCTTCACGTAATCTCTCCTCAGGAGGCCTGCCTGCCCTCTCCAGCGCTGGGGTTATTTTTAGGTGCCGCCACCACAACCACTACAACTAGCGCACGGCCAGTGCAGTACAGTATGCAGCGAACAGAGGCTTTCGGCTCCGAGAGTCAGCGCTCAACTCCCTCACATGGTGGAAACTGGAGAGCGTTCGCTTGGCTTTTTTGGCGCAGGGTTTAGTCGATTTGTCTCCCCGCTGAAGCGATAGGGAGGGGTTTCCCACTAATGATCCCTGAATTGTTCTGAATTATTGCACAGTGGTGCTGTCACTGCCCTGCACCATCAGGCTCTTTGGCAATTTCACACAACAGGCCTTCAGGATGATGCTCTAAATCAGTCTGGCTGGACTCCACGAGTTACTGGTGCACTGTTAACTGTTACGCTGCCCTCTCCCTGGGGATGCAGTTAGAATAACATTAGAATAACAACATGCCGTTTTGGAAAGCTGAGACTGCATCAGAGTTTTTTTTTAAATGACCTCCATCAGGCCACTGTAGATCACTCTACCAGAGACTGTAGATTTTCAAAACTGCTTTTGGTGAACACCTGGCGCTGAGTTCTAATTGCCGAACAACTCTATTGTGATGTCATAAGGGTTAATGTTCTAAACTATCTTTGACTGTACCATACTTCCTCTATTCACTGATGTGAATTTATCAGTAGAGTAGAAAAGGTAGATTACTGTACTAAACACAGTGTAAGCTTAAGTGAATGTGATCCCATGCATGGATGTGTTTTTTCTCCCTCTCCCTGAGTGGAAAACGAATGACACAACTTTTCTATTAACAGAGATACTGGCCTGCCATGAACATGTGTTTCCCTCAGACAGGAAGGGCGTGTGTTAGTGTCTAGTGTGGACACAGCAAAGCAGAGGAGTGCCACAGCTCACCCATCTGTGTGAAATGCATCAGGGCGATGTGGCGTCGCGTGGCGTGGCATAGCATGGCACTCCCACCCCCACCCCCCACCCCCTCCACCACTGGCCATCTCTGAGTAAATACACTCGAACAGTCAGGCCCCACGCCTGCCCTCGGGGTTTGTCTTTGCCACAAGACAGAAACCTCCTCTATCTCAAGTGCTTGCACAATTAGGAGTCATAGCTTGCTTGGTTAGTTTTGCTTTGTTTGTTTGTCTGTTTGTTTTGGGGGAGGGAGAGGCTTAGGCTATTCGCTGGCTCTTTGGATTTGCCTCATGCTGGGTCCTCTCACACTTGTGTACTTTGCCCACAGGAAACTCACTGCTTTTGGCTGCCCAGCTCATTCAGTAAGCCCCTGTAGACGGGCGTCCTGGCTGCTTGTTGTTGTTGTTGTTGTTTCTCACATTGCTGTTGCTGCTGGAAGTTGAAGCATGGGATCCCTCAGGAGAAAAGCGAGGAAGGGTATCCACAGCGCTGCATCTGTGTCGGTTGTGGCAAAGGGGCACAGGTGGAGGGGGATTGTTTGTCTTGCTTTATCCCCTCGGCCCATCTTGGTTGTTTCCCCCAATTGTCAGCTGCACACGTTGAGCTCAGCTCAAGAGGATTTCCACTGATTACAGGGCAGGAAAAAAAAGCCCTGTACAGATTAGCCAATCATCACCAACCTCCCCCACCACTAGGACTACCCCACATGGCCACACACAGCCACACACACACACAGCCCACTGGTCCACTCTCCTCAGGGCCCGGCCCAGTCTGACACACTTACAGAATCCAGCATTGTCTGACAGATTGTTTTAACACTAATCCCATATTGGTTGTTTGTGGGAGTTTAATGAATGACATCCTAAGATTGGGGCTGGCTAGTTTTGCTTACAGTCAAACAGGCCTACGCTGGTCTGCCTGGCACCAGATGTCTGGTGCGTTGGTGCTGTAAGACATGCTAGCCACTAGCACACAGTGCCTCAGTCTGATGGATGGCAGAGGAGTCGGCCTGAAACCTCACCACTCTCTTGTCCTCCTGTCTTCTTATGTCATAGGTAATCTGAGCTGGGCTTTACACGGCGTGTTACTTTCACAGTGCTCACACACACACACTCACAGGCGCTGGCTCAGGAGGCACGGGGGTCAAGAAGCTTAAATTCCCCCACCTCCATCTTCAAACCCTACTCCCTCTCTCACGCCAGCCCAATCCTCACCCAACCCCCCACCCCCATCCCCCGCCACCAGCCGACCACTCTCCTGTGCTTCCTCATGTCCAGCTCCACCTGGGCCTCAATAGCTTCCTGCCATTCATGGCTTCTTCCTCAGCTCCTTCGCCAGATCTCCTCACGGCCAAACCCTCGGCACTCCCAGTGTGACCCTAACGTGCAAAACGTGTGACTGGAATCCTGCTCATGCCGCACACACAGCTGAAAGATACCACTTTGGAAAGCACCTTACTTACACTCTGCACGACTGTTTTACCGGAACATGAAAGGGACATTATCTGTTGTTTACTCAAGAGCACAGTCATGAATCATGTACTGCTCACACATAAGAGTTCCTGTCAGGCAGGATATTGCTCTGCGGGCCGACCGTGTTGGGACCATGGCAACCCTGTTAATTGGACTGTGTCGATTACCTTGATCTAATTGTATCTGGATGATATTATCTGCCCGTATTGTCTGGGTTCTACAGAAGAGCAGATATTATGCTGTTGTGGTGTCATGCTGCCATTGTTCTCTTTCATTTCTCCATTGATGTTATGTTGCTGTGACAACGTGTGATCCATTCATGTGTCCCCGTGCTGCTCCAGTTGCTGTACACTCAGTCAATGAAATTCAGTTTGTCAATCAGATATTGAACTTTGCACTTAATGTAAAAGCTATGCACTGTTTCACATATGTACTATATATATATGCCTGCGCAAATGTGTGTGTGTGTGTGTGTTTGTGCGTGTGATTTGTTATGAATCAACTAGACTATAAAGGCGTGTTTGTGTGTGTGTGTGTGTGGGGGGGGGTTTCAATTCTGAATGAAATTGACTATAAAGGTGTGTGTGTGGTGTGTTATGTTATGTCATGAATGAACTGAAGTGTAAAGGCATGTAAACTGTGCAGGCACGAACATGTAGTTACCTCTGTCAGCCCTCAGGAGATCAACAGCCAGCTTGAGCTTATCCCTTCAAGACCCACCAGTAGGGTGTGTGTGTGTGTGTGTGTGTGTGTGTGTGTGTCAGGGTTTTTCCTGACGCTGCAGGCTATGGTGCAGTGAGTGGTGCTGGTGATTTATGCTGATGACGTGCTGCTACTATTCTGTGTCGTGCCCCATGCGCCGCAGGAATCCCAGGTATGGTGAGTGTGTAGCCTAAAGGACCTTGTCGGAATGCCTCGCCCTCCGCAAATACCGTCGCTCACCCCAGTCACTCATTCATTCACTCAGTCTTTAGGCCAGATCAGCACCGTTTGAAGCTGCTGAACAATGGCAAGGTGCTTTTATTGTGACTCTCTCTCTCTTCAAGTCTTTCTTTCCTAGGGGCAGGTTTTACTAAAACATTGACTGATATACAGGTTCTTTGTTTGTCTTCTCAGGACTGGTTGTGCACTGATTTAGCACAGTGTTCAGTCAGTCATCACACCTGCTCTGTGACAACCTGATAAGGGGGCTATGCATGTCAGACATCCACACTGACTGAATGTGTGTGTGTTTTTGCAGGCACAGACTAGCCACAGAAGCCCCGTGTCATCAATGGTTTTTCCTCTTATTCCTCTGAGGTTGTTAATATCCGGGACATGTTTAGAATCTTTATAATTGGCCTTAGAATCCTTAAGTGTTTGTTGTGTGTTGGACTCCATGTTGCCATAGAGACATCCGATGGATTCCAGTGATTGTGCTTGTGGCCATTTTTTTATTCTGGTTTGTCGCCAGCCCTGTGAAATGTGCAAATACACCATTTATATTTCTTCTCTGTGACCCGCTGGGACTGAAAAGCTGGGTTTTGGACCGCAAAACAATGCTTTCAGTGTTCTAGCCATTGAACCGCTTTTGGTCAGTTTGAGACGGATTTCAAATGTTGACCAAATGCTGCCTGTCATTAAATGAAAGTGGGATTTCCTGAGTATCTTCATTTAATAACCCTCAGAAAAAAGACAACTGCCGAACGCCATTATCTTTAGAGGTCCTGTAAATATGAAAATATGAAAGTATTTGTCATTTTCACCATAGTTTGTGTAAAGTATTATGTCAACTGCCACACGCCTCCCTCTAAATGAATCAGGTCAGATGATGTTTTACTATCAGTTTTCAAGTCATGACTTCTGGTGAAGGAACAGTAGAGCGTTTTGTTATTGTCATGCAGGTAGCAGTTTAACCAGTTCTTTTAGGTAATGTGATCACCTGAAATGACACAAGCACCTCAGACTACATGTCTACTTCTCCAAGTGGTGTTTGTATTGTTGATCATTTTGGAGGTGCAGTATTTTCAGCCACCAACAGAGGGCAGCAGCTGCTTTACTTGAGGCCTGTTGGTGGATGAGCTCATTGTTGATATGATGAAACAGTGGGTTGATGCGGGGGAGATTTTGACAGTCACTCTCCATCATAATATTTCCCCCCTCAGTTGCTACAGCAGGTTATATAAAGTAAGTTGTTATGATCGACGCTGAGTGAGTTTCTGAGCTTATAGCCAAGTCAACTAAATTTGACTCTGCTTGGGGGACTTTTACAGAATATCACCTCAGTGTTGTTACTAAGTAACAACATGTCCTTACAACATTGTCTGCAACTACATACATTCACATTTACATATTTAGCAGACCCCTTTATCCAAAGGGATTTGTCATTAATTACTTAAGGGCCAGTCTCCCCTAGACTACTAGCATTCTAGCCCAGTTCCTTAACCATTACGCCACCACCGCCCGTAAAGTCACATGCCACACACAACATAATACTGGTGTGTAGATACTGTGCATGTAGTGTAAATATTGATACAATTAAGACTGTTGGTGTAGATAGCAGCATGTGCCTGAGTGAGTGTGATTTGAGGTTGTTTAGGCTGCATCCCAGGTAGGCGCTTTGCCAGCTGATCTGGGAACAGACTGGGCATAGCTCCAAGCTCTGCTCGTCAGAAGGACATGGGGATTGCCAGGGAGGTGGAGACAGTAAAGGACAAGGAAGAAGGGAGAGAACAGAAAAACTAGGTGAAGAGTTGAGGGTGAAGAGAGGAAGAGAGAGATGGCACGGGAGGAGTGCATATCTGTTGACACTGGCACGAAGCGCTACAACAGCAAAACAAGGACAGTTGCCGAACTTGATCTGAAATGGTGTGCGCGCGTGTGTGTGTGTGTGTGTGTGTGTATGTATGGTTTATAGTTTACAATTGGGGAGGGAGCGCACACATGTACACTTTTGCACTTGTGTTATTTTTTTCTGCTTGGTGGCAATGCTTCAAAGCACAGGAAAAAGTGCACCTCAGGAAAGTAGGTTAGAGTCCCCTCTTGGGATAAATAAACCATCCCCAAAATACTGTGCACAGGGGAAGCGGATGTGGCCCCTTTGACTCGTCAAGTGCCATTTTGAGGGGCTAGGTAACCTTGGTGTCGGCTACTGTTTTGAAAGAGGGGCTTTGTCTGGTGAAGACCTTGTACGCATTTCAAAGTAGGTCTTCGTTTCTTGTGTGCCCCAATGGGGATTTGGAAGGATCTTCTTGATATGGTTGTGCATGTGACACCTGTTTTCTCCACAGTGTTGTGCTACACGAGCCCGCAACAGACAAGCTAATGAGAGGCTAGCTGTAAGGTTCTAATGCACAAAATGTTGTTTGTTGCTAAGGCAACTAATGTTGCTAATGTTGTGTTCTGATAATGCTTTATTAACAAAGTTGCAGCAGGCATGCCATCAGAGATGTCTGACTGAGGTTTTATTTATTTTTTTAATAAAGTGGGAAGCATCTTCTGATGGTGTTCACAGGGTTTAAGTGAGCCCAGTGAAAGAAGGACAGAGGAGTTGGGTCTGTTATGGCATGACATCCAGGTCCAGGAAGCAGACGCTTCCCCCCCGTCCACATCTGCACGTCCCCAGGGACTCTCAGCTGTGGCCCTCTGCTTCCGCACTGTGTGTGTGTGGGGGGGGACTGTGGCACTCTGATATCTATGTGACCATACTCCCGTACTCACACACACACACACACTCCCCCGACCAAGCCTGGGCATTCCAGACAGCTGTGGTTATTACCTCTGAACTGGAAAGTTTTCAGATGTGTTGCCAACTCCTACTAAAGTATAGGCCCTCTTTACACACACACACAAACACACACACACACACACACACACACACACACACGTATACTCACACACAGGCACTATGTTTTGCAACTAAATGTAAACCCCCTGACCCATTGTGGCCACATGTGCTGGCAGCTTTGATGCATGTAATCAGCCCGGCCCTGTTGTTTTCCTCACAAACGACAAACAGCACAGCACAGACTAGCCTGATTGCACACACTGCCTGAGTAAACACACACACACACACACACACAGACACGCTGGAGAGCGTGTCAGTGTAAAGGTGTAACACAATTGGGTCCATCACCCCAGATGTGCCACACTGGTTCTCCAGCTGGCAGGGTCCAGCCAGAGACACTGGTTCAGTTGGTCAATCAGTCAGTCAGGCAAGCAAGTGAGAAGGAACAAGGCGAGACGGCAAACACACTGTTCTCACGTGTGTGTGTGTGTGTGTGTGTGTGTGTGTTTGGCCATTGCTCAGGCCACTGAGTGGAATGGGAATCGATCAGGAAAAGCTTGTGTCATAAATAGTGTCTTACAAACCGAGTAGCGCTGGGCGATTTGGCCTAAAATCTAAATCTTGATTAATTGAATATTTTAACTCAATACGATTAATGAACGATTATTGACACGTTTTGTACTCTAAAGAGATCTCAATTGTCTCAGTTTGTAAGGTCTCCATGCTCAACATGTCGGTGGAATAACGTAACAGGGTGGGGTCACATGAATCCCCACGCAGTAGTGTTTTTAAAGGGAAATTAAAGGGAAATAATTGACCTAGAAAAATTAGATCGATTATAGGTTCTGAATGTCGATTATGATTACTTTTTTACTTTTATTTACACTTACTTTTATTATAGTGGAGGTTTGTTTACTTAAGGTTGTAGTATAGAGATATAGTTTATTTGTGGCTAGTACATTTTCATTCATGTGTTTTAGCAGATGCTGTTACAGATACAGAGTATCAATTACTGTAGGACCAGTTTCCCCTATAACAACCAGAGATTAAGTGCCTTGCTCTGGGCCACAAGGGTGGCGTCCATGATTTGAAGAATAATAATAATAATAATAAATTTTGTTTAAAAACACCTTTCAAAACGCTCAAGGACACTATACAACATTTGAAGCATGGAAAACAAAAAACAAAACAAAAAATGCAAACAAAAGCAAAACACAACAACAGAAATAACAATAAAGCAAGTACAAGCAAGGCATAACCATGAAAGAAGAGGATGTCAGAGGGAGTATGCGATCTGGAACAAGTGAGTTTTCAGTCTGGATTTAAACAGGGGGAGAGAGTCAATGTTGCGGATGTCGGGGATCAGAGCAGCTGAAAGCTCTGCTCCCCATAGTGCTGAGGCGAGCAGAGGGGATGATGAGGTGGGTGGAACGGAGGGAGCGAGAGGGAGTGGCAATGTGGAGGAGATCAGAGAGATAAGGGGGGGCGAGGTTGTGGATGGCCTTGAGTGTGAGCAGAAGGATTTTAAAGGTGATTCTAAATTTAACCAGCATCTCCACTGCACTCCCGCCATTGGAGATGCTGGAGTGCAGGGGTAATGTGGTGGGGTAAGGGTGTTTTGGTGATAATGCGGGCAGCTGAGTTCTGGACAAGTTGAAGTTTATGGAGGGATTTGAGAGGGAGGCCAAACAGAAGAGAGTTGCAGTATTCGGGGACAAGAATTGAAGTTGAGTGGGGGCTGAGGGAGGGGCGGAGGCGATTTATGTTACGTAGGTGGAAATAGGCAGAACGGGTAATGTTGTTGATGTGGGAGTGAAAAGACAGTGAGCTATCAAGGATGACACCCAGACTTTTGACCTGAGGGGAGGGTGAAAAAGTGGAGCTATCAACTGAGAGGGAGAAACTGTCAGCTTTGGATAGGGTGGATTTGGTGCCTACAAGGAGGACTTCAGATTTGTCGCTAGTTTTAAGAAGTTAGAGCCATGTGAACCATGTGAATCATGTGAACCATGATTTCATTTTGGATAATCAGGAAGTAAGGGAGGGAGGGGGGAGGGTGGAGGAAGGTTTGCCAGAAAGATAGAGCTGGGTGTCATCCGCGTAACAGTGAAAATTAATATTGAATTTACGAAAATTGTATCCAAGTGGAAGGAGGTAGGTGATGAAAAGAAGAGGCCCCAGGACAGAGCCATGGGGCACACCAGAGGAGACAGTGGAGGGTTGGGAACTGAAGGAATTGAGCTGGATGAACTGAGTGCGGCCAGAGAGAGATTGGAGTGAAACCAGTCAAGGGGGGTGTGAGAAATACCAATGGAGGAAAGTCTATGGAGGAGGATGGTGTGTGAGATGGTGTCAAAGGCTGCACTGAGATCAAGAAGGATGAGGATGGAGATTAAACCAGAATCAGCTGCCATGAGAAGGTCGTTGGTGATTTTTATGAGGGCTGTTTCTGTGCTGTGGTGAGGGCGGAAACCAGACTGGAAATGCTCATAGAGGGAGTTCAGGGATAGATGGATCACTGTCATTGACTTTTTAGCGGTGGATCACTGTCATCAAGGTTTGTTTGGGGTTTTTTTTAGCAGCGTGGATGCCATTGTGCCAAAGATTCATCAGCTGTTGAGAGATGTCATTGGTGTGTGAAAGAGAGAGAAGGACAAAAGGGAGGCTTTTCTTAACATTTCACTTCCTGTGTTGTGACTGCTCCACTTCTACCCCCTTTAATTCCCAGTCAACAGGGTTGTTGGTGAACTTGGTTCATCCCAGTCAACAGGGTTGTAGGTGACCTTGGTTCATCCCAGTTTCTCTGAAAACAGCTCTGCAGATTTCATGCAGGAAGGATCTGTCATCGGCTACAGAAATAGCCCTCTTCTGCCTGCGTAGATCTTAGTTTTCATTTCACTGTTTGTCTTGGGATGCACTTGTGTTACACAAGTACAGACAGATGGGAAAATCCCCCATCCACAAAGCACCACAAGTTATTGGTTTGCAGTTTTCTAGTGTCCAGCACAACACACTAGTGTGTACACAGTACTGTTTATATTTTCTTTTTCCAATCTCGGTAATCAATCTTGTGACACGGGTATATCACCACAGACCCCCCCCCCCCGCACTGGAAGAGCCTATCTGTGTGTTGACTTTGTTTGTTGACAAATACTTTTCACACATCATATGTACGTCTCAAAACACTTCTACTGCAAAGTATTTTGTTGTCTTCGAAAGCAAATCTTAACCTCTGATGCTGCCCGTCCCCCCTCCTTTATCCAATACTCAAGTTAGTGTGCACATATCACACTACCGGATAAAAGCCTCCTTTATTATGCCTGAGCTGGATGGGGCCTGTTTGGCAGTGTAGAGCTGTTGAGGGCCAGCTGCTGACATTGTGGGTGCGTGCAGGCAAGAGGCGTCTGAGTTTGTAGTTTGTGGGGGCGCCTCTGTGACTCAGCAGAGGCCTCGCTTTGAATTATTTATCTGCTCATCCACTGCCCAGAAGCCTGAGCCAGAACCCAGCAGAGAGAGACTCTCCTCTGCCACCCTTGGAGAAATGGCCCCGGAACTGGACCCGCTCCAGATGACACGGCTCTGAATGTTCCTTTATTGCCACTTTACTTGGAGTACACACTGTAGGAATAGATAGGAATACGTTTTCACATCCAGTAAAATTGCATAAAAATGTGTTAATGGCAGAGGTGGATCAGTGTTGTGCCACACAGTCGGGTTGTATTTTTTTTTTAATTATATGTATTTTTATTTATGTATTTATTTATTTACTTATTTCTTTATTTAGGGCCTTGGTTGTGTTGACCTTGTGGTCCTCAGCTGTGTTGTTTTGCAGAGGACACTGAGTCCTCCTCCAGTCCCCGTCAGTGTACAGACCCAAGGGGCATCCACAGGGCAGAGGGCCAAAGCGGCAGCGCAGGGTCACAGGGGTTCTCTGTGGCTCAGGGAAGAGTCACGTCCAGGGAAGCGTTGAGAGAACAATTGATTAGCAGGGCTGAGGTTGAGGATACACAGGGGGTGGTGAGGGGAAGGGATGGATGGATGGTCGGAGATTTCCTGATCACACACACCCCACATGGAATTGAAAATGCAGATGTCTGTGTGTGTGCCTCTTTTGCTTCTGCTGAGAGCGAGACACATGGTGAGAAGGTATCACTGGAGTTACAGTACCCCTAGAAGCCCAGCAGCTGTGCAGACTTTTAGCGACCGCCATTTCAGCCGAAGCAGCCTGAAGCCCTCACACTGTTTTCATAGCTGTCAGAGACACCCCACCGACACTGGACACAGAAAAATCTGAAGAATGTTTAAATGAAGGATGAAATAGTATGGCAGACATTCAGTAATGGCACATGACTTCTGCTTATAGTGCTGAGAGGGGGGAAAAGTGAACAAATGTCTGTTACTAGGGCATGTTCTTGTTCGCTATCTGGGCTAATTCTAGTTCATTTTTTGGTTTAGTTCCAGTCAGTTATATGGGTTAGTTCCTGTCTGTAATCTGGGCTACTTTATGTCTGTTATCTGGGCTAATTATAGTCAGTTACCTGGGCTAGCTGTGAGGGGTAAATGTACTGGAAATGTGCAGGAAAGCAACTCTGCTAACATGCCTTAACATGTCTCATTAGAATATGTCGCTTCCAGGCAGATGTTCCTGTGTGTGTGTGTGTGTTGTGTCTGCACTAGTGTGAAGGAATGAATCAGTGTATGTGTACACAGTGCAATACCACAATTGCTTCCCTTTGTGTTCAGTGGCCTGCAGTTGACAGCAGGTCTTGGGGAATGAATTGTGAGTTTTTAATGTCTTTTGAAAGGAGAGGAAATGCAAGTGAACGCGAACCAAAGACAACATCTTCTCCTCCTCTGGAGGTGTCAAATCCATAAGTTTTGTTTAAGAGCATTTTGAGTGAATTTCCACTGTGGGCTTCCTAATGAACTCTTTTTATCATAGGTGCTAGGTGATATATATGGCACTAGATGGCCTTCTATTGGTTTAAAGTGCTGCTACTGTAGACAAGGTTAGTGCTTTGTTTAAAGGGTCTGTAAAGAGAGGTTGATTTAGCTTGCTTTTGAAGGTGTTTACGGTGGTCAGCACTATACCCACCTCTGGGTTGGAGAGGGGTGGGGTGGGTGTATTCATGAGGGGTTGAAGAAGGGGGTGGGGGTGGATGGGGTGGGGGGGCTCCACAGGAAGGGACAGCTAGAGGAGGATTGATGAGGAGATCCATTTCTGAACAATCAATAGAGGGATCGGTCATTTAAGCTTCCTTCGGCCTCTCTCTCTCTTTCTTTCTTTCTTTCTTTCTCTCTCTCTCTCTTTCTCTCTCTCCTCTCTCTTTCTCTCTGTTTTTCTCTTTCTCCCTCGCTTTTTTTTTAAACACCCCCCTCTCCCTCTCCCTCTGCCTCTCTGCTCTCTCTGACAGTTTTCTTTCCCCCCCTCCTTCCTCTCCCCCCCCCCCCCCCCACCACCACCACCACCAACTCAAATGTAGGTGAGTGTGTCAAGTGCTGTTAAAATATTCATGCACATATTCAGCCAGCCTGAGGAAGCACTTCTACGCTGGGGAGAGGAGATAGAGGATGAGATAGGAACAGAGGGGAGGTGATGGGTTGGCAGGGG
This sequence comes from Limnothrissa miodon, assembly GCA_017657215.1. Classification (NCBI taxonomy): domain Eukaryota; kingdom Metazoa; phylum Chordata; class Actinopteri; order Clupeiformes; family Clupeidae; genus Limnothrissa; species Limnothrissa miodon. The sequence goes on along the minus strand of JAGFZM010001364.1, from coordinate 55,502 downwards.
GCTCAGGCCCTCGTTTACTGCTCCATGCCCCCCAACTGAACCCCTGCAAATAACATTAGTCACACCAGTGCCTCCACTGCACCCAGTGCCCTTGTTCACCGTTTGCCTGCCAGCCTGCCGGCCTGTCTGCCTGTCTGTCTAGCTGGGCGAACTGACTATCTTCTCGGATGCACACAGGCGGTGGAGGAGGAGGAGGCCAGTCACTCTCTGCTGCTCCCATCAACTCTGTCCAGGAAGCCAGCAGGAGATAAATCAGCCTCAGATGTGGGATTTAAGAAACACACTTCATGACCTGTAGGAAAGCACAGAGACCTGAGCATAGAGATTAGGATTAACAAGAATTGGTTATAAATTCGTTAAAAATGACCATTGTCCATTGTGGAAATGTGTAAGGTGTAAATATAATTGGAAAGAATGTGATTTCAGCCCTGTGTCCAACAATCATTTAGACACTCGTATGCCATAGAGGCATATGACTACGGGTTCTGAACAGCACTGAAGCATATTAACCATATGCTTGACCTTTGAGCAGTTTCCTTGACCCCAGTAGGGAGGCCAACAGTGGATTAGTCATTAGCCAGGCAGTGCACTGACCCAAGGCATGTTGTCAGGTAGACTTATTGCCTCACGCATGGGGCTGCATGTCATTACTGACTCTACAGACACTGAATAAACAATGAAACATCGCTCAAGTTATAGTTATAACTAAGTTAAAAAAAAAAGTCTACACACTATAAGATATGCACCTTAATAAGGTATGTGGGTTGTTTGGCATGAACACGTCCAAGAAGGAATGGCTTCCCGAGATCCATCTAGACCACCACTACTGGAATGTTAAGCTGATGTCTCAGTGATGTTGATTGTCCCAGGCTTTAAGCTCTGGACTTCCTAGGAGCAGATAGGATGGGCGTGGTGCAGTCCAGTTATTTCTGTGTGTGTGACTAAGACGCTTGTGTGCTTGGAGCAGGCGCACCGAGCTAACCTGTGTGTTCCCAGCTCATTGGGGAATACATTATATCAAGAGATGGGATCCTGTTTCTCCATTTACCTCTGCTGTGTGATGCGTCATCGAACAGACCAGAGATACTCTCATTACTGTCGCTCTCTCTTCCCCCTTTCTCTCTGTCAATATTTCTTTCTTTCTCTCCATCTCTCTCTCATTTATGTTTCTATCTGTCCGTGATGCATCAATTTTCATTTGTTCATAAATTTAATATTCAAAAATGTGCAGTGCAATAATGTAATTCCTAAGCAACTTGGCAGCAAGGTTTGCTATAATAATGCTTGAAATAGTCCTGCTGTGAATATTAGAGTAAGTGTATCACCCCGTTCTTTTCATTCCTCTTGTCCTCTTGTTTTTGAATTTCATGTAAGGCTTCAGGGGATAAAGCCTTTTGAGCCCCCCTCCCAAATTATTACACACTTGGCAAAAACGCAAGCACAGCTTTTCCTGATCTGGCCACCAGCTAATCTTTTATTTAGAAATAGTCGCGGCTTGATGTCTGCACATAAAAAAGCTGAAGTCGTAGCATGTCTGTGGCATGTTTTGTAAATATGGGAATGCCTGGAGCGTAAACACGCTCCAGATCATCAAAGCGTCTCTGTAAGGGGGCATTGCTGACATTACTGCAACCCAGAATTGAAATGACAAGCAGATTTGTCTGGGAGGCAGTGAAACAGGACTTATATGGGTTAATTGTGACAGCTTGGGCAATCTGGTTTTACTGCCAAAGGGAAAATTCTCATTCCTGACGAGATTGATGCTAGTGTGTTTTTACGTTATTGAAAATAGAATTGTGAAGCGTCTGCATCAGTAGAGGTTAAATGGAAATGGGTCAACATGTTGGCAGTTTTGGGAGCTGTCTTTGAGAATACAGAACACAGAACCACAGAACACAAAACAAATGCCACATGTGGGGAAACAAAAAGAGTAAAGACTACAAAATTCCAGTCAGCAAAACTGGGGCATACTGCAGAGATACCTAAGAAGAGCATGAAGGAGAGAGAGAGAGAGAGATATTGAACGAGAGAGGAAGAGGGGGGTGTATTGTGTGTGTAATGCTTTGTGTTTTCTTGAGGGGGTGAAGGCTTAACATTGGCTGAAGCTGCAGCATCCCTCATCTGTCTGCCTCTCCAGAGGAGTTCATCCTGCTCAGACTCACCCTCTCAGCTATTTCTCTTTCCCCTTATCCCCCTCTCCTCCCCCTATCTCTCTCTTTCCCTCATTCTTTCTATCTGCCTCTTCCTCCCGTTCTCTATTCTTGCTCTATCTCTCTTTCCCCTTTCTCCCCCCCCCCTCTCTCTCTCATTCTCCTCTCTCTCTCTCTGTCTCTCTCTCTCTCTCTCTGTCTCTGTCTCACACACGCACACACACACACACACAAACACAGAGACACTCTTGCGCGTGCTGTGGCATCAGTCAGTAGCCTCGCCCCTGCTCTCCTGTCCTCTGCTCTGCTCTCCTCTCCTCTGCTTGGCTCCACGTTGGCTTGAGCGGGAGCTGCACTGGAGCTGCACTGGAGCTGTGCTGTGCTGTGCTGTGTGGCAGGCGTGCAGGCAGGCAGTCAGGAGCGTCTGAGGGATGGGAGGTGCAGCAGGTGCTGCTCCAGCTGCTCTCCACTGAGGGGAACTGGGTCAGGGGTGCACTTCTCCTGATCAGCTGAAGGGGGACTCCTGGAGCTGGCACAGGTGGAGGCGGAGGTGGTGATGGTGGTGATGGTGTTGTGCTGGATGATGGAGGTATGGGCTGCACCACCAGCATGATTCTGTTTGAAGGGCTTCGTTCGGTGCTGGAGAGGAACTGCGGTTACATCTGCAAGCGTGCGGTCGAATCGGGACACCTGGCCGAGTCCGACTCGGAGTCGGAACCCACGTGCAGCCGCAGGGAGTCACTAGCGTGGCCAACGAGGAGGGCAGCGAAGGTGTGTGTGTGCACGCTCATGTCTCTATCGAGTAGTGTTTGTGCGTGTGTGTGTGTGGCAAAGGTGTGTCTGTGTTGATGTTTGTCTCTGTGAGAGAGAAATGGGGGGCTCGTGTGCACTCAAGTCTCTGTCGAGGTGTGTGTGTGTGTGTGTGTGTGTGTGTGTGTGTGTGTACGCACACTTGTCTTTCTGTCTGTACATGCGTATGTATGAGTAAGGCATGTGTGGGCTGATGAATCCATGTGCATGTTGCCTGGAACTGATGTGACCTTAATGTGAGCGTGTGTGCACACAACCATCCCTGTATTCCACCCTAGCCTGCCGCTCTGCTAGTCTTGTTGTTTGGAGGACACGCTCTCTGGGAAGCACTCCTTTTGCTCCAGAGCCAAACATGCTCGCTAAATCAAAAAATCTGCGGAAGTCGAGATTAAAGCTGTCAGGCAGTGGGGAACAATTTTCACTAAATCTCCAGAGTTTTCCCCTCCTCAACTTAAAGGCTCAGAGTGATGTGATGGGGGTGTGTGTGTGGAGGGGAGGGGTGAGGGGAACTCTCAAGGTTTCAGCCGTCTCTGTCAGTTCTTATATGGTGTGATGGTTTAGCACAATGCCACACGTCTCCTTTTTTCGGATGTGATAAATTTCCGCCCATTAGTGGGAATTGAATAAATATGTTTACAAATATGTGCCGAAGGTCTCTCTTAGACACACACTGCACTAGGGGTGGGCAATATAGACGATATATACCGTATGCAATATGCATTTGGCCAGTGATAGAGATTTTGGGTCATATCGGCATACCGTGATAGGCTCATTGCGTCTCCACAACCATGTGAAAAAATGTTGACCTGTAGCTTCACCTTATTGATAGCACCTTTTCATTCTTACAACGAAACTGTGTAAGAGCCTATAAATTAAACAGCTACTGCCTGACACAAATGCAGCTTACCAGTTTACTTCTGTGTGAATTTGAGAGTCCAATATAAACACCTCTGAACGATGACTAAACAACTGTTGTACATATTGACTTTATGCTATGGTAACCATTAAGAAACTGTTATGCTGTAAGTTACATACCAAAGTATACCGTGATATATATCATCTACCGTCTATGGTTCAAAATATATCGCAATATAAATTTTAGACTATATCGCCCACCCCTACACTGCACTGCCTCAGTGTGAGAAGGTCACACGGGTGTTTGATCAATTATTCAGTGGAACAGAGTGAAGCACTGACTGAGTTTTTACTACTGATAGACTGGATCTGTCTGTTGCTGCCTAACCCATATTTGAGCGGAATATTCTTCCTCAGCCGTTTTCTGCTTCCTTGATATGCTTGCCCCTTTAAACCCTCATCTGCCGGCTCAGTGGGGTGGGAGCGTGTGCTTGAGATCAATAGACTCCCTGCTGCACTGCCACAGCACAGCAGCAGAGGATTTGAACTCTTGTAAATGTTTTTGGCTTTGCCAAGACTCTGCTGCCGGGTTTAGCAGTGTGTGTCTCGCTTGCAAGTTCCGCTTCTGATCACCAGTAAACCTCAGTGCTAACTGCTAGTATCCTCGGTCTACCCCAATCACAACTGTGCTGTGATTAGAAGGTGTGTGAGGTGTGTGAGTGCACAAGCTCAAGGTGTTTGGTCAACGGGGAGTAGGCCAATACTGTATGTGTCGACCAGCCGTACAAAAAACACCCCTCAAAAAGACCCCTGAAATCTTTAATATCTTTACATTTTTAAAAACATTTTAATAACACTTTTCAAATCAGTCTTTTCATAGTGGAATGGATGTGTTTTGAAAATCAAGCAACAGTTATGCCGGCTGGAGAACACAGTGAATGACAAAAGCCCATTTACATTCTCAGTCTCCCTGTCTGCTTTGGCTGTGCTAATTGTTGGAATGTGAAGCGTTCAGCTAGCCGTCATTCAGCAGATCTCTTGAGGCTCGTGGCTGTTGCGTAATGACATTACCCCAGCCACTATGTCCTGTTCACCCGGCTCTGTTCAGGGAGGTGGTGGGTAGTTGTGTACCTAAATGTGATACTTCCCCATTGTTCTGGTGTCTGTGGGCCTGTGTGTGTGTGTGTGTGTGTGTGTGTGTGTGTGTGTGTGTGTGTGTTTGTGTGTGTGTGTGTGTGTGTTTTGGGTAGGGCGTGTGTGTTTGTGTGCGTGCGTGTGTGTGTGAGTTTGTGTGTGTGGTGGGTAGTTTGTGTGTGTGTGTGTGTGTCTGTGTGTGTGTGTGTGTCTGTGTTTGTGTGTGTGTGTGTGTGTCTGTGTGTGTGGTACAGTGCAAGAGGTCAGCAGGGGTGCCACCCACTGGTGCTCCAGTTAATAAGAGCTATGGTCCCCTCAGCGGCCCCCATTGGAGCTCATTAGCCAGGCTTTGTTCGGAGAGGCCACGGCTCTGTTGTTTTACCCGGCCCTTGATTACTGCAG
>JAGFZM010001364.1:20929-38896 GCA_017657215.1 Limnothrissa miodon | reverse complement strand
TGTTTTCCTTGGTGGGTGTTCTCAAACAACCAGAGAAGTGACACATTTTTCAAATTCACGGCTGTCAATTAGCGGTGGTTAGCATTCCCACATTCCCACATGGCTGTTTGCTGTGAGGCGATGTTTTCACAAGTTTATTTTGAGGGGCGGCAGGAGTCCCTCTATTTTAGCCGCCTCGCCCGGTGGCAAAACCCACCCTGAGCTTCTGCTAGGGGCCGTCACTGCTGCGGTCACAGATGGCTCAGTGTGACAGCTGTCAAAATAGAATCAGAAGCTTGTTGGTAAACAACACTCTGGTTCCGGAAGAGGACTATCTGTTCCGCACCTCAGTGTCATTTCACAGTAGCCTCTGATTAACAGGATGGTCAACCGAGGCAGACATGTTATGACAAGTTATTGGAGAAAAGTGAAAACTTTGTAGTTAATAGTGAACTATTGTACCACAACACTTTTCATGACAAGGTATTTGGGAAGTTGATTTGTATTTAATAGTGAACTCGTTAGTGCCACAAAGACATAGGCCTGGTCTGTTTTATTGAGTGATTGACAGATCTGTAACATCTGGTGGTGGGATCGTGATGACTGTCACTGCTATTGTCTTACGGGTGCTGGAGTTTCCATGAGTTTGGATTCATCCCCTGACAAGAGGAAGGGCTGTGGCTGCTTGACCCGTTGCTGTATTTATTTCGGAAGAGGGCTGTGTGTTGTGATGGAGAAGGGGTGGGGTGATGTGTGAGGTGGTGTGGTGGGGTGGAGGAGGGTTATCATGCTCTGCCGTCAGTAAGGCTTCGGCCACCATCAGATTTTCCATCAATAGCGTGTGTGAGGCCCAGGCTGGAAAGTTTGAAACTCAAGCCTGGGGGCCGGCTCCTGGGCCTCAGGAAATGAGGACGCTGGACGTTGGAAGAGCCACATCCACAGACTTGACCCCTCCTGACCCCTTTCACAATGAGATGGGGACGGAATTCGTATTATTATTGTTTTATTTTACGTCTTGTTTTAGTTGTGCAGTGCCTGTCAGATTTTCCCTTGTTAGAGTGGCCGTAATGTTTTTCACAGCCGACTTTACACTCTCCCCACAGAGGAGAACTCCATTAAAAGTCCAATATAGTTCATAAATAGACCATAACACGAACAAAAGGCATCATTGCAGTCTCTCCTGCCGTTTCTTCTCACTCAACAATATGTGGGATTGTTGGCTTTCCAGAAGGTACTCAATCCCACATTACTTTGATGATCAGTGAAGGAGATTAAGATGAGTTATCCACACGACTGGGTGGATGTTCTCTCACTTGTGTACAGAGAGAGAGGAGATCTGGGTGTCTTGAGTATTACAGTTGTGTGTGGCTCTGTGCTGCAGTAGGTGACAGGGTTACAGTGAGAGGTGGAAGCTGACATGCACTTCATCTCCGAAGGCCAGACAGCTGGGCAGCCCACAAAAGGACCCATACACACACACACACACACACACACTCACCCACGCATACACACACACACACTAAACCTTGACACTCTCTCTGTTCTTTCATGGGGTTCCAGTGTGTCGGTCAGTCGCCCTCGCCCCTGATATTTGAGCAGCGTCCGGCTACAAATCTTCCGTTGTGAGCAGAGCAACAGGTGACAACATGTGGGGACAAGAGAGAAAAGGAGAGAGCAAGAGAAAAGGAGAGAGCGAGAGAGAGAGAGAGAGAGAAAAAGGGAGGGAGGGAAAGAGAGATGTAGGGGGAATGACAAGTTAGCATGACTGAGCACAACATCTGTTTGCTCCTAAATAAATCTCAGTCAGCTCAGCGGAGCGATTAGGGTCTTCCGCCTGGTACTGTTCAGCATTCGCTGCCCTTAGCTGTGTTCAGAGCCTGCCTCTCTCTTCACTCCTCTCACAGTAGCCCAGGGTGAGGGTGTGAGCCCTGGCTGTCTACAGGAGGCCAGGCCCTGTGAAGTGCATTCATTCAGACACCCATGGGTGGGAGTGTGAGCGCTGGCTAACTAGGCCAGGCCCTGTGGAGCGCATTCACGCAGACACCCATGGGTGAGAGTGTGAGAGCTGGCTATCTACAGTAGACTAGGCCCTGTGGAGCGCATTCACTCAGCACACTGGGCTGTTGGCTGCTGTGTCCAGCTGCTCTGCAAATCCTGCTGCTGGCAGCCAGCCTCCGCAGACACCAGCAGACACGACCTCCACTCCCCCATCCCCCCTCCGCCTTCTGCTCCACCACCACCTCCTCTTCCTCCACCAACTCCTACTCCTCCATATCCTCCTCCTTCTGCTCCACCACCACCACCTCCCCCTCCTCCTCCTCCTCCTCTTCCTCCACTCCTTCCTCTTATGCCACCACCTTCTCCACCTCCCACTCCTCTTCCTCCATCAGCCCCTACTCCTCCATATCCTCCACTCCTCCTCCTCCTCCTCCCCCTCTATCTCCCTCTTCCTCAATCCTCTCCCTCTCCTTCTAACTCTACTCATGGACAGACAGGAGAGGAAAAGGACTTCCACCCAAGCGTGTTATCAAATTAAACGTCTCAGAACAGAGAGCCTCAGCTGCTCAAGAAAACAAGTCTGTGTGTGTGTGTGTTTGGTTTACCTTATCGCCATATGGCTTCCATCACTGACACACCATGCAGAGGAGGCGTGTGTGTGTGTGTGTGTGTTTGTGTGTGTTTGTGTGTGTGTGTGTGTGTGTGTGTGTGTGTGTGAAAGAGAGCGTTTGATGTCCCAGGGCGCTGCCAGGACCTCCTGTATCCTGGCCTGTGATTGCATGTGGGATGAGGTTTATCCAGGACAAGCACCCTCAAAAGGTTCACTCTGAATCACTGCAGTCTTTGATCCACGAGCCAACACATCAGAAAGTGAAGTCAGAATGCTTGAAAAAACCTTCCCTGCTATCGTCTTGAGATTTTATACCACAAATGGAATAGGTATGATCATTTTCTTACAATGCAGGTTAAGTTAAATAAGCCTAACTAAAAGGAGAGTCTTTATGTAACGTGAAAGTAAGTCTTGGGGTTTATGGTGTCCAGGGTCCCCGTCTTTGAGTGCAGCGGCATTCCAGCACTGATGAGAGCCTTTGAGAAGATCCCGACGGGATCCTCGGAGACTCGTTTCCCCCCTGCGCTTCCTCTTGCCCACTTCCTGGCTCCCGCTGACCTGCACGCATGCCCCCCCCCCCCCGTTGCTCCCTTCTCCACTCCTCTCCTCTCAGCGCCGCTCCGTGCCGTGCTGGGCCGCACGCAGATTAGCATCTCGCTAGCAGGAAGCCTGAGCTGTGGGGAGGAAGACAAGAGCGCTCCGGGTTCACAAATAGAAACTCCTCATTGTGTTTGAGCTGCCTGCGCCCAGAGCTCTTTGGCAGCACACAGGGCCTTCACAGCGAGGAGATCTGGAAGGAGCCCCAGAGTTCATTTAAACTTTAAAGGGATGAGGATATTGTGTGTGTGTGTGTGTGTGTGTGTGTGTGTGTGAGGGAGAGCAGTATAAGTATGAATGTCAATAAACCAAACTTGTTCCATCATGACATCTGTTGAGTTGGTAATACTCAAATGACTGAAACTGTTTGAACAAATGGAACTGTAAATGCAGCTAAAATTATTTTTATTTGAAGATTTGGATATTAATATGCTGTTACAGCAACCAGGAATCCAAATGGAAATCCTAATGTTTTAACCAGACTGATATCGATTGATGCTCCAGAAAACTCAGTGAAACAGATGTCATGCAATGGTTTGTGATTTTGATTCTGGAACTAAAAGGTCAAATGGTGCTTCTTTATGTCCCAGTTGTGCTCTAGATATTCCATAGTGGAGACTTTCCTTTGGTCCCTCCACTGGGTTTGGTTTCATTGGACTTGGGTTTTAGAGGACGGCTGGAAAAGTGGGATAAATCTGAACTTGGTCTTCGCGGACGAGTGGAGAGTTAATTGCAATAGCAGGGCTTTTTGCCTGGCAGGGCCGAGAAGAGAAGTGATTTATTGATGCTTTCAAACGCTTACCTCAGTGCTGAACAATTGCTCCAGTTCTAAAATATGCTTCAGTCTCTGTAGATAAAATCCCAAATCTTCTCTGCCATTTTTTAACTAGCCATTTTAGATAGCAGATGAAAAAAATGACATATAGTTTTTTTTCTGTATTTGTAGGATGTGAGTCAGGTGTTTTTGTTCTTTTTTGTTTTGTTTGCTTTGCTGTCAGATTTGCTTCTCTTTCACACATGGACAAGCCACATCTGGTGTTTGAACAAATAATACATCCACATTTCATACCACAGCCTTTTCTGAGGTTAAAGAGGTAACTTTGACACCACAGGCATCTGCACTGCATGGAAGTGGCTTTTCTTGTTTGATGGGGTACTTTATGTGATCTCTGTTAAAAAAGAAACGTGAATCTAATCTAAGGACTGCTCTGAAAACCCAAAAGAGGATTGTAACGTGTTTGGATAGGACAGAACGGTTTTGTGAATTATTGTGTGGCCATTGAATGTGTATGACCAGTGAATTGTCTGGAATTCTTCTGGTTTTACTGGCAAAGAGCCTGGAGTCTTTTTTTAACCATATCTTAGATGATAGCCTTGCTGAGAGAGAGAGAGAGAGAGAGAGAGAGAGAGAGACTATGGGATTGAAGGTGTTTAGGGAGACAGAGAGTGCAGGTCTCTGGTGAGTTTGCTGTATTTGGTGGACGGTTGCCAGTTTGTGGGTGTGTTTGCAGTCAAACAATGCGGAGGAGCATCCTGCCTTCACCGACTGGCCTCGTGCACTCGGGGAGGACCAGCCAGAACATTTGGAATAATATTTGGAATACTGTAGGGAAAAATTATAAGCAGCTAGGATCACATCATGTGAAAATGTCAGTTTATGAAGTGAAAATGTGAATGAGTCTGCATTTATACACAGTTTGTACTCGGCCTCTCTGCTCTGACAGAGAATCATAGGTATTGCATGATTTTCACACCTTCATGAAACTTCTTTGTCTCCATCCAACAGATATCAACGCTGAGACGCCAAATAAGGACTCTTTACCCTTCAGTGCCTGATAATGCAGAGAGGGAAGCTCAGAATCTCTTCGTCCAAGAGGTGAGATCACTCCGAGGGAGTTCATGTTTATTTTCCATGAACAGCATTGTCCTAATAATGCCAAATTGCCCAAAGGTCTGTTTTAATGTTGGCACACACACACACACACTCTCTCTCTCTAACTCCTGACCTGGCACAGACATGCATGGCAGTCCTCACCAAGTAAGTGGAGGTGGAAACAGTCCCACTGACTCTTGTGGACCACACACTCTCTCTCTCTCTCTCTCTCTCTCACACACACACACACACACACACACACACACACACACACACACACACACACACACACAAACATACACATGGTGTCCTAAAAACCCCAGCCAAGCCACGTTTCCATTTCACCTAGCACATACTCTAGGTCTCAACAGGGCTTTATTGTCCCAGAGACATCAGTGCATGAATAATGTCTCCACGAATGGAAATTGCCCAGCTGCCGAAAGATGAAAAACGATTTTCAAAAAGGGCCAAAAGGTGACAATGTGACGAGTAGACGATGAGATGGATGAAATTTTATGCGTTGAAACCAGTTTCCTTTCTTTCAGTTTGTGTTTTATTGTTTTCATATTCTAACACTGAGACTTCAGGCTAGGGTTAGAGTTGGGGTTCGACTTGAGAAATATTGCGTGTGGGTTGTTGGGTGATATAGAGTATGTGTAATGTATATTATGTCCAAGGGTCGCGAGCAGTAAACTGCACCTGTAACCTCGTCAGCTCAGTGAATTACATTGTGAAGAGAAGCGCCAGAGCTTGAGTCATGAAGCCGAAGCCTGGGTTGTGCTGTGCTGTGCTGGGCTGTTGGTCAAGCGCAGTGTGTGTGTGGAACAGAAGAACAGCTGCAGCCAGGGCCCCTCCTAGAGATAGACCCCGGTCGGGACCCCTGCTCTCCCTACGATCAGGTTGCCGTCCCTCTCGCGAGCGCTCCTCCGTCAGTCCATTTCTTGTAAACCCCACACCCCTGCACCTCGGCATAAATACGAAAATGTTGTTCATATCACAGGAATGTCTTAACAGTGAGCAGATGTGCATCCCTCCGTATGGGGGGTCGGCGAATGGGATTTCTCTAGTGGGTGCAGGCCTAGGCAGTGGAGCCGTGGTGCAGGGTTGCCGTGCGTGAAGGCCTGCCTCGTCTCGGTCCCGACACAGCTCGCCGAGTCTCTCTCCGCCTGCCACGGAGCGAGAGGTCATCTGTGTGAAAGCAGCTTTTGTGTGTGCGGCGAGGAGGCTCCCGAAACCAAACACAAGTGCTCTGCCTCTGTCGTCTTCCCCCAAAAGTGCTGCTTGTAGTGGCGGGGCTCACAGCAAGCAGCTGTTTTTGAAGCTGACTGTTGTTATTGTTCGGGGATTGAGGACTCTGAGTTGTTTTGGAACAAGCCCCAAAGTCATTTTGTGGGTTGCATGCGTAAGATTTCTGAGTTCTCTTTCATTGTTTTATTAGTTTACAAAGCGACAAACAACTTTTCAAAATTAGTAGTCACTGCTTGAATAAAGCACTTCTTTGTATGCAGGAGTTCTATTGGATAGACATATTTAAGTTATTGGCCTTAAATGTATTTATTTTTCTGTTTCTGCATTGAATTTATGTAAGAAATAATTAAAACGCTTAATCCTCTGTAGATTTTGTCAGTTTGTGAATCTATGAAGGTGCTGGTCTGCACAACTTGGATCACATTTCCTCTCAGGCTCAAAATCAGAGAGAGAAAGATTTGCTGCTTTCCTTTACTCTCCAAAGCAGCATTCCCTTTGATCCAAACTTCACTTCCTGTAGAGGCTGTAATCTGATTGGCTAGGGAGAAGAGGACTCACAGAGAGCCTTGGTTGTGTTTGAAAAGCCTTAAATCCCCTAAACAGAATCTCTGCAGATTGCCATTTGTGAAACCAAATGTTTTTCTTCCTGAATTAGCATATTTTTCATGTGTGACTGCTCGCTGACGACAACCAATCTTGTCTCCCCACGCAGTGCATCAAGAGCTACAATACCGACTGGCACGTTGTTAATTACAAGTATGAGGATTACTCAGGAGACTTCCGTCAGCTACCAAAGTAAGCCCCTTTATTCTCCTCTGTGTCAGCACCCCCCCCCCCCCCCCCCCCCTCCCTCCTCTGGGCACTCGAGTGTGACCAAGCCTGGTCCTTTCCAGCTGGGCGTGTTGGAGCAGGCCTCATTCACAGTAACCAGAGGTGGAGAAGCGCTTCACTTCAGTTTGTCACTAAAAACCCACCCCGGGTGTTGAGCGTTCAGACGGCTCAAGTGTGTGTAATCATCCAAATATGTGGGCCCTTGGAAGGATGTTTTGCGTGACTTCATAGCATGGAAATGCAAGTTCGCTAGAGATTTGGAATAACAATAGAAAAGGGAGGAAGAACAAATGACTTCACTAGTTCTGTCCACACTGCATTAAACCAGTGATTGGAGTTGGAAGTTGAGGCTTGGTCAGACTAAAGATATTTGAAGTCCTCACTTAAATTTTCTTTGATTTCAGTGTTGCTGTTAAGTTCACTTGTTAATCATGGGTGATCTCTATTAAAATCTTAGCCCTATTTAGGTGTTGTTATTGTGATATCTTGATGATTAGTTGTACTCAAACTCGTAAAAAAAAATCCTTATTTTCTGTCCTTACAGCAAGGTATCTAGGCCAGACAAGCTGGCCGTCCATGTGTTTGAAGTGGATGAAGATGTGGACAAAGATGAGGTGAGAGATACGAACTGTACGGATGGATTTGCTTTTCTGATTTTCTGCAGAGAATTATTCCATATGGGCCCTGTGGTCCAGTTGGCTAATGCATCATCTCATAAACCTGAGGACCTACTGTAGGTTTGAGTCTGATCTGAGGGCATTTCCCAACCCTTCCCCTCTCCTCCCCTCGTCTCTCTATATTCTCACTCTAATATCCCATCACAATAAAAGCAAAAAAAGCCCCCTGACATGACCGGGCGTTGGGAAATGATTTTGGATGGCATTGCCGCTGACTATGGCATAGAACCAGACACAGTCTCCCACTGACTGGACCAGCTCGGTCCATTATAGGTTCTGACAGAGGGAGTCTCTGTTGTCGTTCCAGAGTCATCACTGGAACCATGGAACTGTGGGAGCAATAGCAGATGCCTTTCCCCAGCTCTGCCGAGATCCCCTGAAAATGTTGAGAATGACATTTCATCCCTTGAAATGTCCATACAGTGTGCATCAGTTTACACTTGCTTTCCATCAGTAAACATCTCACAACTTTAAATAAATAAATCTACAGAATAAAAGCATGTCCCTCAGGTGAACACATGAAATGAATACTGAACAAGAGATATCGGGGCCAAACCAAAGTATTTTATGTCTAGACGCTTTGTCTCCCAAAACTTCTCTTCAAGAGTTCTACACATCTGAATCTAAGAAGATGCAGTTGCTTTGCTTTAACTGACTTTGACAAGGCATTGGTCAAGCTTTCCTGTTCTAATTGAACTTCTAACATGAGGTTAAAAGCATTGTTATTTTACAGAATGACTCATTTAAAGCTGAAACGCTAAGTGCCGTTAGACCTCAGAGATTGACAACTGGCTAGTCCTCAAAGTGTCTGGACCTTCTCATTGTTTTAACGTTGAACTGTTTGATTCAGCAAACTTGATCCAAACCCTTCTGCCTTAGCTCTCTCATTTCATACCGAGCTTAATTTTTTAATTTAGCTGTGCCTGATTACTGCACATAAATGTTTAGACATTTCTTTAGGGTAGCTGTTGGCTTTGGAGACTGTTTAAAGGACTGAATGAAGGCCTGGAGCAGGGTCACCTGCAGTGAACTCCACACCAGGAATACACCAGGGAGTTTTCCGCTTGTGCTTTGCTCCCCGCTCTCCGACCTGCTTTAACAGGATGTCATTTTCCGAACTTCTCCATGACTTTTTGAGCTCTCACAGATGTTCTGAGATCCAGTCATTCCCTGTGACGCGACTTAAAGCGTAACTGGCTTTTGCTAGAGAGGTCACAACCTCTCCTAAGCATCTGGTGCATGTGTGAGTGAGGTGGCGTGCAGTAGCCCACTCACTTCCAGTGTAGGTCAGAGCCTCCCAGTGGGGCTGGGGTGGCCAGGAGGTTGCCTGTTGACAAGTCCATTCAGAATCATCCCTCACCTTTCTCACCCCCCACCACACCCTTCCATGCTGGAATGTTTTGCAGCGGCCAAGAAAAGCCCAGCAGAAGGCTCCTTGCACGAACACACGTAGCCCAGTCTGCTAGCAGGTCGGCTAGAGATACTTAGATACTTACTAAAAATGCTCATTTAAAATCCTTAGGCTCAGACTAGCTATGGAACGCAGCAGATGGGCCAAGGGTCTTGCATCAGCTAGTTCCATCACCTATAAACACTGACACCCTGCGAAGAAAAAAAACAAAAACTTGAAAAAAACTGTGGTTATTGTTGTTCTGGTTATTGTTGCTGTTGCGTAGCAACTCATGTGGATGGGGTGCAGTAAGGGGCCAACACACACTTAAAGTTCTGGCTCAGATGTCCTCTGATGAGTGGAAGCAGGTCCTTAAAGTTTCCAGACGTTTCTTGTGAAGTTTCTGTGATACGCTAAAAACATCTCATCCTCAGCCAACACTTTAAAAACCTTTGTGACAGCAGCTGAGAGGAAACAGTGAAAATGACTCGTGTCACATAGAAAGCCATTTGTTATTCTCTGTGAATAAGATCTGTGACAGTAACACAGAGAGAGTCGTCTCTTCCTGATATGAGTTCCAGTCGGAGGGGAAGTGATGGGAAGCAACACTGCAGACATTGGCAGTCGCCATCCTCCCATGAAACACTGCTATTAGAATCTCCCCCAGATGCTTCATGTAGTTCTGTAATACAGTACAGGCAAGATGGACTGGCAGTTATGATGCTCCACTGAAAATAGTTAAGTTAAGTCTCTTTTATTGTCAATTCTCTACATATACTGGACATACAGAGGAATCAAAATAACGTTTCTAGCTATCCCACAGTGATGCACAGGGTCAGGAGAGCCAGAGGCCGCTGCGTCTACACGCGCCTACACGCTGCTATGGCATTCACCCAATCACACACTCATTCACACACAGTCACACACCAGTGGAGGGGATTGCCATGGAAGGCTCCAGCCTGCCACCAGGAGCAATTTGGGGTTCAGTGTCTTGCTCAAGGACACTTTGATGGGGTCAGGTAGAGTGGGGCTCGAACCTGCAACCTTGCAGTCACCAAACGGCTCCTCTACCTCCTGCGCCACCTCCGCCATATTAGGGACTCCACGGGTTCCATTTGCAAACCCCACGAGTCTGTGTCGCTTTAGGGCGTACTCACACTAGGCAATCCGTACCGTACCCGAGTACACTTCACCTCTGAAGTCCGGTTCGTTCGACCAGTGTGAGTGCTTCGTACCGTACACTGTACCTAGTGTGAGTACGCCCTTAGATGAAAGCATCTGCTGAACACCTGTCAAGATCAGATTAGATTACATGTATTAGATTATAGTATACTTCAAATTCAAGCATCTCTTGGCACCTATGGAAAGACATGCTGTACATGATCTACATGAACACACCTACTCACTGTAAAAATATAATATGATCAGCTCAAATTCTGTGGCATTTAAGGCACTCCAGAAATGTTATAAATTGTGGAAGTGGTAATACGTTGAACTACCAAGGCTTTACTACCAAGGATTTTAATGTAACAATCTTCATCAGGGTGTTTGTGATATGAGAGTATGCAGATTTATGAAGAAATAGTGTATTTATAAAACTCTGCTATAAGTACTCTGCTTTACTTCACTGTGTCTGCACATTAGCATTGATTAAGAAGAGTTTGACCATATCTACCATAGGGCTCATTCATAGTCACTGTGAGGTATGGTCTCACAGTGCCACAGTGTGTCTAATTCTGCTTCTGGTCATATCACTGCATTAGGCCTATTTGTTGTTGGTGTTCCAGCCTAAGAAACCCTGGTTTGGCTGCTGCGTTTGTGTGAAGTGTATTCATCTAAATGTATGACTGAGACCAGGGAGGAGGTTTTGAGGCATCAGGGAGGAGGCACAATTGAGGCACCTCGTGTCTACTTCTGATGCTTCTTCTGTCTGCTGTCTGTCCAGGACACGGCCTCCCTCGGTTCCCAGAAGGGGGGTATCACCAAACAGGGCTGGCTCTACAAAGGCAACATGAACAGTGCCATCAGCGTCACCATGAGAGTAAGTGTGTGTGTGTGTGTGTGTGTGTGTGTGTGTGTGTGTGTGTGTGTGTGTCAATAAAAATTGTGTCTTTGTGTTATAATGTTTTTAGTTTATCTTGGTTTGTTTAAAATTTGTATGCCTGGATGTCTGTCTGTGTCTATCTGTCTGTCTGTAGTCTTTCAAGAGACGCTACTTTCACCTGACTCAGCTGGGGGATGGCTCGTACAACCTGAGCTTCTACAAGGATGAGAAGATCTCTAAGGAGCCCAAGGGGACGATATTCCTTGACTCGTGCATGGGTGTGGTGCAGGTAGGCAATCCTCTGAACACACACACACACACACACACAAAAAAAACCCTGTCTTCATGTATGGTGATATGCCTTCAGAACGGACACGGGCTGCAGCCACGCTCCCCCCCCCCCCCCCCCAGCCCCGAGGTAATGATGATCTGTTGGCCATTACGGGGTCCTGGACCATGTCAGGCCTTTTTACGCTCCTGAAATGCAATCCAGCGCATGCTTCCGCCTGACGCTCCTCCAAGGTCATCCAAACCTGCTGACGGCAAACTGCAGGGGGGAGGGAGATGGGAGGAGAGGAGAGGAGAGGGTGGAGGCCTTTGCTCAACATATCAATCAATAACACTCGCTGCCAGGCTCCCCAGAGGAAGATCCTTCTCAATATGGAGACGGAAAGATGGAAAGTGCATGGACCTGTTCTTTCCCCTGATTTTTACACACACACACACACACACACAAAAACTCACACACACACACACACACACACACACACACACACACAGTGGTCTGATAAATGATATGAGGCTATTTCTCCTCAGCATGAAGTTTATGGGCAGCGACTGAGACTCTGACCCAGCGGAGGTGGTCCCCCCCCCCCCAGTGGGAGTGCTGAGCGGGCCGCTCCCTGGCCTGGTCTGCCTTGGGACGGGTGGGAGGCACAGGGGTGGATGTGGTCCATCTGGTGGGTCACTCTGGGCCAGCTGTGGCGTCCCATCCCACCTCCCCCACCCCTCCACCACCCTAGTGGTGTCTCACCCACCCACCCCCACACTTCTCTGTTCCCTCCCTAGCGTGCAGTGCAGTGCAGTGCAGCACAGGGGCTGCAGTGAAAATAATCTGCCTGCCTTCACTCACCGCTGTCAGGCCATCTGGGAAAAATAACCAGTTTCCTTCCCCAGCAGTGAGCACATGTGAGGGCAGGAGGAAACCGAACAAATTTGTGTGCCTCGGACGAGAGGCTTGAACGCAGCTGCTCTCCCTCCCGCCGCCTTGGCCTGATTTACTCGATCTGTTTGTGACATTGCAACATCGGTGAATAACATAGTGTACTGTATGCACTGTAAGCCCCATTTACAATCAGCGCTTTGGAAATATTGTCCTTGCAATACAGTAACAAACCACCACCCTCCACCTTCCAATCGCGCAGTTTTCTTAAAATGGTGAGGCCCAATTTAACCTGCAGAAATAAACTCTAAGAAATCAAAATAACTAAAATGTAGTCATGTGGAAATACTCAAATGGAATTGATCCTATTTAATGTATTTTGCAGTGCCTTGATACTTGACACCCAGTGTGGGTTTATGCTGGGTTTTTTACAGCATTCGTCCCCATTCTGTCCCTGTGTCTTGTCTGTTTTTATTCCACTGCAGTGAAAGCCTCAGTGAGTGCAAGAGCGCAACTCCAATTAGAAACCACAATAGCTTGCTCTCCGGGGAGCCTGCAGTTGATTTGGCGTTTGATTATTGGCATATGGAGTGACGCCACAGACCACGCTCCGCGCTCCAGCTGTTGAAGCACACCTCTTCCTATCGTACCGAAGCTGTTTTGTTCCAAGAGTGGATTCCACCACACCCACACCCATACACACTTAATACACATACACCGCTGCCACACACACACACACACTAATCCCATGGACACATAATCGATCAGATTCTATACACACCATATGACAACCCCATGGCAGAGTTTTCCCCTTCAGAAGACTTCTCTCTTCTCCACACTGGCCTACTGTTCCAGAAAGCTCTTTTGTTTTTCTACCGGGGATTGTCTGTGGCTATTACAGTACATTCAGCACCATGCAAACTTCCAGGGACTCATTCTTTCCATGATGGGAGAAGCAGACAAAGCGAGGGAGAGAGAGCGATAGAAAGAGAGAGAGAGAGAGAGAGAGAGGGATAGAAAGAGAGCATCCAAAAAGCCGATCTCCTGCAGTGAATAATGTACATAATTGAGTTACCATGGCGTTGTGAGCGGCCCTGTTATATTTAAAGCTATTTCCACACTTCTGCCCTGATAGGCCTTTTTTAGAGCTCCAGAGTGTTGGACCGGACCGCATAGATGATGTGATGCAGCTGATTAAGCCGTGCTAATCTTAGAGCCGCCTGCGCTAGCCAGTCAAGCCCATCAGAAGTCCAGGTCAACAGGAAATGGTTTATTTGTCAGAGAGCGCACCAAGCTGTTTTAATGATCGCCAGGCTCTGATAGCCCAATTAAGGCTCTTTTATCAGCTGAAGTTGTCAGAGCTCCACCGTGGAGGATGTGTGAGCCTACGGGGTTATATTTTGTGGCAAACCTGCTTACAGTGGCACCCCCACGCAGAATACAGTGTTTGTTCAACTCCCACACGAGCCCAACTTAGCAATGCGTTTTTGGCCAAAGGCTTGTTTGTGGGGAGTCGGTTTACACAGGCAGACAATTAACCTCCCTCAGCAGAGGGCCCATGTTCCATCGAAAGGACTGGGCGGTGGGAAGTCCCCTGAGGAATGATGAACACATGGAGCCACTGGCCTTAAAAGGACCTGGGCCTCACCCAGCCATTGGCTCAGTGCATTCTGGGATACTAGGCCCAGTAGACGGAGCATTCGGCCTCATGAGGTTCACCAGGGACAGCATTAGTTTCACAATGCCTTTGCACTGACTCATAAATATTACTGTCTGAAAATAAAAGCTCACAGGCATTAATTGGGTAATTGATGGTAATGTGTTGTGGTCAGGTTTACTCTGTGCACACTCCCTCCTACTCTCCAATGCTCCCGGCAGAAGGCTGGTCTCATTGCGGGGGCTTTGCTGTAGTCTTGGCAATGAGATGCACCTTTATCTGCCATATGGAAACAGTTCTCCTCTTTCTGTGCTGCCCTCGCCCTCTTCCTCTCCCTCTCCCTCTCCTTCTCTCTCTCTCTCTCTCTCTCTCTGTCTGACGAACAACAGTAAATATGTGTGTCTGTCCCTGTTAAGCAACAAGAAGCCTGTTTGATGCCTGACTTAAGTGTGGGAATTCAGAGCTTCAACAGAGGCTTCTGTGATTCTGTGTGAAGTGCATACCAGGGGTGCAGCACCTTCTGTGTTTTCAAACACACACACACACACACACACACACACACACACATACACACCCTCACACACATACACTCCCCTGTCTCCATCACACACAAACGAACACACACACACACACACACACGCACATGCACATGTCCTGCTGAGGCGTTTATCAGCAAATCAGAGAGGGCAGTAAATGAGAAGTGCCTAGACTCCAGTCATACGGATGTAGACAGGGCTTTGTTTTCCCAGAGACAACTGCAACGGCTGGCATGAAAAGAATCATAAACGAATGCGGTTGCTGGCAGTGCTGTCGATGCCAGTGATTCTGCCTTCTGGTGACTTGGCCATTTCTTGCTGTTAACTTTGGATGATGGGTCGGAACATTCTGTTTGGGTCTGCTGTATTCACAGCTAGACATTTGTGTGTGTGTGTGTGTGTGTGTGTGTGTGTGTGTGTGTGTGATCCCTTACAAAAGCACCTCTGTAAATATGCAGATGTATTCAGCCGGCACGAGAAGCCCTGAGGCAGACTGCTTGGGTTTGTGAAAGTCAAAACCTCCCCCCTCCCCTGCTGATTTGAAAATCTTTATCTCCATCTTTCTAGAACAACAAAGTGCGTCGCTTTGCGTTCGAGCTGAAGATGCAGGACAAGAGCACGTACCTGCTGGCAGCCGACAGCGAGGGGGAGATGGACGACTGGATCAGCACCCTCAACAAGATCCTCCACTCCAGCTTTGAGCTGGCCATGCAGGAGAAGAGGAACGGGGACCTGCATGACGGTGTGTGTGTGTGTGTGTCTGTCTGTGTGTGTGTGTGTGGGTAGGTTAGTGAGTGTGCTAGTGTGACTTCAGCTTTGAGCTGGCCATGCAGGAGAAGAGGAACGGGGACTTGCATGACTGTGTGTGTGTGTGTGTGTCTGTCTGTGTGTGTGTGTGTGTGTGTGTGTGTGTGTGTATGTGAAAGAGAGTGAATGTGACTGCTGAATGTACTTGCAAATCATACTGTATTTATTTCATTAGTATTGACCAGGGAAAGTTCATTCATCATGATCCATTTCTATAATGTGCCTCTTGATAATATCACATGTTAGATGAATTTGAGTACCAGGTCACACCTGAGGCGTGTCAGGTCTGTCTGTGAACTTCCACACTGTAGTTTACACCTCCACAGGCTCATAAACACCACATACTCCCCCTCAGGTGATCCGCCACAATCACCTACTGACATACGCATCACTGGGGACTCATTCAGGAATGTCCGAAACCCGAGAGAAAGATTGCGATGTCGGGAGATTACGGTCATAATATTCCTCATGTTTCTAACCCTGCGTCTGCAGACACTGCATTGCTGTCTGGGCCTCTGGTGCCTCAGCTAGACGAGTGACCCCTCCTCTCGCGCACACACAGACACACACACTCACACACACACGCACACATTTAGAGAGGCCGGAGTGTTTATGCGTCTAGTGTTCATTTCCCTCGTCTGTCTCTGTGTCTGCGCCCTGCACCCTGAACTAAGCCGACGAGCAACTCCGCTGCTCCCACCCCGAGCCCTCACGTCCCTGAGCCCTGTCGAACGGTGCTGGTGCATGTGTTTACCAGTGAACCGGACCACCCAGGTCTCCGAGGGGGCTCCTCTTCCCCGGGCAGCGCTCCTATCGCAGGGAACACTCCCTTCTTCCCGGAACGAGGAGCTGGAGTGGGGGGTCTGTGCGTGGACGAGAGAGAGAGCACAGAGCTTCTCCCCACGCCTGCGGCCGCAACCGCCAGCCCTGAGCCGCTTTTCGTAATCACACTCTGGGAAGTAACAGGAGTGCCGCCAGAGGGGTCTGGTTTCAGTCTAAACAGCGCGCTGCTCTTTCTCGTGTGATTAATGCCTCAGATTGTGGGGCAGTGGAGTTATTGTTTGGTTTCGCACAGAGATGCTTCATTAATGGGAGATTAATAAATGCACTGTAGAGATGTTGGGAAAGAGTTGGAGTTTAGTGTGTGTGTGTTAGTGTGTTAGTGTGTTAGTGTGTGTGTGTGTGTGTGTGGAGAGGGCGTGTGGGGTTGTCTGGAATTCATCACTAGCCCTGGTTTGGGTTCATCGACGTTCTTTCGACGTGAAAGGGTCCCTTTCTTCGTTACAGATGATGATCTGGGGAAGGCCGATAGCTCCTCTGGAAGTATGGACAGCTTTCAGGTAGGTCTCATTTATCTAAATGGACAGTTTAAGAAAACAAACCCGCCGTCATAGCACACAAAGCCATCTCACCACAGCTGCTGCCCAGCAGAGCTGACCACAGGGCTAATAGATAGGAATTCATATTCTCCAATGGGCAGTCCTTGAATACTTCTAATAGTTGTGTTTGTGTTATTTTACATGGCCCTAAGAAGAATGTGCTGGACACACAGATTGAATATGGATTAAATAGACCATTGTGTGGGTGTTGCTTTGCCAAGTAAAGTCAAACTGATGAACTGACAGTGAACTATTATTAGTGCGTTTAAAGTTATTTTATTCTGAGTGAAGAGTTTTGTTCAGTGGATAAGATGAATGTCATTTAGTAAACGTTTAAAAAGGTTTATTTGCTTTTTCCTATTTCCTTAGAGTGCCAGAGATATTGAGTCAAAGATGAGGAATGAAACCAGATTGAAGCTGTTCACACTGGACCCGGACATACAGGTACGGAGTCTGAGTCTCACTCTTAGTGGAACCCTAATGGCAAACAAAACTTCCCCACACCGCTGAGCCATGTTTTTATTTCTCTTCATTCAGAAACTTGACTTCTCAGGAATCGAGCCAGACATCAAGCAGTTTGAGGAGAAGTTTGGCAAGCGCATCTTAGTGAATTGCCACGACTTGGCCTTCAACCTCCAAAGCTGTGTTGCCGAAAATGAGGACGGGCCAACAACTAATGTGAGTGTGGGCGACACAGTGTCCTTCATGTGTCCTGGTGTTGCTTTAACAACCAAATGTGTGACTGAAGGCCTTGGTGATCTGCTCTTCAGGCTCCCTAACCTCTGACGTCACTGTTTTCTTTTTTGTCTCTGTGGAGACGGCAGGGGCTTGGTTGGCATAGTAACCTGTGCCAAGGCGATGTAATGTGCAGCAAAGCTGTGGAGTGGAGTGCCGGTTCCCTGCTGTCAATCACAGCAGTGCAGCCATTAGAGTGACAGAACATTTCCCCTCCCAGGGATCTGGGACACAGCCCTATATAGCATCTCAATAAAGCACAAATCCTATATAGCATCTCAATAAAGCACAAATCCTATATAGCATCTTAATAAAGCACAAGCCCTATATAGCATCTTAATAAAGCACAAGCCCTATATAGCATCTCAATAAAGCACAAACCTACAGTATAGAGCATCTCAATAAAGCACAAACCCTATATAGCATCTCAATAAAGCACAAACC
>JAGFZM010001363.1:105307-127275 GCA_017657215.1 Limnothrissa miodon | reverse complement strand
CGAACAAAGAAAGACAGGCATGTTGGCAACGCATTGCCGATCGGGTAACTGTGTAGCAAGTGAAACATCATTGCCACATGTTTCTTAGGCTACGGGATATTATTAGTTTGCAGAATGCTTGAAATAATTTTTGCAGAATGCTTGCAAATAATTCTTAAAATCGCCTAAAATGTAACACAATTCAGAAGTGCCATATCAATTGATATTAAAACGCCCTGTGATGAAATGAAGAAATGTCATATGTCGGTTGTCCCCCCAAAAATCCAAGACGCTGTAATTGCCTACCTTCTTCAAATCTTGAGGATAGGATAAAGATGCGGGAGTCTTGGACTGAGCCTGGTCATCTTGCATCCAGACTTGCCTGATCTCATGTCATCTAAGAATTGTTGGTCATTATAACTTGTAAACTTTTGCATGAAGGTTGAGGCAGAATATTTCACCTGTAAATTAACAGGGCCACCCCATGTGGTTGGACAGAAAGACGTTTAAAACATGTTAAAGGATTAGAGAAAATATGTGAAATTAGTAAGCCTATTTATAGGCTATCATTTACAGAATAATCTCCCAAACAAAATGCAAATTAATATGTGGGTTATGGGTTAGTACAAAATATAACAAAATACACCTAATACCCAACACCTGCACATTGATTCTGTGAAAAAGATTCGCGATTGACATAATCGCCTTTATGCTTCTGCGAAGAGAGCACCTCACAATGCGAGCGCCAATGTCAAACGGATCATCCCATTGTTGCCATTGGCTTAGGCGAAAATGTTGGCGGAGGGGCGGTACTTATAGGGTGTGGTTAGCGCAAACCTCGGGTTAACCAAGAACTAAAACTGCTCGGACCAGTTTTGGCGTGTGGCGTATATTGCCATGGCAGCATACCTTGGTTTAAACCTATCCACCTTTCGTAGTATGGGTTAGCCGGGAAGTTATGCCACACGTCATCAAGTTACTCTTACCCGGATAAGCCAGTAACCCCGCTTTGTAGTACAGGCCCCTGCCCTGCACGTCTTTATTTTGAATTTATGTTCTTAATAGGCCTAGTTTTCAGTTTTGGGTCTTTGTCCATTTTGACTTTGTTCTTTTTTTGGGTTAATAAAAACCCTGTCTCTTCAACAAAAGTCCTTGTGTCCTTGTGCCTCACTGGTCGGGTAACCCTAACCCTTGGTACGGTGGCCCTGAATTGCAAACCACATTAACAAATTACTAAACACAACAACAAATTAAGAAACACAAACAAATTAAAAAACAATACACAAATAGGCCTATATTATTTTATTGATTCCCTCACGGACCACTAGAGGTTATTGGCAGACCACACTTTGAGAAATATTCATATTTTAACAAAACTGTACATAATTCAAATGTAAACACATGCTCAATTGTAAAAATATACTTACATTTGTGCAGTTCTTTGCCAGAGGCAGATGCCATCTTTCTTTTCGTTCATTCAGTTCGGAAAGTATTCTGGGACACTCATCTCTCACTTTGTTGCGAAGTCAGCTCCTTAGCTGACTTTGCTTGAAGGGATCATTTCAAGGCTTGAACGGCACTTCCCCTAGGTCTTACAAGTATTGGGACACACTACTGTACACGTGAATGTGCAAAACCAAGTGCTAGGGCCAAAAACAAGGGGAAGTGATGAAAAATGGGACAGGGCCTTAATAACCCCAGAAAGTCAGTTTACTACACTGCTTATTGATTGAGAGATAGTTAGATGGCACTCCGATAAAGGCATGGAAAAAGGGGCAGTGTGCAGTACAGACTGAAAAACGTCAGTTGATCATACTCAACTTCTGTGTGGCATTGAAAAGCTGGGTGGCTTTAGGGATGGATCAGTCGCTTTTACAAGACAGAGCCTCTCTGCTTGGAGGAAGTGGTGTGCAGAGTGTTGGTGGTCACTGGGCATTATAGAGAGCAGTCTGCTCAGGGTGCTCTTATCTGCAACTGATCATGATGCCAGTGACTCTGCCCATCCCAGAGCCAGCTTAGCTCACCAGCCTGTCCAGTCCAGCATCTCTTTTCCCAGTGCTGCCTCCCCCCCAGGCCTAGAGTGGGACCGCTTTTCCGTCTGGAAGTCTTGCAGCCCACTAATCCTTCCCTTCCCTCTCCACACACCCACATTCACTTTCATCAGAATCTGTTATGACCGTGAATGCCAGAGTACCAGGCAGTAGAAAATGAATGTAGACCATTTTAAAAGTTAATTTTGTATTTTCACAGAGTGAGAAATTTAACCAACATGAATAGATGTGAATCCCCATGGACTTAATTGATTCAGGCAAGAGACTGCACCATGTTAAAGGAGTCATAGAACATGTTTGTTGATTGTTCTTTGAGGCTCAATAAAGGCGTATGCAAATTTGTGCATCTGAAAGTGACCCAGGAGCACTAAAGCGTCTTATTCAGGCTCATTTAAAAGGGCAGGAACGAAACAATTCCTATTCTGTCATATAAAGCTAAAAATGTCTAGCAGCGGCCCTGTTTTTGAGAACTAATATCATGCATGATGTTTTCCATAATGAAGGCACAGTACTTTACCCAGTTGCAGACTGTAATACATTTTAAACTCTTGTATTAAAAAGCTGTGACTCTACAGGGTATTCTGTGAGGTGTTGCTAACAAGCACTTGATCTCCCTGACGACGGGGCGGAAAATATCAAGTTAGACGTGTGAGCGCGTGAGGCTGGTGCACAGAGCCTTCAGAGCAGTTGAGAGGAGTGCCTGTAGTGTCAGCACGCCGAGTCGCAGGAGACAGCAGATGCACTCACACACTCACGGCTAATAGGTCACATTAGCGCAGAGTCACACACAACAATCACTCGTCTCCTCCTCTTTCTGTCATTTTTTTTTCTTGCTCCAATCACTTGTCTTCCTCTCCCCCACCATCCTCCTCCAAGTTTGTTTCTTTAAATAAAGGTGTCAGAAATGGAAAGTTAATTACACTGGTGTTCTGGAAGACTTCAGAAATTAATTAAGTGCCTCATAATAACCATAGAAATTGTTAAATCGCCTATGTTCTTATGCTGTGTGAATGCAGTGTGTGTATATGTGTGTGTGTGTGTGTGTGGGAGAGGCATGGTGAGTTGACGCCTGCTCATCCGTATGTTCCCTGAGACTACACTCTTGAGTGATCACTGATTAGGAGGCTCTGTTGCCTTGGCTGGAATAAATGGATTATCTGAATGGTTTAACACAAGTGCAGATGCACACACATGTACACACACACACACACACACACACTAATAATGGCGATAAACATTAATTCACAACTGAACATAAACACTATGACAGTTGTCCTCCTATCCTCGCTAAAGCTTAGTAAAATTAGGGATTAAATTATTATGACTTAAACAGGATATGAAAGGATAGGATATAAAACACGGTGTTTTTTGTAAAGCCTATAGGATTATTACTAATTACTGTTATGTTCATTGGAAAAATCAAAAACTTTGTTTGTTGACAACAGCAATTAGTGTGATTTGCAGCAAATATAAATGTGTGCAAAACCAATATTCAATCCATAAAGCCACCATATACAGAGGATTATAGAGTCCTGGGCAGAAATCAGAATTCATATGATGAAGATCTCATGAGAGTGAATAGACTTTTGACACTGTCATGTAAAATGTGCCAATGGAAATGTAGCTACACTTTAACAAGCTGTGTTGTTCCTCTTCAGATTGAACTGTTTGTTAATGCTACAATCAGACATCCAGGCCTACTCATCATGAGCAAACCCATCCCAGTGGCTTACAGCTTCAGAGGATTCCAGCTCAGGCACTCGTTATCCCAGTTGCCCATGGCACAGTTGCCATGGAGCCTAGAGTAAACTGCTGGTTGGTTGTCCTGCTCATGTTGCAGATGAAAGAATTACCCAAAACACCCCACGGCTTGCAGAAAGGACCTAATAAAAGGAACAGCCATAGAATAGATGTAGTAAGACCTTTTGGGGTGCATGGGTGCACAGAGCTCAATCAAAGATTCATTTAGATCGCGAGGCGATGAGGCTGAACTTAAACATGACCCCAAACACACAGTGCCTGCAGTGTAAAAAAACACTCCAGTGAGAAAGAGATAGATAGCGAGAGTGTGCATGTGAGAGAGAGAGACTGGTTTAGAAAAATGAAAACAAACACATGCAGTAGTAATATCTGGCTGCCAAGTAGCCTGGGAACAACAGAAAATAGCAAAGGAGCAAAAAGGCTTTTACCCAATATGATCGATTCCTATTAGATTTCCACTCCAGATCATCAGATATGAACACGAAAGGGCCAGACATTTTGGTATTACATTGTTTTTGTGGCAAATAGCAGCAGGTGTGAAAATGGCAGCAGAGAAATGAAACTGTTGACCTAATGGACCAATAAGTGTTTTGTTTCATGGAAATTGAGACGATTTTTCGGTCCTCCGCCACCTCTTTGTCTGCTGGTCTTTCTTTCCTATGTTATCACTCCTCCTGTTTTCTTGGAAACACAGACACAGAAGGCAATTTGAAAGGCATCACATATTCATTCAGATCTCAATCTCTTTCACACATACACACACTCACTCAAATTCATACACACACACACACACACACACACTTTCTCTATCTCTCTCTCTTGGGGAGGTCAACAGTGTCTTCACCCTCTCTTGAAATGAAGGTCCCGGAAGTAATGGCATTTCCACCGACCAAACACGGTCAATCACGTTATGCAAATGTACTAATTGAAAATCTCCAACCATTCCAGTGCCCCGTCTGACCTCCTGGCCAGCAAATAAAAAGCATTTTCACAATGTGTGTACATGTGTGTGTGTGTGTGTTAGTGTGCGTGTGTGCCTTGAAACCCGTACCTCCCTACCACCACCCCCTCCACCTCTCATCCAAGCCAACACAACCAGCCTTGCCTCCCCTTCTCAGACAGAAAAAGCAATTTTTCCTCCTCAAATCTCACCAGACATGTCATTCACCCCGGGGGCAACAAAGGGTGGGATTATGGAGACTGGGAAAGAAAACGGTTTCTGTGTGTGTGTGTGTGTGTGGTTATGGTAGAGGGGTATCACAACAGACAATACAAGCCATCCAATCTCACACTGGATTTGCTAGAATCAATAGATTAGGTTTGTCTTCCTGTCTCTCGGCCCGTTGTGGACAGTAATAAGATGGCTTTCATGGGCCAGGATTGAAGCCGGGTGTTAGCATGGAGGTTTCTGCCGGGAGTCTTCAGCACATGAATTGTTTGCTCGAAGGTAAATGCAGGGCTTTAAATCTAAACCCATGATGACAATCAAAGTGAGATAGGGGATTTTATACCTCAAAGTGAAGAAAAAAACAGTTTGCTAGAGAAGAAAGCTATACACACAAAAGAAAAAAGAAGATTAAAGAAATGATAATAAGTAAACAACCCAAAGCATCCTACACATGGCACACCTTACCAGCTACAAGCCCATTTCATAACACATTCTCACATATGAAGCTAAAATAGAATGTGATTAGTCTCAAGCTGTGTGCAGATTTATTTATGATGTTGTTCTGACCATCTTCAAATCAAAACAAGTCTTCTCCCCTGGACATTGCTTCCTCAGAACACTGATCTTTGCAAGACTGGGCACGTCTCAGATCTCTACCCTAATATCATCCCCATCATCACACCCACTGTGAACTTCACGAATCTAACATTGCACTGGTGGCTTATAACCTATGGTGGCACGCCAGCATAGCCAGCAAATTGCCTGACTTTTCACCCTCCCCTGGCACCTGCTTCTTCCCCTGTCACTTTGCAACACATAGTGAGATGTCACATTGCTGCTATGGGGGCAACATTAGATTTATTTTGTATCACGTCTGAACATGTAGGCGTAACTCTACTCACATGCTTAAAGATGTGGAAAGATTTCTAGATTTAAGATGTATTTATTAACTCATGTATCTAGTTGCTTGCAGTGCTTGTGTAGCCTACACAGTTACAATCAAGTTTGACGGACAAAGCCTTCGGTCATAAATGATTTGACTTGGAATAGGCCTAAATCTCCAACTCGGTGAAGACTTTGGCGGGTAGCAATACATGGCGAAAATAATCCGCTGTGGCAATGTTGACATTTAGACTACCGGCCGGCATACACACCGGACTACATGGTTGACAATCGTTATTTTTTTGGTAAATGGCGCCACCTTAAGGAATGGAACAATTTCAATGTCGAAGAAATCAAGCGTTCTTCCAACCAGAATCCGTCATTAGCCTACACAAGAGAGTTCTCAGAAAAAAAAATGAAATTAGAGCCTCATTATACCACGACAGCCTCTGTGTCTCACCGAATCCAATTGGCACGAGCTTCTGAGTATTATACTAACGGATAGGAGCCGTTATTTGCAGATCTCTTCTCTTCAGGGGGACTGCGCGCATGTGATGGTGTAATTCTCTCACCCGAAGATGTTCCTTTCCTCTCCTTTCCGGGGGCATTAATTACTGACCCACGCGGGGGTCTGACAGAGACTTATGTTTTTCTTCAAGGGGAGCCGCTCACGAGGCAGACCGATGAGCGAGAAACAGGGCGAGAGACCGGGGAGCCATATAGTGCGCTCTGAAGAAAGCGCGATTTTTAGATAGGGTTGTTACAGTCATTACATGTGCAAATGATTAAATTGCAGGTGAATTCCCCGTTATTTCACACTTTCCCTTCAGTTTAATCCCCTAGTCGAACAAATCTGTAAGAATAACCTGTCTATAAAGGGATATAGACAGACAGGCCAAATGGACATCTCTTTTTGCAAAAGCCTTACATATAGCCTATCCCTTATATATACAAAATGAATACCATGTCAATATTGAATGCTCACTTTAGCTTGAATTTCACAGTGCACACCCTATACCACAGGTCTGATGAATTGATTACCATGAACTGGTAGAAGCTAAAAATGCACACATGGAGGTATGACCTTTGCTCTTGTACCAGTTTGGCTAATGCCCAGAATAAATACTGTAAACGCAGTCACAATAATCGACCCCAATGACTAAGCAATTAAATTGTACACATTGCATTTGATGTTTGCAAACAATCAATATGGAAATAAAAATAATATCCTTTCCTCAGTGACCGAAACGGAATTGATTAAATTGTATAAAAATATCTGAATAGTGCACTTTAAATTTAAGTTTAAGTCTCTTTATGGACAGGTTTTGGGAGCCGTGTCAATGTCACATTACATGCCCCATCCAATATTTTTTTTTTCTTTTCTGCCTGCCCATCTTTCTTACTTGTGTTATGGGAGTGAAGCTGCAGTTATGATTTCCTTGTAACACGGATATTGAAAGGCTAGTTGCAGACAGTACATTGAAAATGTGTTGAGACTGTTTGGCACCTAAAGCAAGTCCCTTCCTGGGCCTTGGCCATGCATGGGGCACCAAGCACACAAGCCAGGCTTTTATTCTTGTCACTCTCTACCAGACAGTATGGCATTGGCAAAGCTTAACTTAAGTTAGAAGAAATGAAAGCGCCAGTGTAAGTTGTCCCAGGAAGACTCATAGATGTTGCGTCACAGATTGCTCACCCAATGAAATGTTCTTCCATCCTATATAGGCCATTCTAACATTACCACTCTTGCTGCTCTAGGTGCCGGTCGCAGAAATGTACACCTCCCGCCCCACCACCGCCAGTTGGGTCCTCGTCCTCTTGTCCGGGGGTAGGCTCCGCCCCTGCCATCCATAGCATGGCAGGATCCGCCGGGCCAAGATGTTCGATATCCCGGACCATGGATGGGGCCTACGCCAAAGACTTTTATTCTTGACTACCTTTGTAATTTTGTAAATTATTAAACCTTTAAACTCATTCCTTTCTCTGAGTCTTTCTGGGAGAACTTGAAATGTGAAGTGGCTTGAAATGTGAAGATTATCCTATATATATCAGCAAATTATATAATATTATATATCATTTATATTATATCATTACAAACATAGATATATAGATAATATAACATTTTCTGTCAATTTCCATGTGTTTGCAGTTCCCATAAAACCTTTCCTATGATTTACATTAATATTCCCATCTACTGAAAAGGGAGAGAAAGGAATCGGGGTGGTCGTCAGAGTGGATTAGTCACCTACGGAGACTCAGGTCAGTGGCGAGTATTCTATACGTGCCTCTCTCCTCACTGCAGCGTTTTTGAAGTCAGCAGCGGGGTGACCTTGGACGTGCAGCGCGTCTGCAAACACCTGGGGGAGAAGTTTACACCTGACACTTCTGCTCAGAGCTAAACCCTAACAGGGCACATCCCAGGCCTTCACCAGGGTCAGAGAAATGGGGAGAAAGAGCGACAGAGAAATGCAGGAGAGAGGCAGAGGTAGAAAGAGACAGCAAAAGGAAAAGAAAGGGGGCAGACTAATCAAAGAGATGGAAAAAGGAGGAGAGAGGGAAAACTTTCTACATAGAAGGTTAGGGGTATCTTAGACAATCCTGGATAGGAGAAAGTAGGCGTAGAGCTTAGTCATCTGCTTTGATGATGTGTGTGTGTGTGTGTGAATGTGTGTTGGAGAGAGTTGTATGGTTTTTTTTGCATCTTTGTCTGAAGAATATGTCATGCTTGTCTTTGCTCATCTTGTACTCACAAATATATTGCTTTATCTTTTCTTTCAATGATCGATATTTTGAATAACACACACAAACACACACACACAGATGTATTGTGTTCTTCGCTACAGTTCTTAGGCATGTTAATACTCGGTTAACTTTCACTTCACCACATTACCTGGGTTT
The DNA here is from genome assembly GCA_017657215.1 of Limnothrissa miodon. Classification (NCBI taxonomy): domain Eukaryota; kingdom Metazoa; phylum Chordata; class Actinopteri; order Clupeiformes; family Clupeidae; genus Limnothrissa; species Limnothrissa miodon. The sequence goes on along the minus strand of JAGFZM010001363.1, from coordinate 118,536 downwards.
ATTGCATTGGCTACTTTTACTCCACTGTATTTTTATGCTCTCTGTTTTTTTTTTCCTTAATGAAGGTTGTTCTAAGCTACATGCCGTAAACAGACTTTGGTTAGCCCAATAGTACTTTTTACATACCTAAGGACAGTATTAGATACTTTCAGACTTTTTCTTGATTAACATGCTAGTGGGCGGGGTGGAAGTAATGAATTACAAATAAATTACGTATGTAATTAAGTATATTTTTTGGGCACTTGTACTTTGACAAGTAATTTTTAAAGTGTGCAATTTAACTCATACTTGATTACAATTTACACCATGTAATCTACTTCACTACTTATAAAATCAAAAGTAGCTACTGAGTAGCATATACCCACAATTTGAACTAGATTGCATTTTCTTGGCAGAAACCGCGGGGTGGCCTTACCACAGCGTCACAGTGACACCCGTTTATATGTGTGTATGTGTGCGAAGTTAACTGCTATTAATTAGCTTCTATGCTAATAATGCTAACAGTGGTGCTCAGTGGACTTAGCCGATGTAAATTAGCCTATAAGCTAAAATGCTAACAATGCAAATAATGCTAGCTATGCTAACAATACTAAGTAGCTAACTAGTAGTTAGCAGTTGTTAGGGTAACAACAGAGAATGATTATGTGACATATGTAGACACATACACACACACACACACACACACATTCATTTCATAAAATAAATGTTAGCACAGCAATCAAGATCAGGCTGGATTTTGACCGGTGTCTCTATCTCGAAAACACACACACATTTCTCCCATTTATTTCAATTGGGGAAAAAAAGACAAAAAAAAAAACACGAATAACGGACGAACAACAAGAGATATCAAAAAGATGAATGTAAGCACACCATTCTAGATGAGATCGGACGTTTTAGATTTGGAATGGTGTCTCTGTTTTCAAAGTCCTGGGACTCGTAGTCAGACAAAAATTGGTCGGAAGAAAAACTAGATCGCATTTACTTTGCAGAAACCAGTCACCGCAACACCCATTTTTTTGTGTGTGTATGAGTGTGACGTTATCTACTGTTAACCCTTAAGAACGTACCGTCACACCGGTGTGATGGCCCCTGGTTGTGGCAAAATGCGTACCGTCACACCGGTGTGTTTAGAATGTTGCTACATGAGCGTTCCGATTACACCGTAATAAAGACACTGAGTGGGTTAGCATTTGCTAGCCAGTGAACATAACATAAAATAATATGTCACTCCTAGCAGAGACTGAACATTTTAAAACAATTTAACCACAGACGTTTTCTTATTTCCAAAACGTACAAACCTCGTTTCAGTTATATTTGTGTGGCCACACTGTATTTTATCTATGGTTGGGGCAGGCAGTAAACATGGGTGGCTGAAGCTGAAGTTGATATACTTTCTACTTCTGGATGTTAGTCACTGCAAGCACAATAAAACTATCTAAAATAGTAGTTTATGTTTTATTCATTGTTCAGTCAAATACAGCCAGCAAGGGCTAAAGACAAAGGGATATATACATACTTATTAGCATCTAATGCTAAAATGCTAAAAAATATATCATTGACTCACAAGCTCTGGTGAGCTATGCTGCACTCCACTGGTTACATAGTTTGTTGCATCGTTTGCAACATGAATGCACAAGAATTGCGCAGGTAGCTGTACTTAATCCCATGATTTATTTACACAATAAGCATCCCCATCATCTACAATGATATCGGCATCTCAAAGTTTCCATTCACTGGAGAGAAATGTATTGAATGAGTTCAATATGGCCAGGCGAAATTCATCTGGTGGCCGACGTCCAACAGTTTATCTCTCTGCCCGTCACTTTTTATCACCGGTGATACACTGTGACCCCGCAATGCTGTGCTACGTTCGTGGTTTCCCCACCAACGCTCGATATGAAAATAATCCCAACGTAAATTGGTTTACAAAATTGTCTACACAACCAACCTTTTTTATGCCGAGGCTTCAATTGAAAATATGAGAGGAAACTAGCTAGTGCTATTATAAACGACATGTAGAAGCTAAAACTTCAATTCAACTTATACTATAAATTACATCTGCAACTTGAAATGTTTTGAAGGCATATATGATCTATAAATGAAGATAAATATTAAGCCACTTACCGGTGGCAATACCTATGCAGATGAAAGAAGTGGTTGACAACAAACTATTCCATGCGAATTGCAATCAATAATTACAAAGGTAAACAAAGGTAATTTCAGTTGCTTGCAGCAGCTGCCATCGTCCGGAGTTCATTTCAAGTTCATTGGATGTTGCGTTTCAACGATGGCGTGAAGCAGACTAGACAGGACCATCTCTCAATTTATAGAATGTATAAATACCCTATTTTTTTAAATGGTTTAAAGAATGCACTATTAGTAACACTAAAAGGGGAAAATAGGAAACAACTCAAGCTAGGCTACCACTCTTTATTTCCTGGCTGTCTTAACAATGACTATAGAATGTTACTGTAGAACACTCGTGGAGCGGGCCAAAAAACCCCACCCAGCAAAGTTCGTTGTAAAATTAAAAACCCACGTTCTTAAAGGTTAATTAGCTTCTATACTTAAATGTCAACAATGCTAATGATGCTAACAATGGTAAGGATGCTAACATGGTGCTCAGTGGACTTATTTGATGTAAATTAGCATATATGCTAAAAATACTAACAATGCTAATAATACTAGCTATGCTAACAATGCTAAGTAGCTTACTAGTTATTAGCAGTTGCTAGGGAAACAACGGAAAATGATTATTTGACATATGCAGACACATAGACACACACACACACATTTCCTCCATTCATTTGAATGGGGAAAAAACTACAAGAAAAACATGAATAATGGACAAACAACAAGAGATACGGTTTAAATAACATAAATGTAAGCACACCGATCGAGATCAGGCCGGATGTTTTAGATTTGGAATGATGTCTCTATCTCGAAAGCCCTAGGAGGAGTAGTCAGACAAAAAACAGGTCGGAAGAACAAACTTAAGAAGAACCTGCCATTAAGGCAAGGCCACAATTAATATTCAAACTTTGCAGCCAATAAGGACGTGCAAGAAGACAACACTGTCAACCATGAAAATGATGTAAAACGATTGCAAATACCCAAACCAAGTTAACAGACCTGGGGCCGGTTGCACAAAGCACCTTAAGTTAAGGTTTTCCCTTAAAATTTGACTTAAGGTAACCTTAAAGTTAAGTCGGTTGCACAAAACATCCTCCATTGTATTGTATTTTGTTTTGGTCTCTGTACAGCACATTGAGTTGCCACTGTGTATGAAATGCGCTTTATAAATAAAACTAAAATAAAAACTGCCTTGCCTTGCCTTAAGGTTTTCTTAAGGTTTATCCTTAACTTGGTGTTATACTTAAGAAGTATACTAAGAAATCCCTTACCCGTTAAACAGTTAGATAAGGAGAAAAATCTAAGGTACCTCTACTACAGCTACCTTAACTATCTCTTCGCTGAAAAGACAGCAGTCATTGCAGTAATTCATAATCAGCGTATCCCTAGACGGTTGTGCCGCGACCGGGAGAATCCATTGGACGTCCTTACAGACCAACAATTGATGATGGATTACCAATTTGACCGGCAGGCGATTGGTAATTTGTCCGTCTAATGTTGGACTATGCTACGTCCCGAAACTGCGCTTTGCCTGGTGTAGGCTACTTCAACTAGATTGCCTTGCGGTGTTTCGCGTTTGGGGCCGGTTGCACAAAGCACTGTAAACTGTCATACTGAGATACGGGGCGATGTTAAAATAGCACTTAGATTTTCACAATTTATCTATCAATAACAGCTTTTAAAATTGATTTATTTTGTCTGAGTATTTACCGGTCTAACTTCAGATCAGTATTGCATTGACACGATTTTCCCTTGGTCTGGCTAGTATTACATGCTGTATGGGATGACAAAATTTCATGTTTGAATTGTGAATGGTTTACGAGAAAATTCAATGGTTCATTTGTCCCACAGTTCAATATCGTCCCGGCTCCATTTTTGACACTTTAGTTGACTACTAGTTCTAACGGCACATGTGGTAGGTCACTGTGAAAACTGTAGAATTTTCGTGCCAGAAAACCCCTTTGAATGCAGTAGATCACTTAACGGATTTCCTTACCTAAGGATTCCATTTAAGATATTTTGTGTAACACCCTTAAATAAATTCCTTACCTAAGGAGAAATTAGCCTTAAGGTTGATACTTAAGGAACAAAACTTAAAGGTCTCATTCCATCGTTTTTTCATTAATTTTGTGGTGGTCTCTTGTCTAAAATAATGTCATGAGAGTTGGTTTCGACAAAAAATATGCTGTGGTTGTCTTGTTTCAAGCTATTTTAGTTAGGTGAATACGAGAGCAGGGATAGCTCGAGAGGATTCTTATGAATATTAATGATATGCAAATGTATTGCCTCTGATTGGCTAACAACACTGTGACGCTCCCTCTAGTGGGTCTGTCTGCAGGCAGCCTAATGTTTTCTTGAGGGCGGGTTAACTGCATAGCTAATGTTCAAATTGACGTACATTTGTACGGCTTTTCCGATTCACTCGTTTTTCCCGGCAGTTTTCCATCACAGGCGAATACAGACTACAGGGGTAGGGGAGCATTTTGTATAACTTGGGCTGACCTATGGTAATGTAAAAACATCAAGTCTTAAACTGTTTATTTTGGAAGGAGACCTTTAAGGTGCTTTGTGCAACCGGCCCCTGACACTGAGAGCTGCAAACTTCCACAAGCAACTGTTGACATTTATTTACAGAACATAAAAGTGCCTTGTTCATATGAGAAATGTGCTTTGAACATAGATATACTGGTGAATTGAATCGAAAGCCTGCAATTGTCTTAAAAAAACATCCATCGGTTAAAACATAATAAATAATCTGAGTAGTTTTTGTAAAGAGTTCTTTGTACTTGTTCTTTTTTTTTAACACCAGTACTTTTACTTGTAATTGAGTACAATTTAACCAATATAACTGTACTATCGTTGCTTATCTATTTCAGTACTTTTACCACCTCTGCTAGTGGGTGGCTTCAACATTTTGGTAGGTTATGTTTGGTTATCTTTTACTCAAGTTAAATAAGGTGGAACTGCATGAAAAGTGGGATTTCTGGGAGACAATAGCACTGTAAATTGCTGTGGAAGTTCGGGCTTCACGTTGGTAAACGACAATTTACAGGCAACAGTGATAACTGCCAAAAACTGATGGAAATGGGCGTAGAACTTGCTTGACAGTCATTCCACATGACCCCTCTTCTCCGGATTCTAGGGAAAGCTATACAAATGCAAATCAGGGGGACTTTTACCCAGGTGACATGAAGGATGAGCAGCAGGGGGAGTTTTCAAAGGGTTTCTAAAAGGAATTTTAGGTGGGGCTCAGTATAGACTAGACCCTTACATTTGAACTTGAATTTATTTAGTCAGACTCTTCATACACTGAGTGGCTTCATCCTTACTCAATTATATGTATTATTTTTATTATTTCATGCGACTTACAAAGACGGATAACAATAAAGCTACATAGAAGAAACCGTAAAGAGCATAGCACTAGAGGATAGTAGTGCATCAGTGGAGTCAAGTGCAGTGCAGTGAAGATTATCCATGTGCTAGGACAGAAGGTGCTCTCTGAATAGCTGGGTCTTTAAGAGATTTTTAAAAGCATACAAAGATAGCCCAGTTCTGACTGCTTGGTAGGTCATTCCACCATCGTGGAACAACAGATGAGAATTGCCTTGGACGAGGTTCTGGGACTGCCAGAGAACAGTAATTTGAGTCCCGGAATTGACGGGGGGTCTTTATGACGTCATAGTCTTTATGAGAGCACTTAGGTAAGAAGGGGCAGACCCTTTAAACACTTTGTAGGCCAGCATCAGTGATTTGAATTTGATGTGGGCAACCAGAGGGTAGCCAGTGAAGCTCAATGAGCAGAGGGGCGACATGTGCCCTTTTGAGCTGATTAAAAGGCGAGACGCGCTGCAATATTTTGGCTGGAAGTCCTGTTAGAAGGGCATTGCAGTAGTCAAGGCATTAGAGGACCATAGTTTGAACCAGCGATTGGGAAACTTGTTGGGTTTAAGTCTGATATTTCTGATTGAATAGTATTGAATAGTGCAAAGTGGCAGGCCCGGGCAACCTGACCTTAAACCTGACCAACAATGTACCCCATCATCAGAACCTACTTACAGTAGTGACCTTTCACTCACAACTAACACAAAGGTCAAGAGCCTTGGGGTATACATCAATCAGGCCGTCTCTCTAAATAGTCATGTAAAACATCTCCAAAACCTCATTCTTTGACTTACGCAACATTGCTAAGGTTAGAAAATTCCTTTCTTTTGAGGATGCAGAAAAACTAATACATGCATTTGTTACCTCCAGCCAAATGCTGCAGCGTGAGCACTCACTAAGACCAAAAAATATTAACATATCTCACTTATCCTTGCTTCCCTCCATTGGCTTCCTGTTAAAAGTCAAATTGATTTTAAAATACTTCTCCTAACATACAAAGCCCTTAATGGCCTTGCTCCAGGCCATCCCTACCACTCTTACAGATACCTAAGGTCACAGAATGCTGGCCTCCTTGTAATTCCTAGGATATCAAAATCCACAATAGGAGGAAGAGCTTTCTGCTATCATGTGCCTGTCTTGTGGAACAAGCTCCCCTCTAACATTTGCCAAGCGGACACTCTCATCACCTTTAAGTCTAGACTCAAAACTTTTTTATTTACTGACCCCTTTCGTTAGGGATGGTGTATGGTAAACCACCCCTCCTAATGGTATTATTGGAAAGGACTGCCTCTGCTACAAAGCCATTGACCATTCCTTTGGTGGTGTTGGCTTGCCATACCTCATACCTTAGTTATGCTGGTATAGCTTAATGGCGCCACAAACCACCCATCTTTCAAGCCGTACAATTTTCACTCTGTCTCTCTCATCCTCTCTCCACTTCTCTCTCTCTTATCACTTAGTCAACACCTGTATTTGGTTGCTCACCTCCTCCTTATGCCTTTCCATGCCATTACCGCCTTGCTGTGAGTCTTCAGATAGGTAACTTCAGAAAGTTACCAGCCACTTTGGCTGGTGATCAAAAAAGTTAATTTCGAACCCTGGTGATGAGACTGTTATATGTTATTATATGTGTGGATCAACAGTAAAGTTGTACTTTCTCCAGTTCCCTTTAAATTTAATCTTTAGCACATTCTGCTATGGAAACACCTGCTGCATGACCAGTGTGGCCTGGTGTTGTTGCACAGATCAGAAATGAATATGTTAATGTAGGCCTTGAGTATGTTAACTTATTCTTTTGAAGAAAACTCCCTGAAAATTTTATTTAGAACAAAACATTTAGAAAGCCCCCTCAGTAAAATATTATTCCGGGAGTCGGGAGACAGATGTTTTTCATTATAGTCAATCGTTACACAACATTTTTAATTTTATGCAGATTGTGTTACATTTATTAATGCATGTCATTTAGTATACTCTGAACATGTGTGGAGACCGCTTTCAACAAATTTCATTCAGTCCTACGGTAAGTTCAGTCACTTGCAAATAATTGTGCTAGGCTATATTTAGTTTGAAGTCTATTCTCCTAAACACATAAAGGCTATTAGAGATGGCTTCGTACAGTATGACTCAGAATTAATGTTTATAGCGGTTAATTCAGTCTATTTTGCGCGTTGATCTGTATGTTTGTTGTGAAACACTCCAAAAAAATTCTCACAGTACATATGTTAGTCATTAAGATAATGACAAGTTTAGATTATTGGCTAATGGGAAGCTAGATAATGTCCCCAGGCTATAACTCGGAATGGAAGATATAGTTTGTGCTTTTTCCTAATCTGGATGAGTAGGGAGAAAAAAGAAAAGTCACGAGTAGTGTAGTAAGTTACTATTTAAAATGAGTAACGAGTAAAGTAGGCTAATTTAGTTATAATTCTTTAGTTATAAGTAAAGTAAAGTAACAGTTACTTTTGAGTAACTTCCCCAACACTGGACTCCAACCATTTACATTTTATAGAACATTAAAATATTGTTTAAGCCTAATAAAAAATCTCACATTCCGATGACGTTTCTTATTGGTGCCCACAGATTTGGGAAAAATAATTCCTCTAAAACAGCAGCCTGGCCAGACTGACTTGCTCGCGTAATTGAATGTAGCGTCACAGGAAGTATGGGCGGGCCCAGGCTACTTATGACTGTCAATGAACGAAATTACATGAATAAACCAAATCTGATGCCAAAAAAGACAGTAAACAGAATGTTATGTTGTTGTTTCTGAGGCTGTTACATGTCAAATGGCCAAGAGAAGGCACCATTAACATTGCAGATTTACACTGTAAGCGCGGTAGCAAATGGTTTATTGTAAGGGAATTATGTGTAGTAGTCATTGTTTAGGTACCATATTCTGGTATCTTTGGCAGAATTCAAATGAGCAATTTTAATCTAGATTAATTTCAAGATTACAGTGAGATTAATCTAGATTAAAAAGTCTATTAAAAAATCTATGCCCACCACTAAAATATAAATTAGCAATAATTTAGAAATTAACAACTAAGAATGAAGGAGGGGGTGTGGGTGGATTGCAAATTAAAATAATGGCTAGATCTCTTTACCCAAATGTCAACAAGAAGGTGATTCTTGGATCGTCGTGAAAGTTCAAAATCTAAAATATCAGACAACCCACCAGCTAAATATCAGAGGGACTTCTCTTTCAATCAGGTCGGACCCAAAAACTGTGTTTTATCTGTTTTTCACACTTTACATGCAAACATGAATACAGAGTTTTCCAAAATCTCCACTTTTGCCAGAGTTTTTAGAAAGAATCGTTTTCAGAGGCGACATCTCCATTTGTGTGTAAATGAAAGGCGCAAACGAAGGGGAAAGTGTCCGTTTTTAAGTGAAAACATATATGTGTAAACAGGGTCTTAATTAGTAGGCTGTACCTCAGGCAGACTTTGTCCAGGGGCCTCAGTCATTTTTTAGGGAGATTCCACTCTGAAAGATTTTGTGCGCAAAAAGTCAGAATTTTCGTACGCAAAAAAAACAAAACTTATTTATAAAACCATGCGGCGCTAACATGTACACACTTTTCTCATTATAAATACGGACTTGCATTACCTTATACGTTGTGCACGAGCCTCATTCTTCTCCCAAGGTCGTCCCATATTTTACCCAATAAGGTCCATGTTAATCACTCAATCAATATGCTAACTTCTAAAGGTGCCTTCGCAAGCCAATCATGACACGTTAAAAGTGCAAACAAAACATGATTCAGGAAATGCGAGACCAACCTCCTAACAGAGGTAGAACATCTCCACTAAATCTTGTTTGAAGGCCATAAAAAAGGAATATCAAATCGAAATAACAAAAGTGAGTGGCAGCGTACAACTATCAACAAAGTAAGCCAAGCGCCAAGAACCAAGTACACTGAATTTACATAGAACATAGAATTCACATAGAATTTATTGCACATTTCTCTTATTAATGTATAGGCATGTTACGAATATTACATTTACATTACATTACATTTTAAAGTGCTCACATGCCGCCCATGTGCTGTGCATTCGGCTACTCAATGTGATATTTTCTTTTACCATTGGAGGTCACTAAAACACAGTCTAGAATAGAGTCCTATAGGGTGCTACTCAAGAAAACTTTGCGGGAGCGCTACGCAAGCTTACACGTGTGGTCAAAAGGTTGAGGAAACCTGGGAACTTTTTTGCACATGGAAAATGTTTGTAAATCCTTTTGCGAGAAATGTTGTGACCGCAGCTTTTTCTTGCGTTACCATAGCTATGCTGATGACACCCAAATCTACATTTCATTGTCCCCTGATGACTATACCCCCCTTGAAGGTCTCTATCAGTGTATTGAACAGATAAATGACTGGATGTCCTTTAATTTCCTACAGCTAAACAAAGACAAGACTGAGGTGATTATATTTGGAAACAAGAAGAAAAGATCAAAGGTGGCCACTGCGCTCAACGCAAAGGGGTTCACAGCCAAAGAGACTGTTAAAAACCTTGGAGTCATCATTGATAGTGACCTTAACTTCAACAGTCACATCAAATCAATCACTAAATCAGCATACTATCATTTAAAAAACATCTCTAAGCTGAGAGACCTAATGTCAAGTAAGGACCTTGAAAAACTTATTCATTTTATCTCTAGCAGAGTTGACTACTGCAATGGCCTGTTAACAGGCCTACCCAAAAAGACCATTAAGCCCCTTCAACTCATTCAAAATGCAGCTGCTAGGGTCCTTACAAGAACAAAAAGAACAGACCATATCACTCCAATTTTAAAATCCCTGCACTGGCTTCCTGTGAGTTTTAGAATTGATTTTAAAGCACTGTTACTTTTATTTAAATCTATGAATGGCAAAGGCCCTGTTTATATTTTAGACATGTGTCAGAAATGTACTCCACTGAGGTCTCTAAGATCTGTGGAAAAGAATCTGTTGATCAGACCCACTGTCAGAACAAAAATTGGTGAAGCAGCTTTTTCTTATTATGCTGTGCAGCTATGGAACCAACTTCCAGAAAATATAAAAAATGCACCTACCGTTGACAGTTTTAAATCAAGACTTAAGACCAAATTATTTTCTGATGCTTATTCCTAATGCCACCTGATTTTAATTATTCATCTGTTTTGGTTTTATGATTAATTTTCTCTTGATGTTCATTTTATGTTCATTTTTACCTGATTTTAATTATTTATCTATTGTGGTTTTATTATAAATTTTCTTTTAATGTTCATTTATTACAAATATTTTAATTATTTGCATTTACGATTTATTTATTTTCTGTTAATGTTCATTTTATTATTTATTTTCTTTAATGATCATTTTACTTCATATATTTTATATTTCCTCTCCTTTTTTCATCTATTTTATTCATCTTTTTATTATCAATTTTCTTTTAAATTCTCATTTTTAACACACACGTTTGTTCCCTTGTATTGTATTTTGTTTTGGTCTCTGTACAGCACATTGAGTTGCCACTGTGTATGAAATGCGCTTTATAAATAAAATTGCCTTGCCTTGCCTTGCCTTGCCTTGCCTTGCGTAAAGGGCTTTATAAATGAGGCCCCAGGCCTCTCTTAGCAGTAGGTTATGTGAGATGCCATCGAATATGTTGCATACAGATGAACTAGGACAGCTGAAGTGACAGCCATATATTTTTCTCCTAGAGATATTTAGCAACTGTGTGTGTGTGTGTGTGTGTATGTGTGTGTGTTTGTGTTGGGGGATGAATTTGTGTGTGTTTTGTCTGTGTTTCAAGCAGTTGTGTGAACGGGTGGTTTGTGTTTGTGTGTGAGAGAGAGAGAAAAAGATTGTGTGTGTGTGTGTGTGTGTATGTAAAGTTCAGTGAATGCGCACATTGCACAACAGCTGCCACTAATTAAACATTCATGCTCAAGTTCCTGTGAAAAATCCGTGTTTGGTGCCGAAACAGGAAGAGTGGCAGTTGGGAAGTATTTGTGTGTGTGTGTGTTATGATGCACAACGAAAAACACACAGTTATGGGACCGTTACCGCTTGCTTGCGACACATGCCTCCCAAACGCACCCCATCACCCCTCATCAGAAACAGACGGCGGCAAAGCCAGCCATCCTCTCGATCTGTTAGTTAGACCACTTCCTCCGTAAATCGGATCACTTAACTTTATCACAGCCAAATATAGTAACCTTGACGAGTCTTAGTTTTCCCTGTGGGTCCATTTAGAGACCAGTTGGGAAATCCACAAAACCTTGTGAAATTCACCACTTGTACAGCTTAAAGCGAGAGAAAGAAAAATTAAACCAGATTATTGAAACTGATATACAGTAACAGTGACGCCAGAATTTTAAATAACAGTGTTTTAGCAATGTTTTAACCCTGTGCTGCTTAGGAACAGGGGATCTGAAAGTGTGTGAGCATGTGTGTGTGTGTGGTGGGCAGGGGTGGAAGTAATAAATTACAAATACTCTGATTACTTTAATAAAGGAGATCTTTTGGGTACTTGTACTTTTACAAGTAATTTTTCAAATGCATACTTGAGTACAATAAAAAAAAAGTCTCTACTGAGTCTCTACTTTGCAACCAATAAGGACGAGCAATTGCAACAGCGTAAACTAAAAAGTTGAACTCTGCAGCAACAGGCACTGCACAAGTGTCTGAATTGCACAAGTGTCTGATGGTTGGCACACAGATAGAACAACCCAATTTATGAAAATATGGAGACAAAGAAGCCAAAATGGTGACAGAAGACAACACTGTCAACCGTAAAAACGTCGTAAAACGATGCAAATACACAAGCTAAGTTACTGTACCAGTCCTGACATTGAGACCTGCAAATAAACATCCACAAGCAGTTCCACAAGCAACTGTTGACATTCATTTATAGAACATAAATGTCTATCAAAACCTTGTTCATTTGAGAAATGTGTTTTGAACAAAGATATTTTATACTGTTGAGGTGAGAGGTTTGAGCGAAGCATTGAGCGCTCTGAGGTACGCGCTGAATAGCGCCCTTTCTCAAGAGATCGCAAAGCTCTTGTCTGAGAGCAGGGGCCCTGGAGGGGGGCACCACTGACTCCAAGACACCTCTGAAGGGCGGGGGTGGCCACCTGAACTGCAGTTGATAGCCTTTCAACACTGTTGAAAGAATCCCAACGCGACGTTGTGCACATCGCCCAATTCTGCCTGAGCAGAGCGGCGGAGTGAGGAGGCAGCAAGGACAAACAAAGTGCTATGCTGCCCCCGAGTGCCACAAAGGGAGCCGAGGTCAATGGCAGAGGCTGTCTGCGAAGCTGAAGAGCGTTCGACTGACAGGGTAGAGACCCGACATAACGTGGAGGCTGAGGGCAAGGCAACCGTGTGTGAGACCCGTGGGCGCCCACGTGTGGTTGGCGAGCCGCGCACATCACTCGCGACGCCCCGTGGGGCGATCGACTCGGCGCGCGCGTCAGCGATGTTCGTGGTCGGTGAGCTGCGCACTTCACTCGCGACGCCCCGTGGGGCGGCCGACCTGGAGCGCGCGTCAGCGATGTCCGTGGTCGGTGAGCTGCGCACTGCACTCGCGACGCCCCGTGGGGCGGTCGACTCGGAGCGCACGTCAGCGAAGTTCGTGGTCGGTGAGCTGCGCACTTCACTCGCGACGCCCCGTGGGGCGGCCGACCTGGAGCGCACGTCAGCGACATCCATGTAGAAGGAGGAGAAGTCTCTCAACCGTGCGATGGCA